>JARYHS010012519.1:48209993-48235751 GCA_031002005.1 Vandiemenella viatica
TGAGCAACGGTTACCTACTTCTGCCCTGTACTATTCTGCAGGGAGCAGTACTGGACTTTTATTTTTTTATCTAGGAACCTCATCAAATAGTCTCAGCCCACACCCTTTTCAAGCAACACCCGCAAGATCATTATAAACCACCAGAAGATTTTGATAAATTACCTCAAAACAATGACACAGTAGCAATGTTCTATCAAATTATAATGCAAATGATATCGTGTGATTTGAATTTGAGTTTGCATCAGATGATCAACTATATTAATGACAACATGATTTTAAACTAATATTATTTTAATTTAGTTTTTACGTCATTTAAACTTAATTTTATGATGATGTATTTACGAATGGGAATAAATCAATTACAGTAAAAGTCCGGTTATCCGAGTTCCGATTATCCGAGCCGCCTGGTCAACAGAGGCAAATTTTTGAAATATGATAGGAAGCTTTTATGAAGTTATGGAACTACAGAAAAAGGCTGCTTCAAGTTTTACTAGGCAACTTAGATAGAGGTAGCACTGTGACAGATTCAATAAAGAAAATAGTAACAGCAGCCAACACGTGCACATCATCGGATGCTGCCATCGTGAAGCCAACTCTGAGACTGAGAAACCCTTGAGGATTTTAACGCCCCGTGTGTGTGCAGCGCCACTTCGATGAAATCCCTGCGGTCTGGCCCGCGGACTGTTTCCCTGCGGCCCGGCTCCACGTGTGTGGCTACCTTAATACTTAAGAGTATTATTTTTTTAACAAAAAAAAAAAACACTAATTCAGCATAATTCAACCAATTAGTTGAATTTTCAAGATCAGATTTGTCAGTACACAGAGCAATTAATGTTACATTCCAATACTTTTTTGAAGTTGTAACATGGTAAGGCTTTCCAGTTGTAGTTTAAATGACAGAAAGTTAAGTGTACTATAGTATTTTTTGAATATGACTATAAAGTGCATGCCTTTCATAGATAATGATCCCACTGCTTACATGAGAAAATACATATATTGTGATATATCAGTCATTAATTGGAAAAATCTATAATAAAAGTGATTTAAGAATGTTTGGTGACAACAGCTAGTTCAGTGACATCATGGGTAATAGAAACAATCTATGTATTAATACGCTAAGCGAAAACTTTAGATCCCTTTTTAAGAATATGGCATGCACAGAGAATTGTAAGATTTGGCATAGTTAAAGTCTATATGGAGAAGAAGTGCAGAAAGTTACGCCTTGTCGACGGCTAAGGTCATTAGAGGTGGGATGGGACTGGGGACAAGGAACGGGAAGAAATTTGGTGATGGCCTTTTAGAAGGAAGCATCCCAGCATTCACCTGGAGTCATTTGGGGAAACCATGGAAAACCCATATCTGGATTCGAACCCCCATCCTCCTGAATGTGAGTCCAGAACGTTAACCATTCACCCATCACACTCGGTATAAGCATAGTTAATACATGTTACAAATACATTATTAAATAAAAAATAAATTTGCGATCATGTGTGTGCGTGAAATCTGATCGGAGCCAACTATCTGATGTGTATTCCCAGCATTGAGATACTATGTGGTCTTTGGTGAAACAAAAGAGTCGCATAAAGTAGAGATTAATCTTTGAAATTATAGAAGGATCATTTTGAAAAGGAATGTAGTGATTCTGATAGATACTATATGGTCTTTTTATTATTTCAAAGGTTAAACTTTGTTAAGGGTCTTTTGATTTTTTAATTTCAATAATTTCATTACGGATTTTTTTTTCCATTCAGATATTTGCACATACTTCTATTATGCCTCTATATAGAACATTGATAGGTCTGAGAGAGAGAGACAAAAAAGAAGGAATACCTATTTGCATGAAATTCATAATGATAATAGACCAAATTTAAATAGTGGACACACAAAATGATGAAATTATTTTGATGGCTACATTTAAATGCGCACTAAATGTCATTCCAAGAAATTTTAATAGTTTCAAATTTACAATGCATGTTTTAGAATGCAAAACATTTCGAATCAGAAGTCACTTCAGGTGACAGGACTGCATTGTCATAAAGCTAAAGCAGTTTTACCGGATTTAAGTCAAAATATTTTAAATCATTAGACTAAATTATAATGAGCCTTCGATAAATAGAAAATCAAAAATTATTTTTAAAACATTCATAAATACATTTCCTCATTTGCTATGGTTAGTGGACCCTACAGAAGCTAAATTTTGGTATACAGTCATGTGTGGAGCGTATCATTTTAATTTTATAGGTATTGCAGGGAATTAAGGCAAACAACACAAGCTAATAACGTATTGCACATGCTTGCAGCTAATGACGTCAATGTATACAGTATATATCTATGCTCGCAGCAAACGAAATTGAACAAATTCAAATAGATTATTATTCTTTCATGAAAGAAACTAAATAACTTAATGAATTACGGTCGAATTTTGACCCCTGGGCAATCACTAGTAGAAATTAAAAGTATAAAGAAACTATTTTTATTTATTTATATACAGGACAGATAGTTATCACATAATGTGTAGAAAACTAAAGAAAGTTAAATACAAAATTTCAGGATAATTTTTAATATTCAATGACTTTTTGGCCAAAAAGAGTAGTAATGTTAAAACTGAAAGGATTTAAATAAGAAAATTTAAATATGTAATTAAAAGGGATTATATAGCTAATAATAATAATACAATAATATTAAGAAATAGATTCCCAATCTTTTTTGGTCCACTGCCAATTTTGGAAAAAGGGGAAAAGGGGGGGGGGAGGGAATTTACTCACCCATACTGAAAAAAGAAAAAAATGTAACCTAACAAGCTCCAATTTTATTGGCTTGTAATCCAATTTTTGAAATAGTGATTCAATGGTACCAATCTAAGTGAAATGTTATCATATATCTAGAAAACAAGGACATATTTCTATAATGCTTCATTAAAATATATAAATAGTACTGGTGTATTGATTAAAAAATACATTTTATGAAAAAATATTATTAATTAGAGGACCTGAGCTTGGAGTGATGACACTCACTTATTAACGTTCGGTGCCTTATTTTCATCTTAAATCGCCGTGTTCCATTATTGAAAATCTATCTCTTTCTAGCTAATAGATTGCTCACTATGCTAAATCCTCTTCTGGCCTCATATTATGATGGCCTTAAAGTCAGATATAATACTGGAAAACAGGGGAGGAGTGATTGGTCCTCAATGCCCCCTCTGATTTGTTCATTATCTATCTGTGGGCAGTTTTGCTCCCATTAGGAAGCACTGCTTTACTGCATTGCAAACATTTTGAGGGTGATAAAATAAATTCTATAGTTAGTGACAATATTGTGCAACCAAGATTTCAGAATGTTCGATTTTTAACTAGCATGAATTAAAAAGGGGTGTCCATACCAAAGGAAATATCTTTTTAAAGTAATAAGAATGAGTTAGTTTTATCTCATAATATTGAGGGGAAATATTTGAAATGTAATTTTGAAGCGTTTTTCAACATGACTTTGGAGTAAGTTAATATGTAGTTGACAAATTTATTTAATATAATTTCACTATCACAATCTATATATTGGAACATTGGCTATTAGTATAAACTAGAGGGAAGAAGTAATCTTTCTATGAGAAAAGTTTTAGTGGGAAGTAAAGAATGCACAAAATTTGAAGAGAAAATTTAAATTCTAACTTAAGTGGCCTTAAATAATTTTTATAAATAAACTAAGAGGTATTTTGGGGAAAGCATAAGAATTAAAAGTGTATGAAGTATTGAGATTAATGATATTTCAAAATTAGGAGGAGATCGGTAAAGACTTTATAGAATGAGTAAAGATTTTGGCTACGTTCTGGGGTGGATAGTGTGACATGGCAAAGAATGTTCTAACTCAACTGGTTACCTTATCTGGTTACTTCTTGGATAGCATTTGAAGTGCTAATATCAGTGTGCATTGTCAGAGTGTTTATGAAGATTTAATTTATGATGACAGAGGCTAGGTTGGGCAGTAATAGGATGACTAAAAGTAAAGTTTGAATATCTTGGTGCTTAAGTTTGTGTTAAAGTAAATGGTTTGCACTGATATCTCAACATTTATTATGATCATTTCATAATCTTTCTGAATATTTTGGAGTTATTTAAATGGAATGAATGCTGTAATTTGAGTGTCCAGTTTTCTTCAGAATTTAACATGCAAGCTGTATGTTGAATATGGAGCAAAGCTCAAGTGGTAGAGAGTGTTTTGTGTTATCCACCTGATAGCAGTTTTGTTAGAAAAGTTTCATTGAATATTAAAAGATGGTGAACTTTGAATAAGTTTCCAAGAACTTGTTTAAAATCTAGTTTGTAGTTCATGTATGTGAAAAAATTAACCAGTTGGAAGCCATTTAGTAGAAGGAAAAACCAAATTAGAAAATTTTTACTAACTGCTATTCTTTGGACATTTTTAAATTGCACTCACATGGTCATTGATACAAATTATAATATTGCCCAATCCCAAGTATAACACAACAAAATATAAATTTACTTTGTAACTGCTGATTTATTTTTTACTTTTTCCTTAAGTTCCTATTAAGATTTGCACACTCGTCTAGGCAATTGATTGGATGGTTTCCAATCTCCACCTCACAAACTACACATTCGATAAATAGAAATACACTAGTCACTGAGATCACAAGTTACATGTTTCACAGACGGATGGCAATAAGACTAGGAGGCCAGTAGACGAGAAATCTTCCCTTGAAAATATGCATAGTTTCTGGAAGAGGATGTTCTGAATGACCTGTGAAAGTGGAAACCTTGTAAAGATAATAATGGTTGTAAAGTACATTTATACGAGTAAAATTTGAAAGAAAAAATTTCTTAGTATTGTCAATAACCATCAGGAAAGGTTAAATACTTTCTGCACTTGTAAAAAATATTCCCAGGAGATGCCATAACTCACCATAGAATGGAAACTTATGAAATATATCAACTTTCTTGTTTCTATTTCAGCTTTAAAACTGTAATTTTTAAAGACAATGTTGCAAAACTAAGCTTTTTAAAAATTTGCTAACTGTTGGTTCCTGCTAAAGTTCTGTACATCAAGGAATGTTATGTACAACTGCTTTCATCAATTTCTTTTCAGATGTCACATTATGATTGTACTTTATAAGGTATTTACCCAACTAGATCTTGAGTTACTTAATTAACTTGACATACTTTAATGTCATATACTTGTAACTTTCAGTTCCAGTTACTCCTGAACATATTTTATTCTTTGTTACCTTCTGATGATTCTTTTTCCTCGTGAGTATAGTGAATACTTTGTGTCCTCTTTTAACCTTTAAGGCTTTAGAATGCTTGCTTGCCTTATATTACTAAATACATTCCATGAACAAGGAAAGAAACATCCTTCTTTACTTATTATGTTACATAGATCCCCATGTTTCATTTACTATCAATCACTTAATGATTTACTTTCAAATGTTTATTATTTTTTGATTATACATTCACTGAACTTTATACTTCTTAGTAGATACTAGCTGGTACCCATGACTTCGTTCGTGTTTGTAAAGAATTTGGATTGACAACTACCGACATCTAACCAACATAGTGCACGATGGGAGACTCGATGCTATTACCACACCCAAACGCCAGTCATCTGTGCTATGTAGTTCATGCAGCAAAGTAAAATATACGGTCAGACAAGTCTTTGGTCGAAACACGAAAAAATCCTTGATCATCCAATTTCAAACACACAAACACCAATGATCTGCGCTAGATAGTTTTGACTGAAAAGTAATACACCGTGACACATATGTTTTTGGTAGAAATATGAAAGTGCCGCAGGTCAACCAATTTCAACCACCATATCTCCCACACCCCAATAGCTACCGTCATCTAACCACCATAGTAAACGATAGGAGACACATTATCACTACCACACACAAACATCAATGGTCTATGCTATGTAGTTGTGACAGCAGAGTGATATATATGAAGACACGTGTCTTTGGTCGAAATAAGAAAATATCCTTGATCGGCTACTTTCAACCACCATATTTCCCACACTACCACAGTTACCGAAATTCGGACAACATTGTTATTGATGGGTGACTCTGTGCTACTACCACACACAAACACCAGTGATCTGCGCTAGATAGTTTTGGCTGAAAAGTGATACACCATAACACGTTTTTAGTAGAAATGTGAAAGTGCCGCAGGTCGATCACTGTCAACCACCATATCTCCCACACCCTCATAGCTACCGACATCTAACCACCATAGTAAATGATAGCAGACAAGATACCACTACCATACACAAACACCAGTGGTCTATGCTATGTAGTTGTGGCAGCAGAGTGACATATACGGAGTCACATGTCTTTGGTCGAAATACGAAAATGCTCTGCATGGACTAATTTTAACCATCATATCTCCCACATACCCACAGCTATCGACATTCGGCCAATGTTGTGCATGACAGGAAACTCCATGCTGATTCCACACACAAAGACCAGTGATCTGTGCTAGGGAGTGGTGGCTGAAAAGTGAAATATAGGAAAACACACGTCTATTTTTATGTATATATAAGATTTAGATATTTATACATAATTTCACAATTATTATTAGCTGCAACTATTTGTAATTTTTTAATAAATCATTTACTTTCTCCGTTCAAACAGTCAGTCATCTTTCTTGTTAAACTTCATCTCTTCAACAGATAACTCCCATATCTCTTGCGATTTCATTTATTCACTGGGTCAGTTACGTTCTGAATCATTCTCTGGCTTAAATACACTTGCCTTAAGACTGCCAAATTAATAGATGTGCATACGATGCAATGTTCAAATGAGACACAGTTGTCGACTATAAGGGGGTAAAAATGAAATGGATATCGATTTTAGGAGGGGTATAACAGTCCTCGGAAGCAAAAAGGTTAAAAAAAAGTCTCAAAAAAACTACCAAGACAATCAGGAGGGGGGGGGGGAGTCCCATCAAAATTTCACATCATCTTGGGGGGGGGGGGGGTCCAGAAAACACCTCATGTGATTAATGGATGCCCCAATAAAATGTTCTATGACAAAGCACATGAGAGAATATTGGGCTTTTCATTATTTATTTTATCAATTTAAAGAGATGTAAGAAGATTTTGGTTTTACCATAGACGACCTCCTAAAAGCTCTTTTCTGTGCTATGAAAACTTCTTTACTTTGTGAAGAGTTTTCAAAAAAAAAAAAAAAAAAAATATGCCATAAGACATGACTGAATGAAAATATGAGGAGTAAACTTGTTTCATTAATTCTAGATCTGCTGTTATGGAATGTGTTCTTAACATAGATGCCACAACTTAACTTCTTCAGTAGTAATGTGATATGTTCTTACCAACTATCTCCTCTATTTGAATGCCAAGGGATTTTATACTCTGTTTCCAAGACCGTTTTATTTTTAAAGCTTATATATATAAATCCTGCAGTGCATAATTTTTCGTTTTAAACTTAATATAATCAAAATTTAATTTTAATGAGTTTACCTTAAATCAGTTTGCTAGTTCTAAGTACTTTATTTGCATTAAATTCTAGACTATGGTTTAATGGGTTTTTTTTATGTCAGATTAGTTCCATCAGCAAATAAAATGCTCTCAACCTTGCTGTATAAGTTTATTCATGTGGCGGGTTGGGATGTGACCACATCTTTCCCCCTGCCATATGTCTCGCCTCTCACATGAGTAAGACCAAGGTCGAAATATTGTGCAATTCGTGTGTTTCTGTGTTTTTACGTGTCTCGCCCTCCTGCCTTCATCTGTGGTAAGTGACGGGTAACTGTTTATTTTCCCTATCCTATCTTATTTTCAGTGCCTCGCGGCAGTTTCTTTGTTTCCTTTATCCAATTGTATAAGTTTCCAGGAAGACTATTGATGTAAAATAAAAACGGAAGGGATCCTAGCACACAGCCTTGTGGAATTGTAATGTAGTTGGCCTTATTGGCAACTGAGAAAACGAGAAGGAAGAGTGTTTGGTATCGGGTTAAGTAGGTTACCCAAAGTAATATTTCCCCCAAAAGATAACACTAATCAGGTGTAGAAGAGAATGTAAGACCCACATTGGTAGTAGTACGAGTTTTCGGAAGGAAGTTATGAGCAATCTTTAAGTCCGAACAGAGACGCTTTGTGGCAGTGATGACGCAACAGCCGGAAGGTTCATAGAAGTATGAAAGAATGGTAATAAATGAATTAAGATACCAGGCGGAAAGTATCAAATCTTTGTTTAGAAGTACAAAACATGGTTTCCAACGGAATTTAGAGTAAATATGACTAATTTTAAGGTACCTTTTCAATAAAGAAAGAAATAGTAAGTCGAGAATAAAATAAGTAGTCAAAATAAAATTATGTCCGATTAAAGGCCTTCCTGTGAAAAGATGATGACAGCAGTTTGAGATCGTTGAGTTGAGTAGAAATATGTTAAAAGTAATTATTCTGCATTCCATTATGGCCGCTAGAAGGGGCGTAAACTTTGGGAGATGATTTCTTTTTCAGGGTTCATACAGAATTTTAAATATTAAAATTAAGGAGTATTTAAGGAGTATTCAAGGAGTTCATTCAATATTTTTAAGGAGTCTTATTACATTCATCCACAATTAATGGGCAAACACGATAATTTTAAGAATACTGTTTGCACTACTTTATTACAATAAAACAAAAAACATTAAAACACAAACAACTAATATATATATATGTTCATTCAAATTATCCTTTTAATATCCATTTTTATGTTTTCCTGCCAAAACTTGTCTTCTGATTTTTATCAAAACTTAAAATGTATCAGTTTTCACATTATTTGCGTTTCTTCTGCAATGTCTCCAAAATACAATTTTTTTTTCTATAACACTGCTCTTACTTTATCATCGGTACAGTTTGACAGTAATGCACATCTGGAAACTTGTATCACATTTTAGAAAAATTGCAAATGATTACTGCTTGAAAAATTACACATTCCATAACAAAAGTTTTAATTTAAAAAATTAACACAATTTATTTAAAAAAAGTTCTACATAATTTTAAGATCTGCTCTTTTAATGGATATCTGTTCATCTATTTTCGCTACATCTAGACATTTTTCTTTAATAGTTTTCCTTAACATATTAGACTTAAGAAAAAAAGAAATGTCTTTCTTATCCTCTCACTTTTCAGCATAAATGTCCGCATTCTTTTCACACTCAGCAATGTCATTCTGAAGGCATTGCTTTTTCTTTTTCACATAGTCAATTTCATCTTCTATCGTCTTTCTTTTACTACTATTGCTTTCAGCAAATTTCTTTGTTCGTTGGCTTTCTAAATACTGCATGTATTTTGCACGTGCAGAAGATGCTGAAAGTCTCAATTCTTTTGTAATGTGTACATTAAGTACACCACCACAAAATTTGATGTAATCATACACTAATCTTTGAGAAATGTAAGATTCATCATTCAAATTTTCAACTTCTAGAGATTTATTAACAGAAAATCCCCGTTCAACTGAAGCTTGCCCATGAGACAGAATAAGAATAATTTTTATCAAGTTCCATAATTTGAAATATTTTTCTTCTTTAAAATATTCAGATAAGAATATATCAAGAGACATTGTTCTGTGATCAAAATTTTCAAATTCCACTGCAAAATTTTCAACAATTTTATTTAAAAAAATCATTGTATTGTAGTAGGATTTCACCGCCATCTTCATCTAAAATTTGTTTTTTTTTTTTTTTTTTTTTTTTTTTTTTTGGGTTAGGTAAGACAACATGTTTTTCATTTTAATCTTTGATTGTTCCTTATCCTATCAGAAGAACAAGATTGAGCATTAGATGATTCAACAGTTACTTTGATAAAATCTTTTATTGATGAAGCAGATTGTTGCTTTATTTTCAACAATTCACTGTGTTTTGACCCTGCAACGAAAAAAATATTTAAAAAAAAATAAACTTCAATAAAATAACAGATACATATTCAAGAAAATTTGGGTATTTTCTTATTTTATTCTGAATTTAACTACTCTACTAATTTATTTAAACTATTATAAACCGGATTGCTTGAGCAAAACTTCGGTGTTCGAATCCCGTGCATATAATTAAACATTGTATATGTATAGGCAGATTGTACAGAAGCCACATACTTTTGTGTGGCCCTGTAAATCCTATAAACACCATTTTCAATAGAAAACATGTTACAGTGTATTTTAATATCATAGATAAATTCGATTGAGTTCGAAAAAAGTATAACATCACTAAAACATATTTCATAGAATTTCCATATGTAGGCCTAATGCTGCTGAATTTTTTTGTGTGACCCTGTAAGTAAACTATAAATGGGGAGCTGTACGACTTTCTGAACCGATCCGAAACTATTACTAACCTGTTGAAATATGGATCAACTGCTTCCTTATAATGTCCTCTTCAAGGTTTGGAATCATATTTTTCGGAAAAGTCGCCACGAATTACATTAAAAATGCCGAAATATGAGAGTGTCGCGCGGCTATACATGTCGCTAGCGCTGGAAAAAACAATGAAAATCTTGTAAAATGTTGGTTATATGCTTTGTTGTAATGTTTACATGTGTTTGAGCTCCACTCCGTTGTCAAACGTCGCACGACATTAACAGATAGAAAATATGTATCCAAGACGCGCTACAACCAGTCACGCCATCTTTTCGGTCAGAGACAATCAATTGCTTCCGTTGTAAACAAATGCTCCGGTTGTATGGCGGATGCCGCAGAACGAATGTCCCATAATTTTTTACTTTTGGTCCAGGCCGAATTTCACCCTATGTACGACCATTATGACAAAACGAAGCTGTTTAGGTTCATATGATCCCTGTACCGATAATTTCTTTGTCATTTCCGCGGCGCAAGTCACATTTCAATGTCAATGTGTTCTAAATATAAGTTCACACGTGGAATAAATAAAAAATCCGAAATAGCGGGAAACAAAACGAAAAATTTCGAATTGCGAATGAAATTCATGCCTAAAAATTACTGCAAAAAAATAAATAAATTTATATGATACATACCTTTCATATGTGACTTCACGGCTGCTTCTCCCATTCCGGATATGTCAAAAGTCTTCATACACACACAGCATTTGGCTTTGAATCTATCACAATCTTGCAGAATCCACTCCTTGTATTCTTTTTTATCCAGCCATATCTTATTAAAAACGCACTTTCCCTTAGGAGACATTTTCGATGTATAAAAATACTAATAACTGAACGCCTAAAGCAAAATATTAGCAAAGCGACTAACGGCACGCGACAAAGAATAAATAAGCCGCATGCGACAATCAATAAATAAGCCGTTTGACAGTTCGGCCTGAAATCATAATCAGTGATTAAATCCCCTTAAAAAAACATGTCCAGGTGCTTTATCATCGAGCACTTTTTGACGCCCTCTATAGATCATAAATAAAGAGACCAGTATTTTGTTTTCTAGCATTCTCTCCTTTATAAAAAACAAACAAAATTCTCTTCTGGATAGAGCATCTGCGATAACAGCAAGTCGGTGGGAGGGGGGATGGTGTGCGGTCACCAATGCTTCCAGAAACAGGGGAGAGAATGTGTGTTGTGGGTAATGAGTTAAATTACAATCTGAATTTATTCTTCCTGCGCGATATGCACGTTAACCATGGAAACTCAGGCGTTTCCGAATCCGAAAGTAAAATACCAAAAATTTTTCAAGGAGTATTTAAGGAGTAGGGTAGGTGGGGGTAAGTGTACGCAAATTTTGCATTAGGGTGTGTGGACAGAATCTGAAGGAAGCCAGAGATATGAAAATTTTACTGTAGGTAAAGTCATGCTCTTGGTAACTATATGCATTTCTCAAAGTGATTTTATGTTTTTAGTTTATCAATAAATTGAGAGTTTTCAAGGAAATGTCAGTGAGTACACTTGCCCCACTGAGTGGGGCAAGTGTACGTGTGTGAGTACACTTGCCCCTGTGAGAGGAAAAGTATGAAAAATATGTCTAATTTTGTAAAATTGATGCTGTAATATATTTTTTGACAGATATCATCTTTTATTACATAACAAGCAATCAAATTACAGCCATTTATAACCAAATATGAAATAACACACCAGGAAAAATTGAAACTTTGGTAGCAAAACTTGAACAAATGATACAGATCATCTTACATCATCATCAATCTAATAAGGCACTGTAGCTGCTCAGGTCATCCTGAAATCCAACTGCATCTTTGAATCTAATAGAGCTAGATTGCACAGCGTGTGATAGTTTCTTCACAATGTCATCCTTTTGCAAAAATGCTTGTTCTGCTGTCTCAGTAAATTTAAATGTTTGTGGAATCCTCTTATAAAAGAATCCTTCAAAACCAGCATTATTAACTTCTGTAATTTTGACCACATAAATTCTGTATGAAGAAGCCTTCCCAAACACTTTAGAAATAACAAAATCACCTTTTTGTATTGGTCTTGTGTATGTGGATAGGTCCCTTTCATCAATCTCAGACTCTGTTGCTTGAGTCTTCACTATTATGAAGGGAAATTGTATCAGACTCACTGGAAGAACTAACAGAAAAAACTAGTCTTCTTTTCCCTGCAGTTTTAGATTTTTGCTCTTTAGCCTTGGACCTTTCATCTGTTTTTTGTTTCTTTTTATTAGCTGCATCCTCCTTCTTTTGAACTAGATGCTGTAACTTTTCTTTGTGTGGAGTTGATGTCAGATGGGTTGATTTCAAACTTTTCCTTGATCGTTTCCTTGCTTTTTGGATCCGAGGAATTGGAATTATATCAGATGGTGATGTGTGACAAGGCCTACCAGCAGAAAATGATGGTCCGGGTTGAGGACTCTCTGGTAGGTCTGGTGTTGTCTGTGAGGAAGAAGCAGGTGGTTCCAATACATTGTTAGACAGTGCAGACTGGTTTCTCTGAGCTTCCGATGGCATTTCCTCGATGGTATCTTCATCAAATTGAATCAACATCATGTCCTCACTCTCTAGGTCTCCTTCGCCCTCAAACTGTTGGTCAGTTACTTCTGCTGGCATGAAATGTTCATCGGTGAAAATGTGTCTGTTCAGTGGGAAGATGCCAGTAGACTTGAATCCTGTAACAGCTACTTCAACATTGGCTGTTCTGGAGAAAGCAGTATTGAAAAGCCCAGCGAGATGAAAAACTGTGATGGATTCCCCAGGATGAGATGTTACCCAATCATCAGCAACAGCAGCAAATCTTGTTTTAAGAGGCTTGAAAAAAACTTTATCGAGTGGCTGTGCCTTGTGGCTACTGTGAGGTGGAAGAGTAAGAAGGTGAATATGATTGCCTTTGGCAAAGTTTATTGCTTCAAGACTAATGTGAGAGACATGATTATCCAGGATGAGAAGAACTGGTTGTTGTTCAGATGGTTTTGTAAATTTTTGAAAGTGGGAAAGCCACTTGATAAAAGTGGGAACATTTATGTATCCACTATCAGTAAGAGCGAGATCACAGCCTGGTGGTCCATCCTTGATAAGAAGGCGGTTCATTCTCTTGCGTCCAAAAATAAAAAAAGGTGGGATGTGGTTGCCTGATGCACTCATACAACAGATAACAGTGATGGATTTCCCTTGTTCAGCAGTCACCACTTTTGCAACATCTTTCTTCCCAACAGGAGCTACTGATAGGGGCAACTTATGTGGAACAGTCTGGATGCCAGTTTCATCCATGTTAAATATGCAATCTGGTGTGAATTTGTATTTTTGGTACAATTTTTCCAAATTATCAAAGAAATGATTTATTTGGATTCTGTTAAAACCCATAGTCCTTGCTATACTTGTGTTGCGAGGCACTCTCAAAGAAAGTTTCTGTCTCTTCATAAAATCCCTTGTCATATCCCTGCCGGCCATCTTCTTTTCTTGTGGAAAGGGGTGTTTGATTTGGTTCAACTCTGCATAATTGAACAATAAATGGCGAAGAGATTTCAAAGTTAGCCCATAAAAACGACGATCCAATTCTTTGCAGTGTTCCACAATTTCTCTTTCCTGCTCATGGGTGAAAACTTTCGTAAACCTCCCCAATGTTTGAGAACCTTTACCCATTTTAAGCCGTTTTCGCAAAGTCGATTCATGAAAACCAACTGTTCTTGCTGCTTTTCTAATAGAATAATTTTTGCTCAGTAGCTGTCGTACAGTTTGTAGAATTTCATCCGTCAGGGGTTTCTTTTCGGTTTTCCTTATGTAATTCCTATTGGGAAAAAAGAAAATGGTAAAAACATTAGGGAGATAACTCTACTTGCAATTAAAGGCAAATACGAGTAAAGCAATTTCGTTACAAGCCATGAAGGGCCTTGGAGTAGTGGAGAGTAAAGAATGTCAGTATTTTTCTGCTCGCCAAGGGGCAAGTGTACGCACTTACTTGAATGCGTACAGTTGCCCCTTGAGAGCAGCGTACACTTGCCCCATTTTACGATTTCCTAGATGTTTAATTTCTACAAAGTTACGAGTATTCACAGTGGGGTATTCACACTTGCTACTAAACTATAACTTCATAGGGTCTTAACATTAGATTAACACAGAGCAAGAAATTTAATAAACACACAGAAAAACGGGAACGAAGTTACCCAAAAAACTACAGTGAGAATGTTGAAAACAGAACTTACCTCATCTTGCCAAGAACACTTGCTGAATGGCGCTCAGAGTCCGTGCTAGTCCATTTGGCATTGTTGTCGAGTTAATGATGCTACATAGCTGCCAACCTAGCTGTGTGGAGCCGAAATTTTACACTGCGTACACTTACCCCAGTGCGTACACTTACCCCCACCTACCCTATTATGTAAAATCAAGGAGTTTTAAGGGTACTTGAAAATGAAAATTCATTTTCAGGAGTTTTCAAGGAGTTTTTAAGGAGCGTGCGAACCCTGTTTTTAATGAAAGGTTTTTAGAAGCTAGTGAGATACACCAAATTAATTGTCAAAAGCTGTAGAATTCCTGAAGATTAGAACACTCGCGCTAAAACAAATAGTTGGAACACTAGATCTAGAAAACAGGTTTATTTAACTTCGAAAATTAATAACAACAAAAGGAGAACAGATAGGAAAATTTTTACAAGGATAGAAAATGCTTAGGATGAGGAAATCTATGTTATCACAAAGTTTCAGGAAAATTGGAAACACTTGGGGGGAAAGCCTTTATGAGCGGAGCTGGGAGAGACGCTAGATGAGTGGAATTTCCCATCAGGCTTGGGGGAGCCTATATAAGATACCTGAGGCGGGACCTCGACCGCATTAGTTTCGAACTGGTTAGAGGGTGAAGGTGTGAAGTGTGGGTGGACGTTATGGCAGTGTCGCATGGTGTGGGTGTCGCGTTAGAACAATCATGAATAAACGGAATATTCGTAGACGGCAACTATAATTTTTGAAACAGATCATTAACTTAACAAACCTCTTTTCCATAATTTAAATTTGTAAGATTTCGTTTGCGGCTTCAAGTGGAGGGAACTTTTTATTGTGTCTGAACGGAGTGTATGTAATTATCGTGGCATTAATCTGCAATTTTCGGAAACGAAGTCTTTCTGGTAACAATTTCTGTTGTCAGAGTGAATATGTCTTTAAACGTTGAACAATAAAATACTGGACTTTAAAATCTGTGTTGAGAACAATCTTTAGATATTAACCTTCATTGAAAAATCCCATTTGGGTTGGCGGCCGTTCTAATTAAATTAAATATTGCAGAGAAGAAAGTATAGGAAAGAATTGACTTTGTGAACATTGGGGACTCCACCACTCCACTATCCCCATAGAAGTTTTTTTTCCTACAAAATGCCATGTTGTATTCTCTCCCAGTCTGATGAAGCATCTTTCTGATTTTACAGTAAAAAAGGAATATTTTCTGCATTCAGTTCATGAATTAAGCCATTTACCTGTGGTTCCACAAATACCATAGTATTCCGTTTTTTCATAATTAATACATGTTTTGTGTAATCAAATGATTTTGCAACATCTCAAAAAATTCCTGCAGGGCACATTTTACTATTCAGTTCCTCAAACATGTTATTTAAAAGCAAATTTATAGCCATTTGAATGGATGACCATTTTTGGAATCCAAACTGTGAAGTAGTGAGACTATAATAGTGTGCAACATGTTTTATTACTCTACAAAAAATGACTGTCAAAATTTTTGAGAATCCTGGGAGTAAAGAAATGGTGTGATAGTTATCTATACATGTCACTTCTCCTTTTTTAAACAATGCTTTTACAACTGAATATTTTAGTCCATTTGGAAATACACCTTGCATTAAGGATTCTTTACAGATGTGAGCAAGTACATGACTTAAACAAGCTGAACAGCTTTTCAGTAATTTATTTGAAATATTGTCATAGCTTTTAGAATTTTTAGGTTTTAATTGCTGCAGGAGTTTATTTATTTGTGAGACTATTATTGATGGCAATTACATCACCACAAAATTATTTGGAAAAACAGTGTGGAAAACCCTAGGTACACTATCTGGGGATTCTTTGTCTATGCCTAATTTATCTACAACTGACGTAAAATGTTTGTTAAATATTTCAAAAACTCCCCATACTTCATTATACACAGATCCATTTTGTTCTGATTTTATGTTTTTAAAGAATTTCTTGTTTCAGTTTTTATTATATTCTGTATAGTTTTTCATTTTGTTGCTGGAATTCCCTATATTTTCTAATACATACATATTCTTGGCCTTCCTTACTAAATTTTTAAGTATTTTACAATAAAGTTTATAGTGAGTTTTCAGTGTATAGGTATTTGAGTTGTTTACTTTTAAGTAAAGGTCCCTTTCTGTTTTACTAGATACTCTAAAACAAACGAATTGCACAATATTTCGACTTTAGTCTTAGTCATGTGGGAGGCGAGACATATGGCAGGGGGAAAGATGTGGTCACATCCCAACCCACCACATGAATCGACACCATTCATGTGGCCGGTTGGGATGTGACCACATCTTTCCCCCTGCCATATGTCTCGCCTCCCACATGACTAAGACTAAAGTCGAAATATTGTGCAATTCGTTTGTTTTTGTGTTTTTACGTGTCTCGCCCTCCTGCCTTCATCTGTGGTAAGTGATGGGTAACTGTTTATTTTCCCTATCCTATCTTATTTTCAGTGCCTTGCGGCAGTTTCTTTGTTTCCTTTATCCAATTACTAGATACTCTAATACCCTTCGTAATCCACCCCTAACTCAGATCGTTTGGAGTGACAACTTTCCTTATTTTTTTTTTTTAAACTTCCTTCAACAGGTGTTAGAAATATATTTAAAAAGGAATCTAATTTTGTATTAATGCCCTGTAGAATCTATGAAATATTTTATATTGTTTTCATTTCATTAATATTCCTTCTGTACACCCAGATCTTCATCTACATTACAGTACTTTTGGACTTGACACAAAATAGCTCGCCATCATGATCAGAGATACCGTTTATTATTGAAAGCATTCTGTAATTACTGGACTGAGAGGTATCCACAAAACAAAAATATCATTTGCAGCCCTGCTATTATTTGATATTGTAGGCAAATTTACAACGGCCATTAAGTTAAAAGACAACATCAAGGCTTCCATATTTAGTCTCTTATTGGTGTGATTGAGAAAGTAAACATCAAAATCCCCATATAAAACTATGTTTGTTATTGGTGAAACATAGTAGCAATGGTTCTAACTGCAATAAAAACAGACAGAAATTTCCTGAGGTGGCACTGTAGATTGCTACAACTACAAGCTGTTCTTTACCATATTCCAGTTTGGTAAGATAGCATTCAAAGTGTTCTCTACACAATACTATTTACACTGCTACATTGAGTATTATTTCTAACAATTCACCCTTACATCTTCGAGAACTTCATTTATACTTTGGCATAGACGCTTATTCCTGTCAAGACAAACGATGTTCAGAGATACACAAAACATCTGTCAGTCTCCGTACAGTCCTGATATAGCTCCCTGCGACTTTTGGCTTTTCCCAAGATTAAAAATGCCACTCAAAGGACACCAATTTGATGAAAAACACTCAAAACTAATATGACAAACCCTCTAAAGGTGATACCAAAAAAATGAGTTCCAGAACTGGAAAGGATGTTGGGAGCATATTATTCAATCAAATGGGGACTACTTCGAAGGATTCCATGAGCCCGAAGATGCAGAATAACACCAGCGGGGAAATATGAAGGAAGGCTGGATACTTTTGGGACAGACCTCATGTGTAAAAGTGTCATAAATGTACAAAGTGAGAAACAGTGGGACAACAGTGAAATAAGTGATTTGTGTATGTGAAAGTTTCTTTGTTTAATTATATATAGTAGTATTGTGTGTGAATGTATGTTATTCAAATTACTAATTTACAGTATATATGTATATATCAAAAACACTAACACATCATATACATTCTTACACATTGTTAATTTAATTATGTAACAAATTTTTGTGAAATTTGATAAGTTTATGCGTTACTAACTTGTTTTACATCCTGAACAATATTTAGCTATTAGCTGCAAACTATAATTTCATCTTATGTACCTTTTGTAATATATTGGAAATATGGGCCCAGAGTAGAAACTAGGTGCTGGGCTATTATGTACCAGGATATAAAAATAAAAAAATAAAAATAAAATAAAAAATAAAAAAAAAACAGACCTCGTACACAGAAAAGAAATGAATGAATGATATGGTAATAATTAGATGCAACTGATGGCTTTTGCAGAGTTGGGTAATGAAGAGGAATGTAAGTATTATCTCAAATTGAGGCTTTTTTTCAGGGAGGGGGGGGGGGGGGGGGGTAAGGAGATCTGGTTTAGAAAATGAATTGGTAGGACAATTCCTTCTATGGAGTAGGGAAGTGATTTCGGAGAGTAATATGAAGGCTCTGGCTGTGAAAAAATTATTGAGGTTGCTGGGTATAGAGCACAAGCGAGTGATCTAGATTTTGGGAGTAAACTGTTTGTTTTTGACCATTCAACCTGGTGGATAACTAATTTACAGTGAGAACTTGGTCAATAGAGGTGAGGTGAGATATATGAGATGGGTCTTGCAATAAATAGCAAGGAATCTGATGAGGTAGAGTTGTGATATCTTCTCCTTTTGTCGTAGTCTCCAAGGTCTTGTATAACAATGATTCATGTACTGGTTAAGAAATGTTAGAGGGTGGTATTTGTCAACAAGTATATTTTTTGTCTGTGGTTTGCTGAAGGTAATGTGCAGTGTTGTAGGGAGGATAGTGGGAAAATACATAGAATTTCTGGGAAAGATCTGAAAAAGTTAGCTGTGGTTAAGGATTTGTTTAAAGGATTCCTGGCCATTAGAGAACTGGGTGGGAAAAGACAGGATTACGGTAGGTTTTAAATAGCACATGGTGGGTGTTAAAGTGTGCTGGACAAATGGTGTGAGATATCTGTTCACGGACAATTTCAAGAAGTAATTGTGGGATACAAGGAAGTAAGCATGTTGTTGGAGTATCTGATAAGGGATTCTTTACAAGTACAGATACTTGCCTCAGATGGCTAGACTGTTGGAGAGGTAGCCTTTTGTGTGATTTAAGTGCCAGCTATCAAAGTGTAGGTATTGTTGTAGGCAGAGGTGTGTAACAGGTCATTATATAAGGAAGGGTTTCTCAAACGTTTTGCTCCACGACCTCCTACAGAATTTCCCAGGCAATGGTGAATACCCTGTCATGGCTTTGCCACCATCAGTCGAAACACTGACAAACTTTCTCCAGTCTATGCCATATTCTTCAAAAAAATCATTGAAGACGTTGAATATATCTTCTCTCCTTTTGTCATAGTCTCCAAGGTCTTACATAACAAAGTCTTCAGAAATATTTTTGTATACATATCTAACAAAGTCAAGTACATTCAGTGATCCAGTAATATCTGAAGATTTGTCAATTTGAATTGCAAAATAATTGTTTTGTAATCATTCTGCGAGTTCATTTTCAACACTGAATGGCATGTTGTGAATGTGACTTGCAATTGTGTCATTTGAAAGTTGTATTTTATCCAGCAATTTTGACAATTTGTCTCCTAGTACACAACTGACCTTATCTTCAGCAGCTGGTAAATTTAATTTTTCAGCTATATTGTATGATATTCCGGTCTTTGCAATTTTGTATGCCACTAGGAAAGATGCATGTAAATATTCAGAGTTAACAGTTGTGGTACTTGTCACAGATTTTTTTTTTTATTTATTTATTTTTTTTAAAAAAAAGAGGGGGGGGGAATCCAACTCTTTTTTCAAACAAAAATTTAAAGCCTTGTCTATACACTACTGATGTACTGTCTACAAATGTCTTCGCAGCAATGATGGCTACAACAAACTATTTGCGAGAAATTCTGTTGACTTCAGATCTAGAATAGATTTGTTAATATTACACTTAAATCAACCTCAGCAAACAATATTTCCCCTAAGCTTTAACTTCTGTGGTGATAATTTCAACTTAAAAAAATGGAAGAGTTAATTTGAAGCAGTGGGAGAAAAGTATTGTGACTTGTTATTTTAGGTGTAATACATTGCATGGCGTTGACTATCCGATAAGTATACGCCTGAGATTAATGTCTGTTCAAGAGGCATTTGTGAACTACACATGCCCAAATCATCTATGTTATTAAAGGTCCTCACATTTAACTCAAAAAGTCATGTGACAGGATATTGTGTGTGTGACAATTTAAAACCAACCATCATCTGAGCTAATAAACATATGAATTATCAAGTCAAAATTTTGTGATATTAAGAGGCATTTAAAATACGTTGTATCCATAAAATAGAATCATATATTGAAGGGGCGTGAATTTCTGTATCAACAATTGTTGTACTTGTCCTGGAGAAATGGCTGTGAAAATGTAACATGATTCACAGATGAACAAATCATATTTGTTGACATCTTAAGCAATGATCCATGAAGAAATGTACTTCTGAGTAACAAAATTAAATGACTAAAGAATCAGTGACTCTGAGAAGTAAACTCTCAAGTATTCAACAGTAATTACAACACACACACACACACAAAGGATGGATATGTGGCAGATGTTATGAGATAACATTAAAATAACATAATAAGGAGAACTTCTAATAGTGTGAGGGTTATTTTGCATGTATAATAATAGAAAAATACAAGCCTTTCCAAATTATTAATGAAAAACTGTATTTCATACATTTACTCAACAAAAGTACATCTACACTGTCGCCGAGGTATTAACATACACAAAAAGGAATAAGAAAAGAAAAATCAGTCATGAAGTGTTTAAAACTCAACCATCACGGAATTAATAATTTGTATTACACTGACAGTTGTATGTGCAACACTCATCACCAGAACATGCATATCTGTGAGGAAATTAGAAGCTATAACTAAATTTTTCGAGATTGCAGGAAAGTAGATGTCCAGTTCTTTGTCAGTGCACTACTGCGACTTTTCTCCACCTCCTTTTCCTTTTCTTCCAGTTGTTCCTGTAACAATTCAGTGCACAATAATAATCAAAATTACCATTATCTCTCATATATTAGGCTATTGTAACTCAAAGACTGAAAAAAGGTAGCAGTAAGTACAATAATAAAAACAACACGAATTTCATGATCTGAAACCTTACCATAAGTCTCCTTTGGTTTTCTCTGAAGGCTTCTATTGGATTGTCAAACTGGTGATAGTAGTCCAACACTTCCCGAACATCTTCTACTTTTGCTACTGCAATTGCTGCACAAAAAAAAGAAGACATTTAGGTGAAAGAGTCAGAAAATATTCTGATAATACACCAAAACACACAGACTCCATACATACTTCTCAAAAATGCAGCAAGGTCCAACAAGGTTTTGTCATCATCATTCCCTCTCCATCTGGGAAGAATCAATGCATTCCTTGGATGAAATTTGACTGAATCTCTGTTCCAGTCAATAACAATTACCTGAAAAAAATGATTTCCTAATACTGATTACATCAGCAAGTATAAAATCCTAACCCTACAGTTAAATTTAACTTGTGAAATACCATATACAACAAAGAGGTCTAGTAGGAAAATACAATGTAATTGCATAGTACAAGTCTAATACAGGATCTGCTCAAATAGATTTTTGAAATAGGCATAAGGTATTTTAATGTTAATATAGTCTTCTCGGTTCATTAGCCGATTGAGCAGGGTGTTTTCACACGATATTTTGCTAGTCACTTGAGAAGACTATATTAATTCTCAACGCCGAAAGAAACTTCAATCTTATACGATGTTACTTGAAGTAGCATCATAATGTAATTAGTATGGGTGCAATGCAATGGTAAATGTTATACTTAAAAATTTAATTTAACTGTGATGGAGCACATGCCCTGGTGTCAATTTTTCTGCACACCTGCTATCCCTTATCATAACTTTTCATTTTTTTTATTAATATTAAATCTCTATGACTGCAGTATCACTCCTCTACTTTTAGCATTTAAAAATGTTAAATTTAAATACCTTCAGCATTTCTGGTAAATTGTTCATCATTTCCCTTGGTAATTTATTCTAATCCCTCACTACTTTACCTGAAAAAGAAAATATTCCCATACCCTTATGCCAGAAACTGGGTACATGCTTGTGGTCATGGTCATCTATTTCCTTCCACTTACTAAATTTGAAGGTAAGGTACAATATTTAATATCGTATCCTCATTCTTTAATAAATCTGTAGTAATATTATTTACACAAGCCCCTTTACATGGTTTTTTTTATATACTTTTAGTGAGACTCTTCTCTGATTCATTCCCTCCCATCACAGTATGATAGTGATCTCGACTAAACGAGTCACTCAATATCTCTGCCATTTTAAGATCCTCAGTGACTTCAACTCCGTTCTTATCTATAATAGTCTGAATACCTTCCCTTACCCTCAGTTTTCTAATACAGCCATAAAAATTCCTAGATGCTTCATTCGGTGGTCTTCCTGCACCAATATTCTTCATTAACCCATCCTTTGCTTCTCTCTTTGCTCTTATTAATTGCTTGTTTAGTTGTTTGAAGTATTCCTTTCTGCCTTCCTGTCTCTTAACACTGTTGTGTTCCCATCTCACTGGCCTCTTTAACCTTCTTACCTCCCTACTCTAGTATGTAGGTTCTATACTTCTCTTTATTTTCTACTTTGGAATAAATATTTCCTCATCTTTTTTTATCTCCTTAAACTCTTCCCACTTCGCCTCCACTGTACTTATGTCATCCTTCCATTTGCTGAACCTTTCCCTGAAATCTCTGTTCAATTCTGAAGTCTGTGCCTTTTTGTAATTATACCTATTTACCCCTTCTATTTTGGCCACTGGTTTACTGAATCCCCTAATATCCATCAATACTGCATTGTGATCACTTATTCCTTCAGTTACTTGACACCATACAAGATATTCATCAGGCTTTATTAGAAAGATGTCTAACATGTTTGGTTCTCTCGTATTTTGCTTCCCTTACAAAGGTATTTGCAAATTCTGTTCCCTTGTGGTAATAATCTTATTTCCTACCAAGATGACACGTGGTAAATTTAAATTCCCTCCAATAATGACCATTCTATGCTCACCTCTGAACTATGGATTTAGTTCTCTCCAAGAATCTCATCTCCATCATTCATTCTTCTACTATCATAAACAGCCAATACCCTGATTATTTCTTTTTTATCACCCCAAAAATATACCCCTAGTAGTAATGTTAGAATAGTTCCCCATTAACCATTTCAAAGTGGTGGAGCAGTTGGAGGACAGAGGGTGAGAGGAGGGGTTACTGGCTACCCTTCTTTAAGACATAAAAGGACCCTAGTCAAGGATACATTAATACACCACCTTCAATCAACCAAACTCTGAGGTACTGACATCCTTAGAAAGACCTCTAATGACATGGACAATTTGGCAGTATAGCTGCTAATAACACAGGTCATAGATTGCATGTCTCTCACATACCCTTGACACCACCTGGGTAACCGGATGTGACAGCAAAGAAGGATTTTGTGACTGCATTACCTGCTTCATAATCTGGGAAGTCTTACATACATGATGAAAAACATTTATCTAATAGTGGCATTTGTTTCATTGGGTAAAGGAGGCTGAAAGTTCTTCAAAGGGGAGAGGAACAGAATGGGGAAAGCTGTTTTCCAAGCAGCAGGAAGAATTTTCTCAAAAAGATCAAAGAAACTAATTGCCCTTCTTTAGAATAGGACCTTAGATTCAGGGTTGGGGATGTTTTGGCTAAGGAGTCTGGAGTATATTGTATTTGTTTGACAGGTTGGAGATTGCAAGACAAATTTGGAAGAGAGTTGAGGGCTGTTTATCAAAAAAGATTCATGTGACTGAAGTTATTGAGGTTGTACAGAGGAATATTATTATTATTATTTGCAAAGTGTGTGACAATTGTTGATGAAGAAGTGTAGTTGGGTCTGATGTGAGTAGAAGTTTGGATTAAGAAATGAGATAATGACAACAAAAAAAAAGTAAGATTAAGGGACCAGCTGGCATCAAAAATGGTTTTTCCTGCTCAAGAAGTTGTGCATTTATCCAAGTTATTCAAGTCATTTTGGTGCAGCTTTGTCAAGGTAGGTTGAATACAGTTGTCTGATTACTCATGGTAGTGCACAGATCAACACACTTTTTTTGGCCCATTGGTGATATCATCGGAGCCAAGAGAATAATATGGATAAGGATAATGGAGGAAATTGACCACAAACTTTAGAAGAAACCATCATGGTACTTGCCTGGACTGATTTAAGGAAATTATGGAAAACAGAAACCTAGATGACTGGGGAGTAGAGATGGGCAAAACCGCTTTTTTCCAGTAATACGTTATTCAGTTATTGCTTCTTTTTTCTAACCGCTTTTTTTAACCGTTAGAAATAGCGTACAGTTATTTTTTTTTTCGACGTAATATCTGTGGAGACGCCACTAAAATCTCTGCTCAGAAACGCTCTTCTCTTGTTGAAAGAGCCGGAAATGTCAAATAACCGGATGTGACGAAAATAGTGCCCACGCCCCCAAATAATAGCGAAATAGCCCTGACGTCACGAAAAGCCGCTTATTAGCGTTATTTAGCGTTTAACGATACATCACCAATAGCGGCTTTCAAATAAGCGGCTTCCATAGTAACTGTCAGACATTATATATGCCTTCGACTTTTGTTTATGTATTTGTTTAATAAGTGGCAGTGATGCCTTGGTAAATTAATATAGAATTTTAACACGGCCAGCTTTAGCGGTTAGTGTATGACGTGATCAAACAGGAGGAAATGAAGTATAAGTGATTTAGGGAAGTACGATATATAAAAATAATCCGAAGTGGGCAGTTTTGATTAGGCTACGTGTTAATATATTTTTCTGTTTGAAACTAAAGAACTTGTGGTAGGAGTTTTTATGATTATTTTTTTTTTTTTTTTTTTTTTTGTCGTCAGTCTTTAGACTGGTTTGATGCAATCCTCCATCCCTTCCTATCCTGTGCTAACCTTTTCGTTTCTACATACCCCTTACAACCCACGTCCTCAATTATCTGCTTCATATATTCTAATCTCTGTCTACCTCTACAGTTCTTACCTTCGACTGTTCCCTCCACTAACAAATTAACCAATCCAGCATGTCTCAAAATATGACCTAAAAGCCGGTCTCTTCTTCCTGTAAGCTTCTTCCATAAACTTCTTTTCTCACCCATCATTTCCAAAACTCGTTCATTTCTTACTTTGTCTGTCCACCTAATTTTTAGCATTCTTCTGTAACACCACATTTCAAATGCTTCAAGTTTCTTTCTTTCCGGTATTCCTAAAGTCCATGTTTCACTACCGTAAAGTGCTGTGCTCCACACATAGAGTTTTAAAAAGTTCTTTCTAATTGCTAGATCCAATATTTGAAACT
>JARYHS010012519.1:48236751-48460641 GCA_031002005.1 Vandiemenella viatica
ATTACTTCTCTAAAATTTGCATAAATAATATTTTATTAACCCACTTTCCTTGTATTCTGTTACATTGTTGATTTAGAGCTTTTGAAGTTTTCGAAAGAATTCTTACTGTTGGTACTGAGCAGGTTACCACAGTTTAATATTAATAAGCCATTTTGTACAATTTTGGAATCTGTTGTTTATAATCGGACCATACTTCTAACGGATTTTTATCAAGCCGGCCAGTCAGTGTCCTCAAGTAGGCAGACAACTCTTCAGAAACACTTTCTTTGGTCTTGTTTGATTTCCAGTTTCGAAGAATTAGTAAGTGACGATCGGTCCAAATACTGAAACCTTCCAATGTTTTATCCGAACTATATAAATCAGATTCTGTTCGATTTCCTTCCAGCTATCCCTTCATCATATCTTTGACCTTTCGAACAGCATTTGCACAAGCCATCGGATCTTCAAAACTTAGTTATTTGAGCCATGGGTCCAATAAGGTCGCGATAGCTAAAGACGAAACTTGTTCGATAGCACCCATCCGTTATTGATTTCTTTCAGGATGCGCTTATGAACTTCCATCATCAGTCACAATTACTTTGCGTTTTGAAAGGATGCAGTGCACTAAATGGAGTATGCGTTCTTCCGATGTATCGAATGAAATACATCGATGGATCGTTAAACATTGTAACGTCTTGTTTTTGACGTTGTTAAAATATTAAAAAAATAATGAGATGCATTAATTAATAAGTTAATTTGCAAAATTAATCCCGGGTAGGCGCCAAGAATGGAAGTATTCTCTATCCGAGAGAAGCGACATTCCAATTCTGAAATACTTTTAATCAAAGCAATTGTAATTTTAAAATACCATTAAAAAACACAAATCTTTATCTATTCAAATGATATACTGATTGATTGGAAAGGAAGTTATTGAAAGCAGGGTTTACAACACCTATTATTTTCTTTGAATATAAAATTGATTGGTTTATTGAACAGAACTGAATATTAAGAGTTTCTTTTGAACAATTTAGAGCATGATTCTCATCTCAGAGCGTTGCCTAGGGTTGAATGACGCAAGAGTGTCTATACATCGTCGGCGTTCTTTACCGTAGCAGATGACGTGCAGATAAAACAGGGTCTCATAGACCCTGTTGATCAGCTGGGCGAAGGTCACTTGTTAACGTCCACTTGGCGAGTTGGCTCCCCGCAGGTAGTGACCTGTCCGGCGATCTCCCGGGGTGTGCCGGTGCTGATTGTTTGCTGGCCAGAAACAGAGTGTCCTCCCTCCCGCTTGTTCGCTCCGTTGTAAACTTGCAGGCTCCCGAGTTCTAGCAGACGCCGGAAATTTCAGCGAGTCGCAGCGTTTGGCGCGTCGTCCATGATCTCCATTGGCGCTCCTCATACAACATAAAAAAACTTATGGTTTCTAAAAGTTCGTAACACATTTTGATTCGCTGGTTCCCAACAGAGGTGTTCGCAACCTGACTTTTTCTTCGAAGCATCGTTTCTCTAGTTTCAACTTTACTATACCAGGAAATCCTCATTTCGGCACAGTCCCTATACTGTCCTTTGAATTTCATTGAATGCGTAAAGCTTTTAACTTTACGGCCTGCCATAAATCGTTCGGTCTTTCAGCGCAGGTATGAGTCACCTGGCTCTCGCCGATGCCAAAGAAACGTGGAATTCACACGCATAAATTTCCCGTCACTAAGAGACATTACAACATCGAGAGTAAGCGATGCATTGAATTGATTCGATGTTTCAATAGTAAATATCGATCTTTTCGATACATCTATGTATATTGAACATCACTAACTAAGGCGGTAAGAGATTGTGGAAGTAAGGTGGCCGCAGAATAATTTATTATGGTGGGGTATAGCGTCCCTCAAAGAAGAAGTAGTATTTTTTTTTATTATTGTGATTTTAATAGCGTGATTATGCTAGTTCACTGAAAAGCTCACACTGTAATAGTTCGAGTAAAAACTGACTGCTAAATATATCTCGTAAAAATATTGCGTTTGGATTTGTTGGATCATTTTTCAAACTGTTTGCATCAGCATTGGAGTTTCGTTTCCCTATTAAACCTTATGTGTAACGTGAGCTATCATCTAAGATACCATGGCCAAATGGTTTGACAAAATCTAAGACGGGTTCTCTTTGTGGAAATATGTTGAGGTGTTGCTTATGACTCAGCATATGCAGCCTATCTTGGATGAAAAGAAAATACAAAAACGTAAGGGTTTACGTTACATGATGCTTAACTATTTCTTCATGTCGTTGAGACTTCTACCTACTATCTAGAGTGCCAAGTTTTTCAGTTTGTTCTTCTGTTCAATTTGCTCCTTACATTCGCATTCTTCTGTGTTTCACAAGACTTTCCACACAATTGGCGTGTCTTCGGTGTCATTTATATGTTACAATGGTAGAACTTCTTAGCTACTTAGGTGCTAATCTAAAACTAAAAAAGTGAATTAATTCACGATTAATTGAGTTTCGGGTTTTGCCGCGTTGTTTATTTCCTTACCTAAGCTTTCGGCTGGTATCCTCCAGCCTTCGTCAGAGATACTGTTTATGTTGACATAGCAACGAGCGCCAAGCATCGCAGAGTAAGAGGCCACTATCTTCGTTGATGTTGTTGGTGTTTTTTAAAATTACACCCACACCACTTATGGGTATTTACGAAATCCCCTGCAGTTGTGGCAGTGTTTATATCAGCGAGACAGGTCGCACTGTGGCGGAGAGACTTAAAGAACATATCCGCCACTACAAATATAACAACAGTGACAAATCCGCCGTAGTCCGCCATGCTATTAATACCGGGCATGAAGTAAAATTTCAAGAAACGAGGCTACTGTGGAGAGAAGACCAGTGGTGGCCCCGACGGGTGAAAGAGGCAGCAGAAATTTTAAAAAACACCAACAACATCAACGAAGATAGCGGCCTCTTACTTTGCGGTGCTTGGCGCTCGTTGCTATGTCAACATAAACAGTATCTCTGACGAAGGCTGGAGGATACCAGCCGAAATCTTAGGTAAGGAAATAAACAACACGGCAAAACCCGAAACTCAATTAATCATGAACAAAGATGGCCGTGGAAGTCTGAGGAATGAATTAATTCACGTTTATCTTTACTATAAGCTTCATTAATATGGTCAAGGAATTTTCGCCTCTGCTCCTTCAGTGACGGTATTTCCGTAAAGAATGAACATCACATACCAGGTGGTGGTCAAAGTGAAATTGTGCATGCACAATTAGTACATATTTCAAAATTAAATCGTTACAACCTACATGCTCAAATTTCGCTTAGCATATTCTAATCTTCGTATTCCTCTACAGTTTTTCCCTTCAGCTATTTCCTCCCCCAAGTCAACCAATCTCGCTTGTCTTAAAGTGTGATCCATTCTTTCCCTTCTTTCTGTGGGCACTTCCGCAAACTTCTTTCGCCACCCGTCATTATCAACTACTAAGAACGTAGCCGATCACCAAAATTTCCACGCCTCAATCAGCGATTGAGCATTATACGTGAAAGGCATGTACTAATTGCAGTCGTTCTTTAAGATCTCCGTGGGACTTGAAACTCAAGTCAGCCGGAATTAATTGTGCGCGATTTCATGGGAAATAGCTTCATAATGAAAATTGACGAATGTTTTGCACATAAAGTAAAGAAAGAAACCGGAGGTTCGAATTTGGTTTCTTCGCTTTGCATTTTTATTTTGTCCTGTAACAATAATTTATCTCATACTACGTCTCTTATTCCAACTCATCGCTATGAAACCAAATGACACTTTCTCATCGGTTATAGGGAACCAACTGGTGAACTTGTTTCATTTGCTTCTTCACTATTACAAATAAATGGTTATGATAAATATTATTTCTATAAGGATTTTTTTTTTCACAAGCCATCATCGCCCTTTATACCTAACCGAAATCGATAAATGAGGTATCTTTTTAAAGATTAAGGTATCCGCTTTGATCACATCATATTTTAAGACAATAATTTTTCCAAATTGGACCCTTAAAGGGGAAAACTATCAATAGTTCTAAAATGCTATTTTTTGTGTTACTAGCGATTTATCTCCCTGGATACCAAACCGAAATCGATAGTGAAGTATCATTTTAAAGAATAAGGTCTCCTTTTCGTCAAATCATATTTTAGAAACGAAATTTTTCAGTATTTGATCCTTAAAGGGCAAAAGTATTAACTGTGAATGTAGCGCGTATGAGACAATTCAGAGCCAAGCCGCTAAATAGCAGTAGCATATATCACAGAGACTGGTGTCAACTTTTGTTATGTACCAATTACATTAAACAAATAAGCAATCGAAACAAATGAGGTGGTTCTTTTTTCATCCTATTACAAACCACCAACGTACCATTCATCGTATTCGCGAAATTTTCGCACTGATCATACAGTTCTGTTTTAATACTTGTAATGGCGACCGCTTATGTTTAGAAGTCCACTGTTCTGATAATTACAAACACAAAAATGCAGAGTTCATGGAAAGCAAGTAAAGTGATTATAACCCAGCTAACATTTAGTGGGCGTGTTGGAGCACCCTTCACCAACAACTCAGCTCAACCGAGGATTGAATTTGGAAAAAATACTTTCTTAAAATATAGTCCGATCAAAGAGGAAATCTTAATCTTTAAAATGATTCTTCACTTATCGATTTCGGTCAGGTTTGAAGGGAGATAATGGCTTGTGAGAAAAAAACACCTTTCAGAAATAATATATATGATATAAACCAGTCACGAATTGAGCGGCTCTTCTTTGGACCTTATCCATTAACCCCCTTTGATGGGGGTCACATACAGAAAAATAATATTCGAAGTGAGGTCGCACCAGTGCTTACATGCAATTAGCTTAACTTCTGGTGTACAATGTTTCAAATTACGACCTATAAATCGGAACTTGTTGTACAAAGTTTAGAGTTATACTTCATGAAAATTATTGGCATATTGATACAAGAATAAATAAGGAACCCATAACTGCTAATAATTCAGGATAGCACACATCATATTTTTAAAAAAAGCTAAAATCAAGGAATCCACTATGAAGTTTGATGAGATGCTTGTCCAAAATCATAAATGAAGCTATCTGCTAAGTGAATCAAATCAGACCTAATGAACTACAGTAGAACTTCAATTATCCGAACTCCGACTATCCGAATCGCTGATTAACCGAATCACTGATTATCCGAATCGCTTTATTCGGTCATATTAAGACCTGCGTGGAACAAGGTGAAAGGCATATTCACTGAAGAAGAGAAGGAAAAGGCTTAAAAGGAAAAAGAAGCTCAAGGAAGGGAAAGGGAAGAGACAGGAGAAGATGGGGATAACGTGCTGAAGATTTAGGAGATTGGGTGGTGTGTGATTCGTCAGACCCTGGGTATGAAAATCTAAATGATGAAGAACTTATTAAGTGTGAGAGAAGAAAGTATCGTGGAAGAAGATGACATTAACGTCTAAGTTGAAGCACACACGGGATCATCAACTAATCAAGCATTTGCCGGCCTTGAAACTGCGTTGAAGTGGATGGAGCGTCAGCCAGAGTGTGACCACATGCAACTTCTCACTGTCATGCTGATGCGCGAGCGACTTGGCTGCCCGAAAACGGATTAATACAAACAGCTTACTTTGATCGAGATGTTCAGCAAACAATGACTTTTATTTACAGCACGGTACGTACATACTGTTCTAATGTACAGCACTTGTAAGTGCGCTTAACATGTAAAAGTGTTGCTTCTAATTTCATTCATTAAAAACTCTTTTTCTTTAAACATAGTTTTTTCTCCCATTTTCAAAATACATACAGTAATTAATTAAAATAGACCCTTTTTCGGAAAAAAATCCAATTATCCGGATTTTTGATTATACTACTGGGGTCCAGCCCCAATTGATTCGGATAATTGGAGTTCTACTGTAGTTCTAATCCAAGACTCTATAAGGCAACTCTCGGTTTCAACCTAGGAAGAAAACCGCGTGAGAACAGGCCCTGGTACTTGTAATTACTGGATGCACAGTTCTGAAATAAAAGGGGATCTCTTTTGTGACTGTGGAAATCAACAGCAAACATTCCACCACATGACCGTAGAATAAAAGATACAGTGGAATTATCAGTAGCTGCTGGAAGCAGCTGCGGAGGCACCTGAATAGCTGGAAACTCTGAACATCAATTTGTAGCATCATCTTTGTCTTATTTTAAATGGAATATCGTTATTTAATCTTTTTTATTTTATTTTTTTGCTTATGCTATACAAAATAAATTAACATGTGCCTCTGATGTAGAGAGTGATCAGTTTCATGTGTATTTGTGATTATAATAAGTTTAATTTAATTAAATTAATTTAATTGCAATGGAGCACAGGCTCCGGTGGCAATTTCCCTACACACTCATCTTCCCCCTATCCTGCACCTACCTACATTTGCCCTCTACAAATTTTATCTTTAAATTCCTTCAAAGTTTTCGGTAAATTATTCATCATTTCTCTTGGTAACTCATTCCAATCCCTGACACCCTTACCTAAAAAAGAGAATCTTCCCACACCCTTGTGCCTGAAATCGAGTGTCAGCTTGTGGTCATGGTCATATTTTCCCTTCCATGCACTACTTTTCATACCTATTGCAATATCTTTCCATGTCTCATCGCCAGTATATGCCCTGTACACTCCCATGACCCTCCTCATCCTCCTCCTGTCTTGCAATGAATCCCATTCCAGCTCCTTTATCATATACGTCACTGATTGCATTCTGCGATAATTTCCAGAAACAAATCTAGCAGCCCTTCTTTGTACCCTCTCCAACTCCTGTATTTGATACGTAAAATGAGGGTCCCATACTACACTACCATATTCGAGCAAAGGTCTGACCAAAGTTTTGTAACCCAATTCCTTGACTTCCCCGTACATCCCCTCATCACTCTCTCCAACAAGTGCAGAACTTTGAAACCTTTTCCTACCAACTGTCCTATGTGTCCTGCCCAGTTAAGTTTGTTATCAAAAGTAATTCCAAGATATTTACATTTCAAGTCTTCAGCAAGCAATTCTTTCCCCACCAAGTTTTATTGTGTGTTATTTTTACCTTATTATTTATGTATGTGTATCTTTTTTCTGTACTGTTATAAATCTGTAATCGGAAAGCATGTGTAGCCTATGTCTTGAGCCCAGGCATTATGCAAGAAATCTGGATGGAGTTTTCACAGTCTGAAAGCTTATGATCTAAACTAAAATCTGCGGTATGTCTTATAACTGTATGTGATCGCGGGACAGAGCAAGAAATAATAATTCGCCAGATAGGCGCCACAGATCACATTGCATCTCAAAACAACATTCGTATACGAGATACCTACCAAAGATAACGGTGCAACATAGGTAAACTCAACATCATTTCGATTCTTAATATTCTGTCTATGTAACTTTTTTTAGCTATTTCTGCAGTTATTTTTTTAAATAATACCTTAGAAAACACGTAAAACGTTAATCAAACCACTACTTCAAAAATTAACACTCCATAAGCGTGAAGAAATTGTGGAATTTGCTATACGATGATGGTTAAAAAGATTATATATCACAAACGTTTATGCTTTGCTGCTAGATAAAAAAAGAGGGGCAAACGCATTTCTATGCACACTTCGTCGAAGCAGCGGGAAAATGCTAATATATATATATTTCGGATCTCGGAAACAGCCATGACGATTTGGATGAAATTGGATATAACGTTTTGACTTTTAAGAATACCTAAATAGTTGTCTTCCCTACAAAAAAGCGAGTTTACAAAATACGAATAATTTTTTCACTAGGTATCGCGAAAACGGCACTAGCACCATATCGTTGACAATTCATGTACCAGAAAGCCTACAAATAATTTCTCCTTGATTCCAAAGAATATTTAAACGAACAGTTCTTGTATACTGGCTGACGCGTGGAAATATTAGCTCTGCAAGTTTAATTGTAAAACATTTAAAAATGAAGATAATTAAAAATTTATCATTGGTTTTATCAGAGGTGATACTTTACAGAAACTTCTTTGAAAATAACATTACCGGTATCAATTAAAAAGTAATCATCGTTTACTTTTTGACCGTAAAAAGTGGTTGTTAGTTTGTCATTAAATACTACCACGCGAGGTATGAGCATAGTTGTATCGGAGTGAATGAATTTAGCACTGATGATGTTCTATCATCACCGTGACGTCACAATCTGATTATGAAATCGTATAAAACTCGCCGAAACATATCGAAAATAAAGAATAAATGTGGCGGTTTACGCCTTGGGGAGGTAAGGGTGAAAACCTTTTACTTCTTTTTATAATTAAAAGAAACCCTAGGCTGCTAATTTATTGGGTACTCATAATGGCGTACAAGCGAGGCTTATTTATCGTTAACATTGACACATTGAAATATGATAAAAAGAACTATGCAAAACCTCTTCTTACAATTGCCAACACATATTAACAAATAAACAAAGCATTAAAACACAACCACCTTTAAATTAATCTTGAAACAAACTCCCAATGTTAATTGGCAAGCAAGAAAGCTACACACCTGATTTTTTTTTAAATGAAAGTTCCCTTCACAATGATCGGGAACCATAAATCAAACAGAGTATTGACATTAACTGTATCCGATCTCAAATGCCGGGCGCCAGGATAATTTAAATTATCCACCAAGTGTGGCTTTAAGAAAGTCTGCCCCAGCTAGCTCAATATTTGGGGGTGTGAGAACTCCTAATCATTCAATGGTCGTTACAGGACTGTACTCAATGACCGAATAAAAGTACCATACTGCACTGTAGAATTATTACCGTGACGGCGATGTATTTCCCGCGACGGCGGAATTACTATAGCCCCTTGGCTATAGCGGACAATGCACCACGTCCGTCAGCAAGCGTACTGGATGCGTGCACAGTGACCTCACTGTACAAGACACGCTTATCGACCCTCAGGTTCGATGCCAAGACCGAGCGATCTCCAGCTTCGGAAGATCCGCTCCTTCCAGTCTGAAGGCTCGGAGTCAAGTCCTCTCCAGCGTCCGCCGGAAAAAGCCTCCTCTCGTCGCTCGTGGTTTACATAGCAAAAATACACCATCATTACAAAATGCAAAAGAAAGTCTCTCTCGATTGGTCCTGCCATTTTCAAGCTCCTCCTTCCGGCTGTCACGATAGGCGAACCTTGTCTTTCTCGATTCGTGGGAACTCGGGATAGCCTCGGACTTATTCGTCACCTGTGACCTCCAAACTGTCCGTCCATAGACCTGGGGCTTGGATAGTTTATTCACCTCAGTGTACCGTTTCCCCGGAGCCAAGGGATTATACGCTTGACCAACTGCGTGAGAAGGGTAGCTGGTGTCCATTGTCCCTGGCAGCTGCCGGCCTGTCGCGACACTCTGGCGCGTCTAGCTCAGGTCCCACAAACACTGACCATCCTCTCCGATAATTCCTTTCTTATTCTTTTTATATATAAAAATGTGCAAAATATTATACATAAAAATTTACGGAACGACCCATATTTTGTCATTTTGCTACAATATCTCGCTTTGTTTTGGAGATATAGCATGTCAAAAATCAGTTATAGGTATAGTTCCTTGTGCTTTTCGTGACGTTTCTTCTGGTCCAGGCCGTATTTCTACCTAACAACAACCATTAGGAACAAAATAAAACATTGAAAGTACATTTCCACCGTATAGACATAGTGGTTTCGGTAGACTTTTCTTTTTTTTTCCCCTTGGTACAGGCCGGATCTAATCCTAACCGCTTCACTTGAGATATCAGAAAAATGAATTCTTTATTTTCAATTTGTCTCGACGAGTTTCATACGAATTCGTCATCAAACTTAGCTATGACGAAATTTATCTTCTGGTCCAGGTCGCATTTCAACCAAATACGTCAAATTTTGAGAAACGATTCTCGAGAACAAAAATATTTTTTACTTTCAATTTTTCTCGTCGAGTTACATAAGAATCCATCATCAAGGGTTATCGTAGAATCCCCTGAATTACCAAAAATCTGTCACCATTAATTAATCCCTGACTGGCATTAAGATTTCTATTTTACATAATAATAGCACTCCATTTATGAGGTGGTCTCGCAAATGAACCTACCGATATGGATGAAACTTCATATGTAGATAATGTTTTGCTTTTCAAGTTTTTAACACGATTAAAAAAAAAAAAAATAAAAAAAAATAAAAAAATAAAAACTAGCAATTTTTGTATTTGGTTTCTCGAAAACGGCTCTAACCTCATTACGTAGAAGGTTCAGGTACCAGTAAACCTACTGATGTTAGTTAAGGTTCTCTTTGGTTAACTGTGAACCCCAAAACGCCTTGGAAGCCTTCAATCCTTTTATTTTAATCAAACTTTACTCGAAATCTTGGATATTGAATAGAAATCGAAAGATGACGACCGAAGATCGGTCACCCAGGTACCAATCTGAATGTGACTTTCGTGTGTGTTTTTCTAACTGTTCCATATTTCTGCCTTTTACTGCGTAGGCCTATGAGACTAAAAGATCAATAATTACAACACACGAATTCGCAACGCAATAACATTCTCGCACTTAAAAAAAGTTATTTATTTTATTCCAGAGCGTAATCTAATTTAATCATACAAATATTTTACGAAAATCTTAAGTACAATCACTACACCTACTTACAGGTAAGGTAAGGTTGACCATGGCCACAAGCTGGCACATGATGTCAGGCATAAGGATGTGGAAAATTTTCTTTGTTACGAAAGGATGTAAGGGACTGAAATAAACAGCCAAGAGAAGTGATGAATAATTTACCGGAAACACTGAAGGAATTTAAAATAAAAATTAGTAGAGGGCAAAGTAGGTTGGAAGAGGAAAGGAGAAAAAGGGGTGTGTAAGGAGATTGCCACCGGAGTGGTCACTCCATCGCAATTTTATTAATTATTATTATATTATTACTTAAAATATGAATTACTGAGAGCAGTAACAGAGTTTTATCATTTGCCAAAAGAGCACAGAAATGGTTAGTGGTAACTTTATGGATACTAAAGAGTTTTTATTTTTAAATATTTAAAGCCAAATTTGAAGGAAAAAAATCAATTCTAACCAGAAAAACCAATTTCAGCATATTATTTATAGTTAATTCATTAACTTTTTTGCGCAATTTTAGTGGATCAGAGGTAAAATAACAGTGATACGTACAGTAAAATATTTCCTATTTGTTTTTCTTAAAAGGCAAATTAATTTTAATAATTTATTAGACCCAATATTTAAATTTTTAGTGTCATAACATGTTTTTTGCAAATTAAAAAAACTTTCGTAATTTCCCGACAATGTCATATTTTCAAAAAATTAATATTATTGGATGGAGATGGAAGTCACGAGTTCAACGATACTTCACTGAAGTTGATTCACAATATACAGTACTCAAAATTTTCCTTGGGCGGAAGGAGAATGCATTAAGTCAAGTAATCGCACGATTAAGAACAACGTATGAATTCCTGTTTTAAGTTACCAGCAAAATACTAAAAATGTTGTTATTTCTACTATAAATATTATTTTGTTACAAAATTATGATGATTTAACTTTTCATCGAATTTCATTACAGATATAATATGGGGAAAATGATATTTTCTTAGGCCTACTGGACATGTTCAAGTTAAAAGTAAGTTACTTAATCTTTTCTGTGCAACAACGTGGAATTGAACACAGCACCAGCCATGGGTTGCGTTATTGTAAGTGAAAGACAATGATATAACTCTTCAATCATGTGGGACATGAATGATATTTTATCAAACATCTAATAAGTAAATATTATTGTTTAATTTCTGTTGGTAACCGTGTTACATCTATTTCTATGTCCTGTAGAATGTGTTTATAAAAGTATTTTGGGGCTGATATTGCTGAATAGAAATGCTGAAGGAAACATGTTATATCGCATACAAGGTCATGTTAACATATCGTGTAAAAATAAGGCTGTGTATCTATCCGTAATCATAAATATTCTTAGTGTGACACAATGAAAACGGCTTCAGTCAGAGCTACTCCAGCTAAGTGGCCAGACACTTGTGGGTTGTACGTGGGCCAAGCGACATTGATCTTGTGTCCCACATCTTCCTCTCTTTCGCCCACAACACCTACTAATCTCATAAGCAGAAACGCAAGCTGCAGCTTGTTGTCAGTACCCACGTCTTTAGACTTGTTTGGTGGCTTCTACGATTGAAAAGTTGGAGAGGTTATTTAATTTATTTTAACTACGTTAGAGTGCATGCCCTGGTTGCATTTTCCCACCGTACCTATCTGCTTTTTTTTTTTTTTAACTTGAAATTAATCTACCTGAATTTACCACTACTACTTTTGCACTTTATGATTTTTTATTTTAAATTCTTACAGTGTTTCTGGTAAACTGTTCATCATTTCCCTTGGCAATCTATTCCAATTCCTGACTCCCTTAACTTAAAAATGACTTAAATGTTTTGAGGTATCGATTTGATTCTGTTTGTATTCCCACTGGAGAATAGAAACTACGAAATTATGTGTCTCTAATAGGCTATGTCTATCCACTAATGATAACCCATTGGGGAGGGAGTGGGGTGGGGGGAGAGATCGTGTTTGGAGGGTGGAAAATTTATCTATCAATCTCTCCATTTTCTACCTCAAGTAGGATGCAAGCAAACAGTATTGCCATGTTAATTTTGAGTGAAAGTTTTGTGACATGGAGGTAAACATACGATCCTTTGTAAGAAACGTTATCATTTCTCATAATGTAAAACTTAAGATAACTAGAACTTGAAGCCCACATGCAAGTTGATTTGTGTGGGATTCGTAATATAATATGTGGTAAACCACATTAAAATATGAGTCACTGTTATTTAAGACTGGAGGTTTTCTCGGAGTTGAAAATTAATAAAATTCTCTCGGGTAACTAGCCGAGTGAGTCCATCGATAAAACATGTTTCAGCGGTCATGATCACTTGACAATGTTGGCAGAGTTATGAACGCCGGAACGTCGTACTTAATGTTTGGACTCACTCAGCTAGTTAACAAAGAGGATTTTATTCATGAATCACTGTTATTGTGAACAACGGTTGTAAGTAGATAAAAAAATGAAAATTTTGTTTTTGTAATTATTGTTAAACACACTAAAATTATAATTTTTTACTTATGGCTTTACGCCTCGCCGAGGTCGAGGTCAATAGAGGCGGGATGGGATTGGGAACAAGGAACGGGAAGGAATTCGGACATGGCTTTTTTGAAGGAAGAATCCCGCCATTCGCCTGAAGTGATTTGTTTGTTCTTCATACAAATCCACAATTTTCATCCGATCTCGATGAAACTTTACACACTTATCCTTTGAAACAAGGAGAAAATACTGTCTACATTTGGTTGAAAAATTATGTGTATAAATAACACGTGCTATCTCATAACTTCGATATACGGCGATAGACAGACACGTTGGATATGGACGTCTCCGTACCGTGTTTCCGTGTAGCGGACTGGCAGCTCAGTGGTTAAAGTGCTTGCTTACGAACGTTTTGGTCTCTGGTTCAAATCTCTGTGGAGGCTAAGATTTTAAAAAATTGTTTTTCCTCGTAAGAGTCAGGCCTGGGCCGTCGGTTATTCGGATTGAATGTTAAACTGTAGATATTAGAAAGTAAGGGGTGCAATGCGAGGAAAATCGTAGGTAGTCTTGCAATGTTGTAGGAGTACACTTTTTTACGTTATAATGATCCCTCAGGTGTTGTTCGCAGTCAGTGTGTGAGTGTGATCCACAGTAATCTTATATATATATATAAAAATAGACGTGTTTTTTCCTATATTTCACTATTCAGCCACCACTACCTAGCACAGATCACTGATGTTTGTGGGTGGAAAAAGCATAGAGTTTCCTGTCGTGCACAACGTTGGCCGAATGCCGATAGCTGTGGGGATGTGGGAGATATAATGATTAAAGTTGGTCAGTGCAGGGCGTTTTCATATTTCGACCAAAAATTCGTATCTCCGTATACTTCTCTTTCCTGCCACAACTACATAACATAGACTTTTGGTGTTTGTGTGTGGTAGTAGAATCGTCTCTCCTGTCGTGCACTATGGTTGTTAGATATCGGTAGCTATGGGGATGTGGGAGATATGGGGGTTGAAAGTGGTCGACCTGTGGCAATTTCGACTTCTGCCAAAGACAAAAGTGTCATGGTGTATCACTTTTCAGCGAAAACTACAGATCACAGATAACTGGCGTTTGTGTGTAGTAGTAGCACAGAGTCGCCTTTCGATCACAACAGCGGCCGAATTTCAGAAACTGTGGTACTGTGGTAGATATGGTGGTTGTAAGTGGCCGACCAAGGATATTTTCGTATCTCGACTGTCTCCGCATATGTCACTTTTCTGCCACAACTACATAGCATAGAGCATTGCTGTTTGTGTTTGGTAGTAGAATCGTATCTAATGTAGTGCACTATGGTTGTTAGATTTCGGTAGCTATGGGGGTGTGGGAGATATGGGGGTTGAAAAAGATCGACCTGTGGCAATTTCATACTTCTGCCAAAGACAAAAGTGTCACTTTTTAGCGAAAACTATAGATCACAGATAACTGGCGTTTAGTATAGTAGTAGCACAGAGTCACCTTTCGATCACAACAGCGGCCGAATTTCAGAAACTGTGGTACTGTGGTAGATATGGTGGTTGTTAGTGACCGACCAAGGATATTTTCGTATTTCGACTGTCTCCGCATATGTCACTTTTCTGCCACAACTACTTAGCATAGAGCATTGGTGTTTGTGTTTGGTAGTAGAATCGTATCTCATGTAGTGCACTATGGTTGTTAAATGTCGGTAACTATGGTGTGTGGGAGAAATGGGGGTTGAAAGTGGTCGACCTGTGGCAGTTTCATACTTCTGCCAAAGACAAAAGTGTCATGGTGTATCACTTTTCAGCGAAAACTATAGATCACAGATAACTGGCGTTTGTGTGTAGTAGTAGCACAGAGTCACCTTTCGATCACAACAGTGGCCGAATTTCAGAAAATGTGGTACTTTGGTAGATATGGTGGTTGTTAGTGGCCGACCAAGGATATTTTCGTATTTCGACTGTCTCCGCATATGTCACTTTTCTGCCACAACTACATAGCATAGAGCATTGGTGTTTGTGTTTGGTAGTAGAATCGTATCTCATGTAGTGCACTATGGTTGTTAGATTTCGGTAGCTATGGGGGTGTGGGAGATATGGGGGGTTGAAAATGATCGACCTGTGGCAATTTCATACTTCTGCCAAAGACAAAAGTGTCACTTTTCAGCGAAAACTATAGATCACAGATAACTGGCGTTTAGTATAGTAGTAGCACAGAGTCACCTTTCGATCACAACAGCGGCCGAATTTCAGAAACTGTGGTACTGTGGTAGATATGGTGGTTGTTAGTGACCGACCAAGGATATTTTCGTATTTCGACTGTCTCCGCATATGTCACTTTTCTGCCACAACTACTTAGCATAGAGCATTGGTGTTTGTGTTTGGTAGTAGAATCGTATCTCATGTAGTGCACTATGGTTGTTAAATGTCGGTAACTATGGGTGTGTGGGAGAAATGGGGGTTGAAAGTGATCGACCTGTGGCAGTTTCATACTTCTGCCAAAGACAAAAGTGTCATGGTGTATCACTTTTCAGCGAAAACTATAGATCACAGATAACTGGCGTTTGTGTGTAGTAGTAGCACAGAGTCACCTTTCGATCACAACAGTGGCCGAATTTCAGAAAATGTGGTACTTTGGTAGATATGGTGGTTGTTAGTGGCCGACCAAGGATATTTTCGTATTTCGACTGTCTCCGCATATGTCACTTTTCTGCCACAACTACATAGCATAGAGCATTGGTGTTTGTGTTTGGTAGTAGAATCGTATCTCATGTAGTGCACTATGGTTGTTAGATTTCGGTAGCTATGGGGGTGTGGGAGATATGGGGGTTGAAAATGATCGACCTGTGGCAATTTCATACTTCTGCCAAAGACAAAAGTGTCACTTTTCAGCGAAAACTATAGATCACAGATAACTGGCGTTTAGTATAGTAGTAGCACAGAGTCACCTTTCGATCACAACAGCGGCCGAATTTCAGAAACTGTGGTACTGTGGTAGATATGGTGGTTGTTAGTGACCGACCAAGGATATTTTCGTATTTCGACTGTCTCCGCATATGTCACTTTTCTGCCACAACTACTTAGCATAGAGCATTGGTGTTTGTGTTTGGTAGTAGAATCGTATCTCATGTAGTGCACTATGGTTGTTAGATTTCGGTAGCTATGGGGGTGTGGGAGATATGGGGGTTGAAAATGATCGACCTGTGGCAATTTCATACTTCTGCCAAAGACAAAAGTGTCACTTTTCAGCGAAAACTATAGATCACAGATAACTGGCGTTTAGTATAGTAGTAGCACAGAGTCAACTTTCGATCACAACAGCGGCCGAATTTCAGAAACTGTGGTACTGTGGTAGATATGGTGGTTGAAAGTGGCCAACCAAGGATATTTTCGCATTTCGACTGTCTCCGCATATGTCACTTTTCTGCCACAACTACATAGCATAGAGAATTGGTGTTTGTGTTTGGTAGTAGAATCGTATCTCATGTAGTGCACTATGGTTGTTAGATGTTTGTAGCTATGGGGGTGTGGGAGAAGTGAGGGTTGAAAGTGGTCGACCTGTGGCAGTTTCATACTTCTGCCAAAGACAAAAGTGTCATGGTGTATCACTTTTCTGCGAAAACTATAGATCACAGATATCTGGCGTTTGTGTGTAGTAGTAGCACAGAGTCACCTTTCGATCACAACAGCGGCCGAATTTCAGAAACTGTGGTACTGTGGTAGATATGGTGGTTGTAAGTGGCCGACCAAGGATATTTTCGTATTTCGACGAAAGGCATGTGTCTCCGCAGATTTCACTTTTCTACCACGACTACATAGCATGGAGCATTGGTGTTTATGTGTGTTAGTAGAATCGTGTCTGTTGTCGTGCACTATGGTTTTAGATGTCTGTAGCTATGGGGGTGTGGGAAATATGGGTGATGAAAATGGTCGACCTGCGGCAATTTCAAATTTCTGCCAAAGACGCATGTGTCACGGTGTATCACTTTTAAGTGAAAACTATCAATCGCAGATCACTGGCGTTTGTGTGTGGTAGTAACACAGAGTCTCCCATTGATCACAACGTTGGCCGAAATTCGGTAACTGTGGAAGTGTGTGAGATATGGTGTTTGAAATTGGTCGATCATGAATATTTTCGTGTTTCATCCAAAGACTTGAGTGTATCCGTAAATTTTACCTTGCTGACGGAACTACATAGCGCAGAAGACTGGTACTTGTGTGTGGTAATAGTATCGAGTCTCCCTTCGTGCACTAGGGTGGTTAGATGTCTATAGCTGTCAATATGAATTCTTTATTATCACGAACGAAGTCGTGGGTACCAGCTAGTATTATTATTAATACGGAAGTAAGTCTCTGTCTTTTTGTTACGTTTTGACGACTAAATGGCTATATCGTTGTAATGGAATTTTATAAGGAAATCTGTATGAAGGGCACAGGATGATTTTTCCAGTATGATTAACAGTTGTAGTCATGAAATTTTGAGACCTTATCGAATGGTGACAGAAATATGTTGGAAATTGATTCTCTTCAAGAGACAGGTTCGACGGTACAATGATATAGTGATAGCTTTCCTGTCATATTATTCCCACTCGATATTGTTTGGGACCAATCCTTCGTTATCAACAACTTTCTATATTTAATTCTGGCAAAAAAAAAAAAAAAAATTCTTAGTCCACGCGTACGAAGTCGCGTGTACGAGCTAGTAGATAATAAATTCCTTCTTTATAAATATGGAGGAGAAGAGAAAATGTAATCAAGTTTTATACTTATCTATTTATATTTGTGTTTTCGAAATTTCCTGTGTATCTGTGTTAAGGTCTCCACATGGTAGTCTATCATTAACTGTTTCTTTTGTAGAAAATAGTATTCACTTCCGTTTGCTAATTCTTGCTGATTAACCGAAAAAAAAAATCGTCGATGGCAACTTTATTTTCTCCTTAGACACCTTAAATATGTTTGTATTTAAGCTCAAGCTGCAAGTGCCTCACAAAAAACATCTACACACTTTTTATTTTTTTTAAAAAAAAGTTAAGATTGATGGAAAACATAAAAATTCACTTAACTGTCCTTTCGCTAAGTGTAGGTTGTAGTTTTAAAAAGGAAGAAAAGTGAAGGATTTCATTAGTTTTGTTCGATAGATCCCTGCTGAGGTCTCTGCTGCTGAGGGAAGATTTCTGAGATGCGTAACATGTCATGGTTAAAACATATACGTGCAAGATTAATAATAACTTAATCTTAGCAATGCGTACAAAACGTGCCACGACAGAGTCGATAACACACTTTTATTTTCAGTGTGACTGCCTTATATGCCGTTTCAAAAATCTTATTGAAGTGGTTAACATTCATTCTGTTATCGCTCGTCCTACTGGTCGTGCAAAAAGGCGGTTTACGGTGCACTAAATTATGAGCTACACAAAACTAAAATATTTAACCTACTTAAACTGGGAAATGACAACAGAATTAAATTAGACTGGAGGGATATTGCAATTCACAAAGGGAAAATCTATGATCTTCGCCCAAAATCTGGTAACTGCAATTGGTTGTCCTCAATTTTTATTACCTAACTCTTCCACACTAGGCCTACACAGGTCGCACATTGAGCTGCGTGGCGCAGTAGGGGCAACGCAGAGCAGGGCAGGGCAGCACAGACTGGCAGTTACTCGCGCATATTAGAGCGCAGTTTCGTGCGGCAGTTTACAAAGCATTGTGTTGTGCGAAAAACCGACAATAAAGCGTAACCAAAAACATGTCGATGCAAAAACTCGATTTTCGATTTCTGAATCAGATTGGGATGCCGAGTTTGGAAAATTGTTATTACTTTAACAGAAGCTGAGTTAGATAAAACTATGCAAAGTGAGTATATGAAAAGAAGAAACTCTCATCTGGCTTTTGCAGTGACAAGAGAATTCTCAAAAGATAATTTCCGGATGACTAGAGCGGAGATTCACGGCATAATGTAACCTGTTATTTTCTCGACAAAGCTCAAATATCTATTAGAACTGAAGAAAATCTCGCTGTATTTTCGTGGTTATTTATTTAATTATTTAGCGTTTGACGGTACATGACATTTATAAGAATGTTTCTCTCTTTTATTTCATATTATATTTTTAAGAAAACTATATAACAGAACATAAACACTTGCAACTAAAAAAGCAGTGTCAACAAATTAAGTGTTTCTCGGGGACACTATTGAATGATGTACTACAAATAATAAGAAAACAAACAATGTGACAATAGCCTATATATTTATCAATCTTTTTCGAAGTATTATTAAAAATAAATTCAAAAAAAGAAAAGAAAAGTGAAAATTGTAAGTGGACAGTTGTACGATAAATAAATGCTGAATTTACTCGCCACTTGTTGGGCTTATTGTCCAAATCTCTTGTTTAAATTTAATTTTTATGTATTTTTTATGACTGATATTGTGAATCGCAGGTTGGTTACGCACCAGATTAATCAATTTTTCTTATTCCATAGTTGAAAATAATTATAAGTAAAGCAAGATTATAAATAACGCAAGAACTGTTACGTTGTAAACCGGCACGAGTAAGCTGCGTGGCACAGTTTCTGTGTCGTGATCACAACGTCGCGCAGGCCATGTGCGGCGCAGTACTGCGCTGCCCTGCAGAGACAACTGCCCTGCTCTGCGTCTCAATACGCGCTGGTCCGCCCCAAAACATAGAGCCACAGAAACTGTGCTGCGCTGCGCTGCGTCGACTGCGCGTCAATGTGCGCCCGGCCTAACGGGTAGTCTTTGGTTCTTCAGCCAGCACTACATAAGCGTGGCTCCGCAAATTGATGAATCCTTATGCAACTCCACAAAATGAATCGAAAGTAAAGAATACATTTTTTTTTTTTTGATATCTCGCTTAGTTCTCGAGATACCGAATGTCAAAAATTGGTTATTGGTGTAATTCCTTGTGGTTTTGGTGATGTAGGCCTACTTTTTCTGGTCTATGCTGTATTTAATCCTAATCACAACCGGTAGGAAAAAAACAAAACAGCTATGGTTTAATTCTAGATGGGGATACCGCTACAATCTCTTTACTGCCTCCCATAGTAAACAATCTATTGGCATGTCGAGCGTGTACTTCAATTGGGATTTGGCGAATATTTTTTCTGGTTCAGGCCACATCTCAACCTGACTACCTTAATTTAGAGATACAATATCCGAAGAACTAAGCGTGACATCAAAATTTTTTGTTATTTACTTTCGATTTTTCTCTTCGAGTTACAGAAGAATCTTTCATCGAATTTACCTTTACCGAAATTTTTCTTCTGGTCCAGGCCGCATTTTATCTTAACCACCTCACTTTTGAGACAGTATATCGCGATAACTAAGCAAAAAATCAAAACAATTTATTCCCACTTTTGATTTGTGTCGTCCAGTTACATAAGAATCTATTCATCAAATTGTGGCACCACAATTATCGTAGAATCCCCATTCTTCCTATCTGTTCCGTCTGTTCAAAGGTTGCCCAATTTAAATTATCCACAACCGATAAACATTCCAAGTGCTTTATTTATATTTGACTAATCCTTGCTGTCTTTAAGACTTTCGTTCTGAAATAAATTAATTAATTTAATTACAGAGGAGCACATGTCCAAGGGTCACTTTCCCTAAACACCTACTATTATACTACTTGTGTACCAGTGCACAATTTTTTTAAATATTAAATTCTTTTAGAGTAATGTCACCACCTACCTGTTATTGCCTTATATGGGAAAAGGGGGGGGGGGAGGAGGAAATACACGTAAATGTGTATACCAGTCCTATTTAAAATACCATATGAGAATTGTATTACACTAGCCGATATATTTCTCTTGGTAATTTTATACTTATTGTTGCACTTCAAAGACTATTTATTACAAACAAGGAAATATTCTTTATCTGTTTGGCAGCTGGATGGATAGGTCCACAAGGGATAAAAAAAAAAAAAAAGGTTTTGTATGATTATTATGTGGAAAAGAAGTTGCTTATTAAGAACAAAAAATATAACTGTCTTCACATAGCAGTTGTTAACACAAAAATTGGCAGGACCCATTAGGCAGATGGTGTTGAGAGGTTTCAAAATTCTCCATTTATTGGAGAGCTTAGTGAAGGAATATACCAGATCAGTGAGTGAACAGGCTCACTAAGTTAGTCAGCCAATTGCGCGAGTATGGTAGGGTAGAATAGATCAACAGTATGGATATCAAATATAAGATTTGGAGGGTGTTTAAAGGAGGGCAGCTAAAAAATACTGCTTAGCACACACATTCAGCAGCTTATACGACTGTAAGACAAAACGTGGGTAAAGAGAGCACTGGGAGCATAAAAAGTATAAATTGGTGATGAGCCTGGATTTATATTGATAGACTAGATGACCCGGTGAACTTCGTTTCACCTACATCATATATGTATAATGTATTGAGATGGCAACACCGATCAAAAACTCTTTATTGTCATGACTGTACAATAGTGTCTCTTTTGTGAACGTCACGGTTTATGCAGTTGTTCTACTACATACACTTATGTCAACCAATAAGGTGCCTACAATTTTTTTTATTTTTTATTTTTTTGGGGGGGGGGGGTGTCTAATATAATATGCATTGCCCGTTTTGAAAAAAGTTGATCGAGCGCAGGACAACCGATGTTCATGTCGTAGTTGTTATAACATTTTATTACGTTGTGACGAATGTAAAACCATAGTAATTTTAATTTTGACGGCTATGTTTTAGTAACAACACCACATATACATTTCACATACACCCACACGCACACCCTCACACACATTCAGTATACTATATCTCACACTGTTTTAATTTCGATCGGTCAGTAAACGAAATTTGCTAACAATTCAGATGAATACAAAATTTTTGTCTACATTAAATGCAACACAGTTATATACTTAATCATTTAAAGCTTTCTGATGACCTATATTTTTTGCGGTGCGTAAATATATAAAGATGATGGTTTTCCGACGCGCTAGCACGCGCCGTATAATTGTCCATGGCGCGAAACAGGGAAACTCCAAGTTGATTCCGAAAACTTGCAACGACTGACCTTGCGATTTATTTATGGTCATCGCACGGGCAATTGTAGACGCTTAAAATCGAATGGCAAATCCGTTGGAATCATCGGTATACGCGGGATCATGACATCCTCTCTTTTGTATTTTCCCTTGATGATCTTGGTCTCGATCACGTTATTCATTAGCTTTTTCACAGCCAGTCTCGTTCCATTGCACAGTCGAGGTTGATTAATGTTACTCATCATAATCACAACTGATCCTAATTTTAATTGTAAATTGTGAGGTGGTAGTCCAGGCAATTCCAGTGAATTATAAAAACTCTGTGGGGTAGTTTACTAAATCATCCTGGTTTTGTAACTGTATCAACTGATTTGTAAGAAAACAACTCTCCTGGGTCGCATTGACATCTTTGTTTTTGGCCGCCAGTATTGCTCATTCACTCAGCCAATTATGGTACTGAACTGCTGTTCTAGGTCCATAAAAACACGCTGAATAAGCTCCTCTTTTGAGTCGGTGAAGTGACAGAAATGCGTGGGTAGTGTAATTAATCCGGTCGAGGTGTCACTGCGACTTTACCATTTGCAATATCTAATAACTGCTTCGAAAACACAAACGCAGTTTGATCTTGTTGCAAAACCACTCGCGTGTTAGTTGTTAATTGGAGTGTTTTTACATTCCGCACAAATTAGTTGATTTTAGGCATGCTTTTAGTTCGTCAGTTGATCGGGGAATAATTGGAAGAGTCTGACGAAAATCACCTGACAACAGAATCATGGCTCCTCCAAAAATGTTTTGGAAGTCACGAAGATCTTTTAACGTTCCGTCCAGTGCCTCCAGTGACCTCTTGTGGGCCATCGTACATTCATCCCAAACGATCAATTTGCATATCTGTAGAATATTCGCCATTGCACTGTTTTTGGTAATGTTGCAAACTGGTGCTTCGTTTGAATTGCATGTTTAATAGTAATTTCAAGGCAGAATGTGCAGTTCGTCCACCTTCTAACAATGTTGCAGCTATTCCCAGATGAAGCCCAACGCTAGGGCTACTTCATTTTGCGATCTGATCTTTTGGCAACAGCAATGAAATTAGGAACGTTTTTCCCCAGTCCCTCCGGGAGCATCAAGGAAGTAAATTGTACCAGATCCACTGTTCACAGCTTTAATCAAAGTATCGTACACAATTCGTTGTTGGTCATTCAATTGCGGAACATTTGAACGAACTGTTTCGGTCAATACTTCAGTATGATACTGTTGTTCTCTTTGTATCTCGTGGTTAAATGCATCGCGCATAGGACGATTGGGTGATGTCATGCCTAAACACGACAATACTTTATTTGCCACCAATAAACACATATCTTCTATCATGATTAACGTCTCATTGTAAATTTCTGTAGTATAGGATTCAAATTTCGGATTCGAGGGGAACATGATCGATATTATAATCGCAAACAAACGGGCGAATTTGATGAGGTGATGAGGATATGACGGATTCCTTGAGCGTATTATCCCAATGCGAATGGTTCTCGAGCAATTGTAGTAGTTAACACGCCTAACGGTATGTCGCACGCAGATGTCCATCAACTGTTCTCAGCTGTTGACACGATGTTGGACCATGAACATTCACCAACAACAATTGAAGATAAAAACATTAATCGTTAATTGAATGAACTGTGTAGATGCGACATAAAGAGCATCTGAGGCAAATACATTTGGGTGTCCTTCAACTGATGTTCCTTGTTTCCGATGATGCGTTCCAAGTGTAATAGCGTGGCATATCAGCATACAGCAAAGTGCGTGCGAAACCATCTGTTTGACAAACTGAGAAGAAACTTGTTAATGTGGTCAATGGTGGACGTGCCGCCCTATCCGCCGCGTTCTCATGATTGAAATACACACGTCGTCCATTTTCTAGATGAACTGCCAAATGGACTACTGTAGGGTGTCTTTCGTGGATCGCAAATGAAATATACGCCAAATAGCTTCGTTGCTTCTTATATAGCGACCCATCTGATACTGAGATACTTCATCATTTGCATTTGTTACAGTGAATATGGCCATGTCACTACCTTTGTTAACATATTTACAGGGGCGGATCCAGGATTTTAGTTTGAGAGGGGCTTGAGCGACTTTGGTTTGGGGGGCTTGCCTTCAGGGGGTGGCTTGAGTCGGGCAAAGGGTAGTATTTACAGTCTCCTCGGGCGTTTGAATCCATAAAGCTAAAAAAAAAGGTCTCCAAAATCACAATTTCGGAGGTGGAACTACATACTTTTTTGTGGGGGTGGGGGCCTTGAGCCACCCTGCACCCTTCCCATCCCCCCCCCCTCCCCCTGTTCCGCCCCTGCATATTTACATATATACTTTACCGACTTGACGGAGTTACAATATTACTCATTGATGTGAGCTTCAAAAGCTTTTAACAATAATGGCGAGTACGGCACAATCCAACGATTCAAAATCTTGTCCTTTTACCTTCACAACTACCGATCGCCCACCGTCCGCAACTGATCGTCAACGATACAATGGGTAACGGTCATTTCCCGTGATGGTTTCAGCAATCAGTCTCTCGCGTATCGCTTGGAGCACTTGCCGTCGACTATACAGGGTGAGTTGTTGTTGAAAACAACTCCGTAAGGTCTATGTATCATGTGTTTAGTCACTACTGTATGCAATTTTGGGTCAACTTTTTCTTCGGGAATCTCAGCTGAAATTATGGAATCAATTTCATCTGGCCTTAATTTGTCAACTAACCAAACTAATATGTGCGCATGTGGAAGACCACGCTTTTGCCACTCAACAGAGTACATCCAACAATGGACTTGGCCATACACACGATGCTTTATAAATGCTTTATATATAGCCAGTATTTTTCTGTATATTTAATTGAATAGGTGTGCAATTTTCCATCGAAATCGGACGAAATCTGTGGGTTTGTGTAAATTATGGGGATGTGAAGGGGTTTAGGGGTTTCGTTGTTGGAAAACATATATAGGCAATAATTTTTAATTTGTTTTTAAGTATACGTGTGCAAATTTTGATGTAAATCGGACAAAATCTGTTGGGTTGTTTAAATTATGGGGTATTATGGGGAGGAGAGGGTGGTTTTTTGGAAATTTTATTTCTTAGGAACCATCTCTGAAACGCTCTAGACAACTCACCAAAGTTTCACTGTAATCGGATGAACGGTTTAGGAGTGCATAGAGCATAAACAAAACTCACATTGATTTCTATATATAAGATTAAATTGTCATTTTTAGTATTTTCCTCCAATTTTTCCATTTTTTCTTGCCGTTTAAACCTTCCCTGAACTTCCACAAATAGTTCAAGGATCAAAATTAGCCAAATCGGCCCAGCCATTCCCGAGTTTTAGCGAGACTAACGAACAGCAATTCATTTTTATATATAAGATAGATGTGGAAGGGAAGAGATGACCATGATCACACTTGACATCAAGAATAAGAAAATTGGAAAATTTTGTTTTTTGGGTAAGGAAATCATGGACAGAAATAAATTTAAAAAATGTTGAACAGTTTGTCTAAAAACGATTAAAGGGTTTCAGGTTAAAAAAATTAAAAGTGAAAGTAGGTCAGTGTAGACATTGCCATCAGGATGTGTGTTTCATTACAATTAAATTAACTTAAATAAAAATACTGTTTTACTGAATAAAGGATCTTTGCTGGGGCAAACTGTGGTTCATTTTAAATCATTTATTAAATTTGCTTTGGTATTAAGAGATTCTTTTCTAATATCCACTTGGAGAAATTTACTTTATGAAGTTTCTACTGTACATTTGCATTTTTCTACTTCTAACTATCCCTCAATAGCAAAGTACATATTCTTTGTTACTTTCATACAATGTATTATTCCCTTCTTGGTAGAGAGTTCATTAAGGATCCTCTTTATGCATCAAGGACCTCAGATGATGGTTCATCTTACAGTATTGTATAACTTTCCTCCACTTGAAGAGAAATATACTTTTCCTTATTATTTCTTATGTAATCTTGTTTTCCTGTTATCAATTACTAGTGATTACACCATGAGCAATTTTTAAAAACCTCTTTGTTTCCAAGTTTTACATTTACCAAAGATTTTACATTTACTTCAAGAATAACATCAGACTCAGTTCTTTCGTGGATTATTACTACTCTCCTGACAATAAACCATCATCTTTCATCTCTTATTGTTTGGTACACCTCTATTCTTTAACTGTTCTTAGTCATCCTGTTCAATCTCTGCTAGGATGACCTTGAGCTCATTACTCTTTGTTCCTTGGTCATCATCATCATCATCATCTTCATCAGTCTCCAGTCTGCCGGTTACAGTGTAAGAGCGCTTGACACCTTTGTCTGTCCAAATATGTTTCCTCTTCTTGGTTTCTGGACCTTTCTCCTTTAGGTCCAATTTCACAAGATTGGCCTTTTCTGTTTGCCATGCAGTCTGACAATTATAGCATATAAGAATCATTTAATTTAATTCTCCTAAACTCCCATTTTTATCCTTACTTATTCTTGCCTAATTTTTCTCTCTATGAATTCCAGCATTAAATTATTTCAGCATTTTTGATAAATTATTATCATTTCTCTTAGTAATTTATTCCAATCCCTGACCCCCTTAACTACAAAATAACATCATCCCACACTCTAATGCCTGAAATTAAGTGCCAGCTTATGATGGTGGTCATCTGCAAACAAGATCTCCTTCTAAGCTGGGCTTTTGGTCTTTTACCCTTCAGCTCCTTTTCCAGCCATATCCTCGCTGTTCTTGTTGGGTACATCTGCTTGACATGTCCCAGCCATCACATACTTGCTTTGGCAATTTTTTCATGACTGGGATCTGTTTACAGATCACTTCATTCCTGATCTTCTCTCTTCTGGTTTTCTGTACCACTGATCTCAGGAACTTCAATCTCAGCCACCTAGAGTCTGTTTTCATCTCTGCAGTTAGTGGTAAATACTTCCAGGCTGTATGTTGTAATGGGTAGGAAGTATGATTTATACAGTGACATTTTGGCTGTAACTGAAATATCCTTGTCCCACAGTAGGTGCCTAACTTGATGATAGAACTGGTCTCTTTTTTTGTACCCTATTAGTAATTTCATTCTGGGATCGACTGTCGGAGGTCACTTTACTGCAAATTATCAACACGATTCAGTTTTTCACCCTTCAGAAAAATAAATACAGTATATCGTTAATCATTTCCACACTCTTCCTGTTTTTATAATAATATAAATATTGCAACTATTAGCCTTTTCTGTTTGCCATGCAGTCTGACAATTATAGCATATAAGAAGCATTTAATTTAATTCCCCTAAACTCCCATTTTTACCCTTAATTATTCTTGCCTAATTTTATCCTCTATGAATTTCAGCATTAAATTATTTCAGCATTTTTGGTTAATTATTATCATTTCTCTTAGTAATTTATTCCAATCCCTGACCCCCTTAAATACAAAATAACATCATCCCACACTCTTTGACTGAAATTAAGTGCCAGCTTAGGATGGTGTTCATCTGCAAACAACCTAACTTCTGATAGTAAACCATCAACACATTCATTCATTAGAATAACAAATAGCAATGGTCTAGTATGCTACTCTGTAGCACACCCATTTTCACTTCCATTACTTTTAACACTGCATTTCCTATCCTAACTTTGTGCTTTCTGCATTTTAGGAATTATTCCACCCAGCAAATCCCTTTTTAGTCCATTCCATTAGATTTTTCATATTTAGCCCCATTTTATGGCTCACTCTATTAAAAGCTACCTCATCAATTTGGCATCCCTTGTCCATTTCATCAGAAATATCTTGCATATAGTGTGCTAACTGAGATTCTATGAATATCCTTCCCTACAGCCCTATTGTCAACTTCAAAACCACTTAGGTTCCTCATAGACAATTATAGTGTGGTTGTATATCAATCTCTCCATTAACCAACCACTGATGTTAAACTGTTTGGCCTGTAATTTTTTATTCTCTTTGTCACCCCGCCTTTATGGATCAGTAGCAGCACTACCATTACACTTTTCCAGTCCTCTGATAAGCAGCAAGTATCCAGACTCAACTTAAATAATGTTTCAAGGTAAGGTAAGGTACAATGTCACATCCCACTATCTTTAAGTCTCTAGACCATTTCAATTATGCTTTTTTAGTTTTCTTATTTCCTTCATGATATCATCAGGATGAATTTCAGTTCTTTTTGTCTCTTAAATACAACATAATGATTATTTCATATGATAATTATTTGATCTAAATACTGACAAAAAAGTTTTATCTCTCTAAATGATGCATTGCTCTTTAACTAGGTCTGATGGAGTGCACACTTCAGTGGCAGTTTCCCTGCACACCCACTTTCCTAGCTTTCCTGTGCCCACCTACATTTTTCCTCTATAAATGTCAAATTTGATTTTTGTAAACATTTTGGTTAAATTATTCTTCAATTCCTTTGGTAACTTATTCCAATCCTTGATCCCACTACCTATGAAGGGAAATTATCACTAGAACTTGGTTGATACCAACAGCTTAGTGTAGTAGGAACAAGAAAAATAAATTATACAAATCTGGGGTAGCTGAAGTTATTACATTTTATTTAAAGCACTTATAAGAACTTATATTAAATTTTAGTGATCATCAGGGAGTTTCTGATTACCCGATTCAATTTGGTCAGTATTATTTAATAATATTGTGAGATGAAGCTACCTATGCCAGCAGAGCTTAACAACACAATTAGAAATGAGCAGACCAAAAAATTTGAAATTCATCCTGAGGATATCATGAAGAAACTAAGAAAGCTGAAAAAAAAAACAGGGGCTGGTGTATAGCTATAATATTACTACAGATATCTTAAAAATAGCTGGATTTGACATTGTACCTTATCATAAAAAATTATTTAAATTGAGTCTGGATACTTTCTGCTTACCAGATGAATGGAAAAATGTGATAGTGGTGCCCGTACATAAAGGAGGGGTGAGAAACAGAGTTGAAAATTATAGGCCAATCGGTTTGACATCAGTGGTAGGTAAATTAACAGATGCAAGATGTTTCAGATGAAATGGATAAGTAAGGCCAATTTGATAGTGTAGCACTAGAGCTTTGAAAGGCTTTTGCCAGAGTGAGCCATAAAATGGTAGTAAATGAGGTAAAAACTATTGGAGTGGGTGAGAAAGTGATTTGATGGGCAGAAAAATTTTTAAAGGCTAGAAAACAGAAATTTAGGGTAGGAAATGCAGTATCAAAAGAAGTGTAAGTAAAAATGAGAGTGCCACAGGGTAGCGTATTGGGACCATTCTAATGAATAATTGTGTTGATTGTTTACTATCAGAAATTAGGTTGTTTGCAGATGACATAATGCTATATAAAAGGATCAAAACAGTAAAGGACTTTAAACAGCTGCAGGGACATCTGGACAGGATATCCAGCTGGTTTGGTAAACATGGGATGAAGATAAATTCAAAGAAGAGTTAGCTTATTAGATACACAAATAAAAAAACTAAAGGTTGATTACAATTATAAGGTGGAGAAAGAATTGCTTGCTGAAGACTTGAAATGTAAATATCTTGTCATTACATTTGATAACAAGCTTAACTGGGCAGGCTGCATTGGTCAGGTAGTAGGAAAATTCTGCACTTGTTGGAGAGAGTGATTAGGGGAGCTTTGCCTTGGGGTGGAGGCAAAAAGGCTTTGTCTTAACTCTAACCATGGGTAAGCCTTGGATAGTCCAGCTATGACTTTATAATACCATGGTTGCCACTTAGCTTTATTTTAACCAAAAGCTAAGGAAAGGTAACAGGTAAATGATGTTTAAAAGTCCATTGTTGTTGAAATCAATATATTCTGGAAAATGTTGTAAAGTCATTATCTGGATAGGCAGTCATACAAAGTCACAGCATAAAGTTTGCAAGTTTGATTAACCATTTGAGCCAGACCACACCACAAAGTTCAAGGTACCCTTGATTATTACTTGATAGTATGGAAAAGTTCATCATGCGCTTCTACTATTACGCTAGGTTAGAAATCCTGAGGCCCCACATGGCGTAATACTACTTCAAAACTACATAGTTGTTACCCATACTGATACTTTAAAATGCCTCCATCTTGCCTACACTATAGCACAGTAGCGCTGTAAATGAAAACTGAATATCAGAATGAGCAACACGTTATCCCTCTTGCAGTTTCTGAAAAACTGCGCTTACCTCTTAATGTGCTAACAGTTTCTGAATGACTGAAGCTGAGGAAAGGTTCTAGGCGACTACCTGCTCTCACAAACCATGGGAAAATCCTAAACTTCCGTTTCACATGGGTAGTTTCTGGAAGGCTGACCAGATACCAAATCATATGTCAGAAAGGTTTCATCATCTAATTTTGACCTTGACAATAAAAATAATCCTATTTCTCTGAAATTTTACAAATCACTAGATCTTATAGAAATTTTAACTTTAGTTATTATAAAAAATTTCGTAACTTTAATAGTTTAACCGAAAATAAATAATTTAGATACGAAATTTCGAAATATCATTCCAGGCGAATGCTTGAGAATGTTGAAATTGAAAATACTATCTTGAAAACTGTAAAACTGCTTTAATATAGAAACTAACTATAGAAATTAAATGCAATGTTATTTAATCCAACTCAAGTTTCTGAGCATAAAACTTTTGTCATGTAGTTACAAAAAAAAAAATATAAGATACCTGACAGGGATAATAATAATAATTAATTTAATTGCAATGGAGCACAAGCTCCAGTGGCAATTTCCCTACACCCTCATCTTCCCCCTATCCTGCACCCATCTACATTTGCTCTCTACAAATTTTATCTTTAAATTCTTTCAACATTTTCGGTAAATTATTCATCATTTCTCTTGTATGAGAGAAGTAAAGGAATTGGGTTACAAAAACTTTGGTTAGACCATTGCTTGAGTATGGTAGTATAGTATGGGACCAACATTTTGAGAATCAAATACAGGTATTGGAGGGGGCGCAAAAAAGAACTTCTAGATTTGTTTTTGAACATTATCACAGAACACAATTAGTAACTGATATGAAAAAATAGCTGGAATAGAATTCATTGGAAGACAGGAGGAGGGTGAAGAGGGCCATGGTAGTGTACAAGGCATATATTGGTGATGAAGCATGAAAAGCTATTGGAGTAAGAATTAACAGTAATTCATGGAAGGTAAAAGATGACCATGACCACAAGCTGGCACAAGGGTGAAGGAAGATTCTCTTCTTTTATAAGGATGTCATGGATTGAAATAAGTTACCAAGAGAAATGATGAATAATTTACCAAAAACATTGAAAGAATTTAAAGTTGAAATTTGTAGAGGGCAAACGTAAGTAGGTGCAGGAAAGGGGAAAGATGGGTGTATAGGGAAATTGCCACCAAAGCATGTGCTCCATTGCAATTAAATTAAATTAAATCACATCAATATTTTGAAATGGTTGATGGTGTTGCATATAATTATTGGCAGACATTCTATTTATTGGATTTATGAAACTGCAGACTGTAACTGTTGTGTCTGGAAGTGCATTGATTGTATGTTGGATGCCATTCAAGGAATTTCATTTAGGTTAACATGCATCTATGTGTGAGAAATATACTTAATGGCTTCATTCCAGTGGTGATAATTGTGGTATTGTGGATTATAAGAAACTACAGAGGAGGATTGATCAATCGTTTTTCAAAATAAATTTGGAAGTAAACCGCACTAAGACTGGTTATGTGAAGAACAATTGAAAATCTCTACTCCAGAAATCTATTAAATAAACTTATAATTAGCTGTCTTACCTTTAAGGAGTTCTTGGATTACAGTCTACTTTTGAAAGTAATGAAACGTGAACTGTAATTTCTACACCAACTTAGTAACTGGAAGAATATGAAGTAGCATCATCACTTAAAAAAAGTGTTGCAAGAGAAGAAAAAAGTTTAATGATTGTTTATAAAATTGCATATTCTAGAGACATTTTGAAGCTTCTAACTTCCTCTTTTTTAAAAAATAAAAAAATTCATACATTTACTGTGTATAAATTAATATTGGAATGATGGGGAAAATAACCCATCACTTACCACAGATGAAGGCAGGCGGATCAGAATAAATACAAAAAAACAAACACACTTCACGATACTTTCTTATTCATGTGCATAGCATTTGGCAAGGAGTGGTGTTCACACACCATCTCTTACTGCATGAATGTCTGAATGTCATGCAGAAGGTTGTGGTGTGTGCACACCTATCTTTGCCAAATGGCCCACTACTACATACACCAAAGGTTTTAAACCAAAATATTGTATTCTTTTTTGTGTTTGTCTGGCCTTATACCTTTATCTGTGATACATGACAGGCTAATTTTCCTCTCCTATCTTATTTCCATTGCCTAATGGTACTTTCATTGTCTGCACTATCCAATAAGTTATTTTTGGAATAACAAAAGAAGATCATTAGTTTCAGCTGTCAGTGACTTAGCTTAGTATAATTATCATTAAATTAAAAAAATCTGTTTATAGTGGCAAGGCATTACAATGACACATTTCTTCTTTAAAAAATTATCTACAAGCATTTCTTAGTTATGTTGTCCTGAAAATGTTACTTGACTTATGTTCACTATGTTATGTTTCCAGAGGCACTGGAGGAAGACTGCACAGACTTTGAAGGTCGGACGGTGCAACATGGCCTGCTGTATGTGCCAGGTCCCAGTCCTTGCTCCTTGTGTGTCTGTTACCATAGTGAACCCATGTGGTGCAAGGCAATCTACTGTGATCCACCATATGTGAGCCACACAAGCCAGATCAACTATTGTCTCTACAGCACTATAGCACATCACTTGTGACAGCACAGAAGCTCTCCTTGCTTACTTAATGAACACCACATACTCATATACACATTGCGAATATTTCAAGTGTGAAATGTTAACTAGAAGTTGTAATTTCATATAATACGTACAATCTTGATTTACTATTAATCAACATGCATAAGATTCATTTGTTATATTGGGAGTTATTTGTATTAAAAATCTTCTGAGTTAGATTAGATACCACACTATCTTCTAATATGTTTGATGGTCATTGTAGAGAACTGATAAAAGACAGTCATTACAAAAATACAGTTAATACTGAAGTTATTCACAGAAATTTCTCCTTATGTACTATTTTATCATCCTTGGATTATTAATTTATATCATCACTACACTCATTATTATTACTACATGTTATGAATCTTGTGCTCTGGTGAAAATTTTTTTTCAAACCCACTTTCCAGATAAAAAAAAAATTCATTATCCACCTTATTTTCTGAGTTGTACGGCAATTTATATAAACAAATATAACTACCCTTCTTTGTTTCCACTCCATTTCATGCATTTGGTAGCCAAGGTTTTATATCCTGGTACCTTCTATCACTGCCATCTCCAAATGGAAGCATGACTTTAAAACCTTTTCCTAAAACCTACTCAGTTTATCCTACTAATCTAGATTCCACACAGACATCACTAATTTGTGAGGATATCAATTTCTCCATCAATTTTTCTGCTCTGAATTCAAACTAACCAGTCTATTCTTCACAGCCCATTTATCACTCTCTCTCCTTTTGTTACCTGGTACTACTTGAATATTTTTGGTATAAGGCAACTCTCAATTTAGGATGTATATAATTTTATAGGTTTTATGCTATGTTACATTTACCTACCTTTAATACAACTGTGGTTATATTACAATACCAGTGCCATCATGTTCCCTGATAAAGAAAAAAAGATGTTTTTAATTTCCTTGTTTGGTCATTTCTACGTACATTAAAAATTTCCTACTATTCATTCATGATAACCTTTAATGGTATTATCAAACCAATTGGTTAGTATATCCTCTGTTAAGTATCATTCACTACTTCCTCTGCATCATAATTGATTACAGCATAAATAACTTCACCCTATCAGTTTCCTAACATACCCACAAAAATTGCTGGCTGCATCATTCAGTGGTCCTCTTCCAGCCATAAAGTCTTTCATATAAATGTATTTGCTACTCTCTTTGCTATGTGATCTTTATTGTTTTAAAGCTTTTTTTGCTATTGCTCTTGATTTTAACTGACAACTTCAGCCTCCTGACCCCTCTATTGCATATGTAGGTTCTAATATTTTTTTCTCATTTTTTTAGCTTTAGGAAGTAAACATTTTTTCTCCAGTCTTAGTATTTATATGAACTGTTTGTGTTTACTCATATTTCCCTGGTTCATTACTCCTGTGTATATATATTTTCCTCAGCTCATCTCTTCAACCATGGAATTTAAAAAAAAATTAAACCTGTATCCACCTTCTTCATTGACCATTAGTTAACTGAACCATCTTATAACAATCACAAATGTTTGTGGTACCATTTTCTCTCTGTATACATAAACCCTTTAAAGTTAACCTTTGGCTATATTATGAAGACATCCCCTTAGTTCTTCATTCATCTCTGAAAATCTATGGTCCCTAATTTTTTTAATACTCTTTCTTGCCCATTATATATGTGGTATATATAAGTACCCACCTTTTATGATCATCATGCTTCCTGATTTAAACCTTCAAGTTCCCATTCTTATTCAGCCTTCCCCTAGAGTAAGCATCTGAGACAACTATCTTTTATTCTGAATGCCATCAATTGTAACTACTGCATATCATGAATGGATATACCAGTAAGCTATTGTACTCATCCTTAATCCATAAGGATAAATACCATAAGTTCATCCTTTGTATCTGCAGAATGCTCTTTGAGCATTGGGAAAACCTCTTTATGTAACAAACCTTCTACTGAAGAAAGTAACTTAAATTTCATACACTGTACAGTATTATGATGTCCTGTAAAGGTATACATAACTATATTTTTATACTAAAAATAAATAAAAAATGAAAGCAAAATGTAGGAATTTTAAGTTGCTGATTGATTTTCAACTGACAATTATTCAGGCCATGCCAACAGCATTAATAAAGTATCAATATACACTGATATTATTACAATTATTTTTCTGGAAATGCTCACACATATGTCTTAGCTTCATGTACAGTTTTATAGAAAATATTCAGAGCCAGAAATATCAGCCACATAATATTTATCATATCAACTCAGAAAACATAGCACAGAATGTGACTTAAAAATTTATGGTCATCTGACTACTCTTCACACACAAATAAAAAATCTCCAGTTAGTTTTGTATTAACCAATTTCTCTTCTTCTGGTAGTGAACTTGGAACTCAGTATAAGAAGAATCCTACTGTGGGTTTACTTGTAATTGAAACTAACCATATGCAATTTTAAACTATTTTCATTTGTCCACAGAACATTTTTCAATAATTAACCACTTTAATGAATTGCAGTAGGTCATGGTTGATTAAAAATATACAGAGTATTTGCATTCTGTTTTATAGATTGAGTAAACAATAGAAACCTGATTAATATTAAATTAATATCAATTGCACTTAAATTCCAATTGTTATTTCCATATATATCTACCTAAATGTAATACACATTTTTCCATCAGATTCTTTCTCAGTTTGATACTGTGGCCCTTTCTCATTTAGCTTATCTCTTTCCCCTTCTCCTCATCTTTTCTTCCCTTTCCCTTTATGCTCTGAATCTTCATTTATGGTAATTATTCACATATGCACTCTTATCAATACAGTCTTGTTTATCAGCAAATTTAATGACACCTTTAATGAAAATGCTGTTGTTTTGCTGTACGTTCTTCCATATCGTAGGCACATTCTTTACTAACTATTACCTACCTTGAGAAGTGTGAAAAATTATTTACACCACTCTTTAACTATATTCAATGCAGATATAACAGACATCAAAGTAGAAAAAAGAAAGTTAGGGTAGGAAATGTAGTATCAAAAGAGTGCCGCAGGGTAGCGTATTGGGACCATTGCTATTCATTATTCTAATGAATAATTGTGCTGATTGTTTACTATCTCAAATTAGATTGTTTTCAGATGACATAATGCTATGTAAAAGAATCAAAACGATAGAGGATTGTAAACAGTTGCAGGGTGATCTGGACAGGATATCTAGTTGGGTTAGTAAACATGGGATGAAGATAAATACAAAGAAGAGTCAGCTTATTAGATACATAAATAAAAACAAAAGGTTAATTATGAATATAAGGTGGGGAAAGAATTGCTTGCTGAAGACTTGAAATGTAAATATCTTGGCATTACATTTAATAACAAGCTTAACTGGGCAGGACACATTGGACAGGTGGTAGGAAAAGGTTTCAAAGTTATGCACTTGTTGGAGAGAGTGATGAGGGGATGTATGAGAGAAGTAAAGGAATTGGGTTACAAAACTTTGGTCAGACTATTGCTCAGATATGGTAGTGTAGTATGGTACCCTTATTTTACGTATCAAATACAGGAGTTGGAGAGGGTGCAAAAAAGGGCTGCTAGATTTGTTTCTGTAAATTATCGCAGAATGCAATCACTGACGGATATGATAAAGGAGCTGGAACGGGATTCATTTCAAGACAGGAAGAGGATGAGGAGGGTCTGTAAGACAACAAGCTTGTGCTGGGGTTGGTACACAAACTGCATCTTAACTTTGATCGTGCAAACCTAATGAATTGCAGTACTAAGTTCTTCACACAGTCGCCACCATAGTTTTGACCAGAAACTAAGGAAAAGGTTCAAGTTCAATGATAAAAGTTCACTTCTGATATGATGAGTATATTCTTCAAAACATTACAAAGTTAAAGTACTGCATAGGCATTCAGACAACTTTTCCAAATTTAATTTTACAGATTCGACTGACCACTCGAGCACGACCGAAACCCCACGTTACTATTCCTTCTCAATTACATGAATCTTCAGAATAAAACTTCCCTAAGCTGACAAAATTTCTACTTGATGTTGAACAAACTAAAAGTTTGCCGCGCCACGAGCCCAGAGCTAGCCACCCGACATAACGCGCTTACATCGTCTCACTGCTGCTTCTAGAAGAGTGCTCACGAATGCGTCTTTACGAATGCGTCTTTACGAATGGGCGCGCTTAGGCTAAGGGGGAGGTATATATAGAATCGGACCGTGAGAACTTCCTTGTCTCGACTTTCCCAGGGGTTTGATACGATAGCTGATCAGTTTCTGACAACTGTTGCGAAATCCAATTTGATCATGACAGTAAAATTAATCCTAGCTCTCTGAAATTTTGATAGTAGCAAGATATTATTACAAACGTCAAATTAAGTTATTATAAAAAATGTTGTTACTTTAATAGTTTAGCCAGAAAAGTGTCGTAAAGATGTGATTGCCATAACTACCGAAATATTGCTTCTATCGAGCTGAAACAAATTTAATTCTATTCTCCTATTGCTCATCTATTACCTGATTTCAAATAAAGAATTTTACCTATTTTTTAAAATGGTCTAAAACTCGAAAATAAAATTTAATGTCTTGAAATATTTCGAATATCGACTTTAAAATACCTCTAAACAAATTTCCCTAATGAAAAACTATTACTGTAAAAATTTGGAATCTCTAAGTTAATTCCCTGATTTATTACGAATTTTTGTAGATATCACCCTCGGCGAATGTCTAGCGATTGCATCATTGCTTACTCGCGCCAAAACCCATTTTATTTTATTACTATAAAATGCTTTAATATTTTGAAATGAATCTTTTACAGAAGTCTTTAATTTTAAATAAACTTTACTCTGAATATAATTTCTTTTCATGAATCCCCGAAAAAGACTGAAATATCGAACTTTTACCTAAATCACATGTCTGGCTATATCAAATTATATTCAAAAACGATCTTTAGGTTACATGAATCTTTCTAAAACTTTAATATGTTATCTAAACCGAAATTACGATACTTTATCTCTATCACTTGACTTCTTAACTGTTTTCCTGATAGCTAAATGCTTCGTGTTTAGAGTGGAAAAATTACGTGATAAAATTCAAAACCGGCAAATCACTTTCAAACATATTCAGACTTTAAGTAAGATCTTTTAATAACAAAACTAATTATCTACTGGCTATATATCTACCTAAACATCTTTTAAACTAACGAAATATCTTGGTTTATTGAAACTAAATGAAAGTCAAACACTACCTATACAAATCTGAGGTTAAGTTTCTGATCAGCTGTATAAATGAATTTAACTATTGAATTTACTGCTTATACTTGAACAAATACTTATTTAGGACATATTACTGGGAAATATTATCAAAAATTAACTATAAAAATGTCTTTAAAAAGGTGTTCCCATATACTTCAACTGAACCTGCTATCTCAGCAACTAATTTCGTTATGCGAAATTCTAAGATGTGTTACAGGTCATGGGAGTGTACAGGGTGTATACTGGTGATGAAGAATGGAAAGATATTGGAATAGGTATGAAAAGTAGTGCAAGGAAGGGAAAAGATGACCACGACCACAAGCTGGCACTCGACTTCAGGCATAAGGGTGTTGGAAGATTATCTTTTTTAGGTAAGGGTGTCAGGGATTGGAATGAGCTACCAACAGAAATGATGAATAATTTACCAAAAACGTTGAAAGAATTTAAAGATAAAATTTATAGAGGGCAAATGTAGGTGGGTGCAGGATAGGGGGGAGATGGGGGTGTAGGGAAATTGCCACCGGAGCCTGTGCTCCATTGCAATTAAATTAAATTAAATAACATGCACAGGACTGGTAATTTTCCACAACTTTATGTCACATTTATGGATATATTGCAGTAAACAAGGTATATTTATAGCTGCACTGTTCTGCTGACTGTGGTTGTAATGATCTGGACAGGGTTTTAATTGGCTGCACATTATGTCACTATTGCAGCCCCTTAACCTAATGCAGTAATCCTACTGGGTATAGGGGACCTACAGTTTAATGTGGAATCCAAACCACAGAAGCATTCTCCACATTACACAGCAAGCTATGCCAGAGGTGAATGTCAAGTGAAGGACTTTTGAAAATCCCCACCAAGACAGGAGACTTTTCAATCTTCAGTCAGAAGCCTTAACCACTGATAGCTATAGAGTCAGCTGACGTGCCGCACTCCTTTTTTTATGATGTTTGGCCGAGTCCATAGTCTGCACCCTAGACCAGAGACAGGCTGCTTGTGGGTATGCATGTTTGGCCCAAGGATCCTTAATATGGAGCCATCTTGTGGTGACAGTTGGACAAAGGTATAACGTTCCCTCTGAAGTTGGTCACTGTAGGTCTGGCCTCCACAAATAGAAATTTTCTCATCAGTTTGTAAGACTACATACATTTACTTTGGTCTCCATCCAAAGTTCTAATTGGTAGAAAACATTATAACATATACTTTAAAGAATAAAAATTTCCTCAGTGTACCATTTAGGCTTTAGTGTAATTGTTTTCAATTGCATTTTGTCTCCACACGTCAATGATAATTTACCATTTTCGCTGTTTAGGGAGTATTGCAACTATTTTGGGGAGGGGGGTCTTTTAATTTAATTATGATGGAGCATATGAGCATATGATCTGATGGTAATTTTCCTACACACCCATTTTCCACCTTTCTTGTACTCTCCTACTTATGCCCTATTCGAAATTAAACTTTAAATTTGTAAATTAATTTTTGATAATTTTTCCCAATCCCAGAACCGCTTATTTATGAAAGAAAATCTTCTCACACTATTATACTAATATCTTTACATACCTCATCACCCATATCTGCCTTGTACACTCCCATGACTCTCTTCACACTCCTCCTATCTTCTTGTGAATCCCATTCCAGCTCCTTTATTATATCAATTACTGATTGTGTTCTGTGGTGATTTCCAGAAACTAATCTAGCAGCCCTTTTCTGCATCCACTGCAACTCCAGTATTTGACACCAAAAAATTTGAGTCCCATACTACACCACACTATTCAAGCTATGGTTTAACCAACGATTTGTAATCCAATTTCCTTACTTCTCTGGTACATACTCTAATCACTCTCTCTCTCTCCAATAAGTGAAGGATTTTGAAAAAATTTCCTACTATCTGTCTAATGTCTCCTGCCTAGTTGAGTTTGTTATCAAATGTTATGCAAAAATATTTTTATTTCAAGCCTTCAACAAGCAATTCCTTCCACACCTTATAATCATATTCAACCTTTCATTTTTTTATCTGTGTACCTAATAAGCTAACTCTTCTTTGCATTTATCTTCATCCTATGTTGATCCATCCAGCTAGATATCCTGTCCACACCACTCTGGAGCTGGTTACAGTCTTCTGCTGTTTTGATCCTATTATACATGTATATTATATATGTATATGTATATATATTATACATGTATATTATACATGTATAGCATTATTTCATCTGCAAACAACCTATCTTCTGCACAGTAAATCACCAACACACTCATTCTCAGAATTATGAAAAGCAATGGGACCAACAAGCTACCTACGGCACACCCATTTTTTCTTCCACTTCTTTTGATACTATATTCCCTAGCATAACTTTTTACTTCCTATCTTTTAAGAATTCTTCTACCCAAAAAATCACTGTTTCAAGGGTGTATCCAGGATCAGAACTAGAGGGGGGCAACTCATGTTGGTTTCGAGGAAGTGGGGTGGGGGACTGAAACATGACGATTTCTTACAAAATGAAACTCAAACCTATTGAGAAAACTATTTTTATTATTGATTAATATAGTAATCCAACCACTTAATCTAAGGACTTACTATGTAGTAAATTAAGATCATAACTCAGTTATAGTTTATGTAAACATTAATCATCTCGGATTGTTAGAAAATTTTTCAATAACTTTGGTTCTCAATATCTCACGTTCTTTCGAGCCAGTTCTTCACTCGTTGAAGTGTACTGAAGGCAAATTAATTTTTCTTCTGGGGGGGGGGGGGAATTATTTTCTTACTAATTGAAAAAGAAACAGGGTACACAAAAGAAGATGAAATTTGGTTGGCAGAAACTAATATATTTGCATTCCAACACTTTTTCATTTTCACAATACTCTTGTGCACAAAAATTTAAACAGAGTCTTATAAATGATTTGCGCATTCACATCTACTGAAGGACATAGCCAATCAGTGGTTCAAAAAACACTGAAGTGAGCAGTTGGCTGTGTTCAGAAAACAATATTCCTGCAGCATAATGCATTGCTATCTGGAAAGACGTTATTGTTCCTGGTGATACATAATTCTGTGTGGCTTCCTAGAAGTTACACAAAATGGAGACCTCCACAAGCCCTTTATATTTATTATTATATCGAACTTATGTCTTTTATGTTGTACTAATTGCTAGGGGATACAAATCCCATTTAATTAATTTAGAACTTGAATGTCCAAATTTATGAATATAATCTTTTATTTTTAAATAATCACAAATTTTAATATCATTCTTCACCTTATTCATTCAAAATTCAGGTCTCCGAAGATATAAGGCCCAATTTTAGTAATGACTGACTGAATAACATCGATCCATACATCCATATTTCTCTAAGGAAACTGGAAAATATTGAGCTAGATACTTAGATGTGTTATCTAACAGAGTGCATCAAATCTGAGAATGTGAAAATTGGATAAGATGACATGTAACGCTTCTCAGAAACATTAGTCAAATTCATTAATCCCCACCCAGTTTAACAGTTATGGTACAGATGTACAAATATGAAAAAAAAAAAAAATACAATGGTGATTTGAGAAGTTCTCAGTGTTAACCACAGATTATGATTTATATTATTCTATTTCAAAATGTACAGAGTATAATAAAAACAAATTTACTGACAGAGAGTGCACATCACCAAATATTTGGTTTAAATGCTACAGCCAAAGAATAATAAAAATTGAAAATCATATAATCATCATTATCATTAATAATAATAAAATTTGATTTCATGTTTCATACCATACCAAGTACTTTCCAAAGAAATCTGGTAAATTTGTGAAATTAGAAGTTTTATGGAGAGATTTAGTTCAATATGTTTTAAACCTTATTATATAATTTTACTGTCTGTTGGCATGGCCTCCCTTTTGCTATAAAAAAAAAAATAACTGAATTTAATTAATTCATAGAGGTATCTTGAAATTAATGCCTATTGTTACATTTATTACTTTCAACATGCGGAAGGAAAATTTCCAATTAGGTATGGAAAGGCTTGACCACTGTATGTTGCCATTAATTGCTATATCAATGTTGTATATGTTTTACAATTGTGTCAAAGTTAATCACAGTGGTTTAGCACTGTGAGAAATTGCTTAATTTACGCCATCATAAGTGTTTTTATGTCATTTATTAGTGTGAACAAGAAATGCAATTGCTGCAAAGACAATTGTGCCAAGTGTGCTAGTGGCTCTTGCCAGGTTTGCATGTGGGCAAGAGAGTTTATGTGCTGCCCCACTCTTCTTCAGCTAATAGCACTAATTTTTTTAATTTTCCTCCCACTTAGTATTTATGTTCTATTCAGCTTTGTTCATGTTGTAAAAAATCTTTTTTAAAACAGTTTCAATATTATGTTGATTATTAACAAACTTCTAGCAGCATGCAAAGTTTTCTGGAAAGGATAAGGAGAACTTATGCTAACAGAGGTTACTTTGAAAAAATTATGAAACACTTTTTTTTAAGTTTGGAAACTATGCTTCATTAGACTATTAAAGCCTTATTTTATTAGTTATTCTCATTTTCCAGAGAAAGCTATTTTTTCCTTCTGTCTACTCCTTAAACTGGACTTAGCTGAGGATCCAAACATGGTGGGACACAAAGACTTTTTAGGGGGTAATACAGAAAAGTAGGCATTTACCTTATTGTTAAAAATAAAATTTTGGCCTGCGATAGTGGGGGAGGGGTGGTGGGAGAAGAATTCATTTGATGGTAGGGTGTGTGGTTTTTTTGTTAAATGAACCCCTGTTATATTTCAATATCACCTTTATGATATGTTTGTATTTTGTCATTACTATTACTTCTTAATAAAAGTTAGGAAAAATAGTGTAATTTATTCACTATACATCTTATTGCATGCTATCTGTGATCATAACTGAAGGTACCTTAAATGAAATATGAGAAATAAGTGTCATGTCCTTGTGTATTCAGAAATGTAAGCAGTAATCAAATTTGTTTGCATGAATTTGATGTTATCTGTGCATATGCTATGCAGCTTATATGCCTGTTGTCTATAATTTCTCTCCATATCCATATTTTCATCTTCTTGTTTCTAGATATCTGTTTGTATTTGCATCAAGATAATAATGGGAAGAAAATGCCTTAAGGCAATGAAAATAAGAAAGGATAGGAAAAGTAACCCAACATTTATCTTAGGCTAGGCTGCGATGAAAACAAAAATATTTTCTTACTTGTGTTCTTATTTACCTGTAACTATTAATTTAGTATTTCCCCACTTACACCCCTTGATTTTTTCCCAATTATCCATTTACATGGTGAGTACTGATGTGACCACTCACCATGTGTCTCATCTACTAGCAAAACTAAGGTTTACCATCGATTTTTTTTTTTTTTTTTTTTTTTTTTTTTTTTTTTTTTTTTTTTTTGTGTATATTTCTCAGCATAGCCACCTTCATCTGTGATAAATGTTGGGTATACTTTCCCTGTCCTTATTTTTATATTTGTACTACCTTACTTTAGAACTTCAATTACCTGTCATTTGAGATTTATATAAAAACTGTAACATACTGTATAAAATTCCCTTTTGAACAACCTATGAAATTTAGATGTAGCTTTTCTTTACTAAAGTGAATTCGATGTTATTATCAGTATACTTTTGTTTTAAAAGTTCAGTTTATTCAGTATAACTGATATAAAGGTAGAATTTCATAATACCTTTTTTTAATGTTTCAACTTTAATTTAGGTGCTGATAAAAGGTTGCTGATAAATAAGTTTAAATACTGAAAGAGGAAGGGACCATCATTTAACAGAAATGAAAAAACCAGCCACATGTTGACAAGCTTAACAATGAAATTTTTTGTAATTCCTTCACCAGCAGAAGACTATTACGTGCACTGGGTGGGTTTTGGAAGGCAATTGATGGCTAATTGCTGCTTGTCTGTCAGATGGTTTACTGAAGGGGAGTTTTATATTATCAAAAAAATAAAATGGAGTAAAAAAATAAGTGTTAAATTTACAGTAACTTCTATCTTTTATACTTTATCTTGATTTTATTTCTGGCCTGAATCCCTTTTCCCCAGATCATTCACTAAATATATTTGTTTGTGAGTTATATAAATTCTATAGACTGAGGCTGAAAGAAGAACCCATCCCAGATTTTTGCTGAAAACCAGCTAAAGTCCATAATCGGAATGCTGGTGTGATAATGTTGAAATTTGTGCTCACATTCAGTAAGGTAGCACTGAGCCACTTTTAGCCATAATTTTCTCCAACTCCCACTCAACACTGTAGATGAAGTATCCATGTTTCTGTGAACCTGCATCATTTTCAGTGAGAAATTCTATTGCAAATGATGGTTTCTTCTAATAACTTAAAGGAGTTGACTTGACTATTCAATTATTCTGCATGATTACATATGTTACGATTTGTATAAGACATAAACACTGATGGCAATATTTCAGAAAATTCCCCACAAATTTGAAAGATCATCCTATGGCATACCGGAATAGCACCAGAGTCTACTGTCCTGATCATTAACATAAAGTTTACAGTACAATAACTTGAAATTTTCTATGTTACCCATTTCACCAACACTAAAAACCTTCAAAGTCCCTAGCCTCATAGTTCGCTGCCCATCATGGAACTCTTCTCACCTCAACTGCCTGCTTGAAAACTCTTTTAGACTGCCTGCCTAAGGACGCTGGTTGGATTTTTATAGCGTTGGCTAATCTATTGCTGAATTTCCATAGAACAATGGGAAATTCCCATAGGGAATCACTATTCTTTTGTGAATTACCAAAATCCCCTGTTCCTGTGGAAGATTAATTTTATTCGCATTTTCCTGAAATTTTAGTATGTTATAGTTTAATTTATTCACAATCTTTTAAGTCATGACAAATTTTCTCGTAATTGTCCTCGTTTAAGAGTTATTAATTCCTAAAGTCACAATTGGTAATTCCATCTCACATACTCCCTAGAACTTTGTTTTTCTTACTTTAAGTACCGGTACCTTTGAACTGTTTTATTATTATCATTAAATACATTTTTTCTCTCATTTAAGCCTACTTTTATCTTCCTAGTTCTTTTATACAAAAAGTTCAAATTCTTTATTTTTCCATTATCTCCTTAAATAAAATTTAAAAGCATACAAAACACACCTTAAAATGATCATCATTCTCTGCTTTCTTAGTGGAAATGAATCAACAAAATTCATTATGACTGGAAAACAACCTTATTTGAATCTTGTGTCTTTTACGAAAATGGTTTAGAATTAACTTAAAAAATGCTTTCTTGTTAAGAAAATGGTTATAAAAATTCTTTACTATACAACTATATGAGATTTACTCCCTTCTAAATGGTTTTAGCAAGATAATGAACATATAACAAGGTTATGTTCTGAGATGAAAAGTGCTTTAGGCCCTACTACTGAAAATGATTATAAAAGTTATTTGCTATATGCATTATATGTAATAGGCCTCCTGCTGAACAGTTTAGGTGAGATAATAGATATAATAACACAGTTCCAACAAGTAAAACATATAATCCTGGGAATCTTAAGCTAAATAATATTTTATGTGCTAAAACAAAGGATGACCCACAAAGGCAGAAATTTTTAATGATGATAATGATGAAATAAATACAGGGCTTTGAGAAAGCTAATAAGAGTCAACAGTATGTCACAAAATTTTAAATTGTATAAAGATGTAAAAGTAACAGATTCCAGACATTTTAATTTCCTGATATTTCACTATGTTATTTTAAATAATAACTGATGATTAAATCATTATGAATCCACACCAAGATTTAACTAAATATTTTGGATTACATACATAGGCCTACTTGAAAGTAATTAAGACCTAAAAAATAATTTTATGTAAATTAAATTTTGAAAGTTTTACTGTACAGTATTCCTTCATTTTTTGTGATTTTCAAAGATTAATGTGCTTTCCTCTTAAACAGTTTAAGAAGAGATGCTGTGCTTTTAATTCAAATATCATATATGCTACAGTATGGCCAAAACATTTAAGTTTACCATTATTATTTGTTCCTGCAAACTTTAAAAAATGATTTTTCTCTAGTTTCCCTGCTACAGTCTCCAGTAACCAAAGAATGAAGGCATTATTTTTCCATATCTACCTAGTTGATATGCTCACACTAATATTAATTTAGTTTTTACCTTTAAAAAACTACATCTTTCTAATCCATTCAAGTATTTTGTAAATAGTGTTAAGATGCACACTAAAGGTTATTCTGAATTTTAGTTTCGCAAGTAATAACAGTCTCTCTAAAGTCCAAGCACTGAAGCTGTCTTATGCCCTAAAAATCCAAATAAGTTTATCACAATGTAATTGTTATCTGTTTTATACTATAATTAACCAATAAATGTTGTCATAGTACTGCAAAAGATTCCGCGCCGGGAAGCGCTGCTGTGAATTTGAGTGCCTGGATGACCTTGTACCCACTGGGTATGCAGACATTGATGATTCTGCTTCGACCATTGTCTGTAACCATATTCTGTTAATAATTTCATCCTTTGCCATACTGTGGAAATGATATTATGAGGTAGGCAATATTTCAGAATTTTTTTTACAAATATGCAACATATAAAATTAAAAATCAATTTTCATTTTATTATTATTTCCAGGTGCCATCACATTTTTAATGAGACTAAGTCAAGCTTGAATCCCTCACAGCAGCACAAGTGTTTCATCAAAGTATATTAGTGAAATAAATTTTTAATAACAGAGGGATGACTTTCCTAAATATCAAACTATTGTGCAATAAACTCAACAAACAACCAAAACTTGGCTTGACAATATGCTTATATTTATAAATATTAAGTCAATTATTGTATTGAGTGCTTTAGTTTAGTTAAAGCTTTCTGGCATATTTAGTATAATGGCACAATGTCATTGTATCCGTTAATGATTACGTTTATTAAAAACTGTTGTTTAGTGATACATTTCTTTTAAATGAGAACAGTTACAAAAATTAATCTCTATGGCAATTATGAGTATCACTTACCTTTTTTTAAAAAAAATATGCATTTAAAGATTGTGTCAACTAAAATAAATATGAAATTTTCTTCTTGATTCTCATTAATCAATTAAATTAATACATCGATGTGACGAACAATACTGAGTCCCTTTGGTCTTTCAGCTTTCATGGGACCATGCATGAAATGTGAAAGAGAGTTATATAACATAGGTTTTTACTATGCTATTTATGACTTCAATTTCAACATGAACTGTGGTTTTTGAGATTGAATCAAATGTTCTTACTTTTTTGAGGAATATGAAAAATATTTACAAGTCACAATCTTGTTTCATATAAGAAATATATGTCCATCTAGGATTTGTTATAAATGACATGATTTTATAAAGTATGATATGTATGTGTTATTCATACCTTATCTTTTTAATATTTTGCTTTTAAGTAGTAAATTATTGCAAAAAAATATGAACTATACAGATAATTTAACAGCTACCATACCACTTGAAATAACAAATCCCATGTTGTACACTTTTTATGGTAAGTATTTATCATTTTCTTGCAGCTAATTTATAGACTCAGTTAAATCAATCAGTGGCTCAATATACTTTTTTATGGTTTTAATTGCCTTCTCTTATTACACTTATTGGTTGTTTCAATTGGCTTTATTTTCTTATTCTTTGGTTGTTATATCTAGTCTTTTATTAACATTTTTTTACTACTTTCCCCGCAAGAAGTCAAAACTCAACCTGCAATGAAATTATACTCGCATGTGAAACATCATATACAATACTTTCAATTATACACCAAATCCTTCAAAATTCCTTCACTAAAAGAACAAAACTGGAATAATATTTGCAAATTATGAATATGGATTTAGAGAAGGTGATTAAAACATAATAAAATATAATATTGATTCATTGAGGATAACATTACAAGAATATTAATATAGGCAAGCAGTATTAAAAAGTTTATTTTGTGAATAAACTTATTGACACAATTATTTTAGTTGTTAATATTGAACATGTATTTTAGCTATTTTAGGATTAAGGATCCTAGGTTGGTTGTGCTTCCATAAGACATTTTTATCAAAACCGAGACACATCATTTTAAACATAGATAAATTGTATTACCTGGCCTAAGAAGTAGATGTCTGCTGCTTGCATTTATAGCACTGATATCCCTTATTTCTAATCAGACTTATGCAGTATTTACTATTTTGATGAAAAAGCTAAGAATATTTTTAAATCATGATGAAGAAGGCAAGGCTATGAAGAAACCGACATAGGATTCAAGAAACTGAACTTTTTTGTAATTTAAACTTAGATTAAACAGAATACACCCAATCTTCTTCTTTCCTGGGAAGATACAAGGATTTGAAACTTTTGGGTGTTGGTTTTCTTCAGTCTTCCTATCTTCATCTTCAGTGATGATGTTTCATTTATTCTGATGTATCACTGATACTTATTTTTTTTTAATCTATCCCATGTAAAATGCTTATTAGAGTAAAGAAAGTAGAATAAAATTTTTGCTGATGTTATGCAGTTTATGTGTAGTAATGAAGAAAATGTAGGGTATCATGGTTAAACATTGCTGCAGATAGGGATACGACAGAAAGTAATGACATCCTTCTTCACAATTTTTTATCATGAAAATGTTTTGTAAATTTTGGAAACTGGGGTTTATATGCTGTTTACAAATAGCAGATCCTTTAAATTCAACTACACAAAACACATAACATTACAGTAACATTTGAAACAATGATAACTATGTACTGGCATTAGTATTATATTTTTAGATCATCAATTATACTTTTAACTATTTTGGGATTAATGTAGCAGAATACAGTTGACACATGATAAATAATACAGCTTGGTGCTACAGTCAAATTGTTGTGTAGATATAGCCTTGTTTCATCCCCAGATCTTGTTCCAAATTTATATTTAATGATTAATACCAGGTGAGTGTAAGTTATATCATAACTATTTAGTGATTAATGCTCCAAAAATTTAATAATTTTCCGAAGCTTACTTTATGAAGTGCTGCAACACTGTTTTGTTGATGCAACTTTAATAGAGTCTGTAAACCTTAACAGTACCGGTAACCATTGCAATGAGATGCAGATTAATTTAATACTAAATTATACCTATGCATAAAATCAGTTGGCAAATGCTATCCATATTCAATATATACATTCACTCTAATCCCATTTGAGAGCAACATCAAGAAAGGGATACTTAACTTAATGTTATTCTTCTTTTTTCAAATATATTTTAGTAGCAAATTATCAAAAGTTAATCAATCAAAATCATGTGCACATTGCAGTAATTGTTATGAAAGTCAAACTTTTCGCTGAAGACAAGTTTCATATGCAATATTTTAGTGTTAGATTTGGAAAGAAAAAATTCTTCATAAATGATTTGTCTCTCCAAAGTGTGTGTGTGCATTCACGGCATTCTCAGATTCAAAATTTTCTTTAATAAATGTTTTTCTATACTACTTGTTCAGTAAACTATTACCTGACAATCCATTTAATTGGCAATAAATGACTTGATCTAAAAATTGCAAACAGAAATAGGGTTCAAAGAGAAACACATATCAAGTAAAACATATCCATTTACAAAAGGGTTACTAGGGAAGATACTTAAATAAATTAATTTTAACCCTGTAGATTTCAATAACATAACACAGTTTCAGTTCCAAGGATTGTAACTGATTATTTACAACAAAACAGACTTTTATTCTACAAATTGTTCTTTTTTATAGTAACTTTGATGGTAGAGATAAAAAATGACTCAGTTACCAAAATCTAAAGGCAGAAGGGTTGTGACAAAAAAGGGAATAAAATGAGTACACTGTATTTTAGGTGATCCTAAACATTTTTTGTCATCACAGCCCTTCGGCCATGAATTATATGCATATTGTCTATCCTGTTTCTGTTATTATTGTCTTTAAAATATCTGTTTTTAAGTTTCAGTAAAAATTGTATCACTTCATTTATTTGAAAAACAAAGCCATTTCACTGCATATACAAGGAAACAAGTTATACTGAACTATTATAGATGCATAGTTCACATTAATACAGAGGATTATTATATTACCATCATCTACTGCAGTTATGTTTAACCACAGGATTGCCATTTTACTCAACTGCTATTATCAAGAGCTTTTTGGATTAAGTAAAGATTAACTTTATTTTTTAAAAAATGGAAAGAAAAGCTGAAATATTTTTATTGCTGTTGAAAAATACACCCTATTTTCATTCAATCCATTTTTAATATATGCCCTCCATGCATCAAAGTTTATATTTTATATGTTGAAGGGTTATTATACGAAGGCATATCATTAACAATTGCTATGATAAAGATAAAAAAATATCATTTATCTTGTTGAGATTTGCACTGTTCTCCAGTTGTTAAAATTTTATGGTATATAGTTTAATGAACTGATTCCAGCCATATTTACACAAATTGAATGTTTTATCAATCAACTTCTATGTTTTCTAACGATCCTATATTTAAATAAGATGCAAACAGGCATTGTCTAAATAATTATATCATATTATAAATAGGTTCTCTATTTGTATATTTTATTTTATGTTTTGCTATTAATGTATCTTTCTTTTAGTTCTTAAGTAACAAACAATGTTATCAGAAGGTGACATTGGCTTGGAAAAGTTGAAGTTCAACATTACACATTTCAATTGCCTGAATTTAAGTAATATTTGGTTTAACTACTTAAAATTATATGAAGCACATGAATAAATTTAATTATTACAAAAAGCATTACTAGCACTATAGTTGACAAAATTTCTGATTATGAACTGTAAAATAGTACAGAGAAATATTATATAAGTGAGTAAAAATGTTCACAGTTGGAATTGCAGTTTTTTTGTGTATATGAAACTATTCACCAATATAAATGTCCATCTATAACAAAACACGTAGCCTGATGAACAGCAATTTTCTTGTCACATGTACATTTGATATTAACATTCATGCAATTTTCAGAAAAAAAATTGTTATGATACAATTTAAAATTAGTCTAGTTAATTAAAGTATTTTTATAAATAAAAAAATATTTGTCCATATTTTTATCAAGCAATTGGAGAGCAGTGTGACTTATAGCCATCCACCAGCAGTCTGATCAAATAATTTTAGCTTAAGCATTTTTGCTGTTCCTTTTCTTTGAAAATTTTTACCAAATAGCCGATCTTGCTCACTTATGCACATTAAAATGCTATGAAAACCTTTTTATGTGTCACATGTTTGTACATTTGACTCTAACAATTTTTATATTATGTATACATGTAATTATCAAAGTTTATAAACATAAATAAATGAATTATACCATTGATCACAAACTTTTTTAAAAAAAATGTTTACAGCAAAATAACGTGTACAGAAAGCATCAGAACTGATACTTCTTAAATATCAAATCAAATATCCCAATTGAGACAGTGCATATCATCTTAACATCTCAAAACTATAAACAGTTTAATTTAATTATTTGTGTTAACTGGAAATATTGAACCTGTCCAATTAATTGCTGTATCTATTTGAATGTGTTGTCCAGAAATGTGTTAGTTGTTATATTTGCGAATTGTTTCAAGAAAATCATACAACATATCAGTGATTGTAAATAATGTGTCACCTTCTCCATACATACCTTCAAAAGTATATTATTTTCTCAGGCTTTCTTAGTTACCAAATGCCAAGAAGAAAATCCATCATAGAGTAAAACAGCTTCTGAAGTATAAACTCTTTCAGCTTGAACTTAAAGCTGCTGATGTTTTTTTTTTCAGAGAATGTTTAATTTGCTATTGTAGAACATTGTACAAAAAAAGTCATCTCTCACTATGAAACTGAATTTGACTCAGTGTGTTTACAGATAATACATTTATACCTCTGGTATGTATTCACCTGGAACTGAAGTGTTCAGGATTTTCTGCTACAGAGGACAGTAGGAAGTTTAAGTATTGTTTTGGCATTATAGAATATCAATTTTTCTACATAGATTTCCAGATATTGTCTGTAGACTCATATGACAAAAAATTCTTTGAGCTTAGCCCTTTCCTGCCTTATGGCACTAAAAATCACTGTAATGGTTACCACCGGATATAATGACTAAATGGTTGTGCACCGAGTTTCTCAACCACATAATCCTTTCTAAAGGCCGCCACACACGTGCGGGAAACCCAAGGGATTTGGACGGAATGGTTACGGCCTTGCGGGATCCCGCCACGTGTGTGGGCACTTCCTTGAGGCCGTGGCCGCACCCCAGTGCGGCCAAATCCCCACCGAAAAACAATTCTTATTTCCTCGAAGGCTGGGAGGGAGGGTGAGAACCTCAGTGTGTGTGTCCTGCGGTCAGTCGGCCTTCGAGGATTTCTTGTGAGTGCCTGCGTGTGTTGCGAATTTGTTTCTCTGTTTTGTTTGTAATGTTCCGTTTTGTGATGTTCCGTGTTTATAAAAATGTTTGATAGTGAGCCCTGTCTATAGGAATTGAAGTACTAGGAATACCACGACAGAAACAAACGAGAAGCTGCCTACGCTAAGCTGCCATAAATATTGAAACAGAATGAACCAAATGCAAAAAATGTAAAAAAAAAAACAGCAACATTAAACCATCAGGAAATGAATCTTTGCGAAGTGATGTGCTGAAGAACATTAAAATAACTGGCAAGAAGATCACTTTGACATTGTTAGCAAAACAGTTGCAATAAAATTACGTGGCCTTTCGACCAATCAAACGCTAATAGCAGAAAAAATAATTAAGGACACCCTGTTTCAAGTCGAAATGGGCTGTTTAGGAATGTCTTACAGTGAGCAACGGTTACCTACTTCTGCCCTGTACTATTCTGCAGGGAGCAGTACTGGACTTTTTTTTTTTATCTAGGAACCTCATCAAATAGTCTCAGCCCACACCCTTTTCAAGCAACACCCGCAAGATCATTATAAACCACCAGAAGATTTTGATAAATTACCTCAAAACAATGACACAGTAGCAATGTTCTATCAAATTATAATGCAAATGATATCGTGTGATTTGAATTTGAGTTTGCATCAGATGATCAACTATATTAATGACAACATGATTTTAAACTAATATTATTTTAATTTAGTTTTTACGTCATTTAAACTTAATTTTATGATGATGTATTTACGAATGGGAATAAATCAATTACAGTAAAAGTCCGGTTATCCGAGTTCCGATTATCCGAGCCGCCTGGTCAACAGAGGCAAATTTTTGAAATATGATAGGAAGCTTTTATGAAGTTATGGAACTACAGAAAAAGGCTGCTTCAAGTTTTACTAGGCAACTTAGATAGAGGTAGCACTGTGACAGATTCAATAAAGAAAATAGTAACAGCAGCCAACACGTGCACATCATCGGATGCTGCCATCGTGAAGCCAACTCTGAGACTGAGAAACCCTTGAGGATTTTAACGCCCCGTGTGTGTGCAGCGCCACTTCGATGAAATCCCTGCGGTCTGGCCCGCGGACTGTTTCCCTGCGGCCCGGCCTCCACGTGTGTGGCTACCTTAATACTTAAGAGTATTATTTTTTTAACAAAAAAAAAAAAACACTAATTCAGCATAATTCAACCAATTAGTTGAATTTTCAAGATCAGATTTGTCAGTACACAGAGCAATTAATGTTACATTCCAATACTTTTTTGAAGTTGTAACATGGTAAGGCTTTCCAGTTGTAGTTTAAATGACAGAAAGTTAAGTGTACTATAGTATTTTTTGAATATGACTATAAAGTGCATGCCTTTCATAGATAATGATCCCACTGCTTACATGAGAAAATACATATATTGTGATATATCAGTCATTAATTGGAAAAATCTATAATAAAAGTGATTTAAGAATGTTTGGTGACAACAGCTAGTTCAGTGACATCATGGGTAATAGAAACAATCTATGTATTAATACGCTAAGCGAAAACTTTAGATCCCTTTTTAAGAATATGGCATGCACAGAGAATTGTAAGATTTGGCATAGTTAAAGTCTATATGGAGAAGAAGTGCAGAAAGTTACGCCTTGTCGACGGCTAAGGTCATTAGAGGTGGGATGGGACTGGGGACAAGGAACGGGAAGAAATTTGGTGATGGCCTTTTAGAAGGAAGCATCCCAGCATTCACCTGGAGTCATTTGGGGAAACCATGGAAAACCCATATCTGGATTCGAACCCCCATCCTCCTGAATGTGAGTCCAGAACGTTAACCATTCACCCATCACACTCGGTATAAGCATAGTTAATACATGTTACAAATACATTATTAAATAAAAATAAATTTGCGATCATGTGTGTGCGTGAAATCTGATCGGAGCCAACTATCTGATGTGTATTCCCAGCATTGAGATACTATGTGGTCTTTGGTGAAACAAAAGAGTCGCATAAAGTAGAGATTAATCTTTGAAATTATAGAAGGATCATTTTGAAAAGGAATGTAGTGATTCTGATAGATACTATATGGTCTTTTTTATTATTTCAAAGGTTAAACTTTGTTTAAGGGTCTTTTGATTTTTTAATTTCAATAATTTCATTACGGATTTTTTTTCCATTCAGATATTTGCACATACTTCTATTATGCCTCTATATAGAACATTGATAGGTCTGAGAGAGAGAGACAAAAAGAAGGAATACCTATTTGCATGAAATTCATAATGATAATAGACCAAATTTAAATAGTGGACACACAAAATGATGAAATTATTTTGATGGCTACATTTAAATGCGCACTAAATGTCATTCCAAGAAATTTTAATAGTTTCAAATTTACAATGCATGTTTTAGAATGCAAAACATTTCGAATCAGAAGTCACTTCAGGTGACAGGACTGCATTGTCATAAAGCTAAAGCAGTTTTACCGGATTTAAGTCAAAATATTTTAAATCATTAGACTAAATTATAATGAGCCTTCGATAAATAGAAAATCAAAAATTATTTTTAAAACATTCATAAATACATTTCCTCATTTGCTATGGTTAGTGGACCCTACAGAAGCTAAATTTTGGTATACAGTCATGTGTGGAGCGTATCATTTTAATTTTATAGGTATTGCAGGGAATTAAGGCAAACAACACAAGCTAATAACGTATTGCACATGCTTGCAGCTAATGACGTCAATGTATACAGTATATATCTATGCTCGCAGCAAACGAAATTGAACAAATTCAAATAGATTATTATTCTTTCATGAAAGAAACTAAATAACTTAATGAATTACGGTCGAATTTTGACCCCTGGGCAATCACTAGTAGAAATTAAAAGTATAAAGAAACTATTTTTTATTTATTTATATACAGGACAGATAGTTATCACATAATGTGTAGAAAACTAAAGAAAGTTAAATACAAAATTTCAGGATAATTTTTAATATTCAATGACTTTTTGGCCAAAGAGTAGTAATGTTAAAACTGAAAGGATTTAAATAAGAAAATTTAAATATGTAATTAAAAGGGATTATATAGCTAATAATAATAATACAATAATATTAAGAAATAGATTCCCAATCTTTTTTGGTCCCTGCCAATTTTGGAAAAAGGGGAAAAGGGGGGGGGGAGGGAATTTACTCACCCATACTGAAAAAAGAAAAAAATGTAACCTAACAAGCTCCAATTTTATTGGCTTGTAATCCAATTTTTGAAATAGTGATTCAATGGTACCAATCTAAGTGAAATGTTCATCATATATCTAGAAAACAAGGACATATTTCTATAATGCTTCATTAAAATATATAAATAGTACTGGTGTATTGATTAAAAAATACATTTTATGAAAAAATATTATTAATTAGAGGACTGAGCTTGGAGTGATGACACTCACTTATTAACGTTTGGTGCCTTATTTTTCATCTTAAATCGCCGTGTTCCATTATTGAAAATCTATCTCTTTTCTTAGCTAATAGATTGCTCTCTATGCTAAATCCTCTTCTGGCCTCATATTATGATGGCCCTTAAAGTCAGATATAATACTGGAAAACAGGGGAGGAGTGATTGGTCCTCAATGCCCCCTCTGATTTGTTCATTATCTATCTGTGGGCAGTTTTGCTCCCATTAGGAAGCACTGCTTTACTGCATTGCAAACATTTTGAGGGTGATAAAATAAATTCTATAGTTAGTGACAATATTGTGCAACCAAGATTTCAGAATGTTCGATTTTTAACTAGCATGAATTAAAAAGGGGTGTCCATACCAAAGGAAATATCTTTTTAAAGTAATAAGAATGAGTTAGTTTTATCTCATAATATTGAGGGGAAATATTTGAAATGTAATTTTGAAGCGTTTTTCAACATGACTTTGGAGTAAGTTAATATGTAGTTGACAAATTTATTTAATATAATTTCACTATCACAATCTATATATTGGAACATTGGCTATTAGTATAAACTAGAGGGAAGAAGTAATCTTTCTATGAGAACAGTTTTAGCGGGAAGTAAAGAATGCACAAAATTTGAAGAGAAAATTTAAATTCTAACTTAAGTGGCCTTAAATAATTTTTATAAATAAACTAAGAGGTATTTTGGGGAAAGCATAAGAATTAAAAGTGTATGAAGTATTGAGATTAATGATATTTCAAAATTAGGAGGAGATCGGTAAAGATTTATAGAATGAGTAAAGATTTTGGCTACGTTCTGGGGTGGATAGTGTGACATGGCAAAGAATGTTCTAACTCAACTGGTTACCTTATCTGGTTACTTCTTGGATAGCATTTGAAGTGCTAATATCAGTGTGCATTGTCAGAGTGTTTATGAAGATTTAATTTATGATGACAGAGGCTAGGTTGGGCAGTAATAGGATGACTAAAAGTAAAGTTTGAATATCTTGGTGCTTAAGTTTGTGTTAAAGTAAATGGTTTGCACTGATATCTCAACATTTATTATGATCATTTCATAATCTTTCTGAATATTTTGGAGTTATTTAAATGGAATGAATGCTGTAATTTGAGTGTCCAGTTTTCTTCAGAATTTAACATGCAAGCTGTATGTTGAATATGGAGCAAAGCTCAAGTGGTAGAGAGTGTTTTGTGTTATCCACATGATAGCAGTTTTGTTAGAAAAGTTTCATTGAATATTAAAAGATGGTGAACTTTGAATAAGTTTCCAAGAACTTGTTTAAAATCTAGTTTGTAGTTCATGTATGTGAAAAAATTAACCAGTTGGAAGCCATTTAGTAGAAGGAAAAACCAAATTAGAAAATTTTTACTAACTGCTAATCTTTGGACATTTTTAAATTGCACTCACATGGTCATTGCTACAAATTATAATATTGCCCAATCCCAAGTATAACACAACAAAATATAAATTTACTTTGTAACTGCTGATTTATTTTTTACTTTTTCCTTAAGTTCCTATTAAGATTTTCACACTCGTCTAGGCAATTGATTGGATGGTTTCCAATCTCCACCTCACAAACTACACATTCGATAAATAGAAATACACTAGTCACTGAGATCACAAGTTACATGTTTCACAGACGGATGGCAATAAGACTAGGAGGCCAGTAGACGAGAAATCTTCCCTTGAAAATATGCATAGTTTCTGGAAGAGGATGTTCTGAATGACCTGTGAAAGTGGAAACCTTGTAAAGATAATAATGGTTGTAAAGTACATTTATACGAGTAAAATTTGAAAGAAAAAATTTCTTAGTATTGTCAATAACAATCAGGAAAGGTTAAATACTTTCTGCACTTGTAAAAAATATTCCCAGGAGATGCCATAACTCACCATAGAATGGAAACTTATGAAATATATCAACTTTCTTGTTTCTATTTCAGCTTTAAAACTGTAATTTTTAAAGACAATGTTGCAAAACTAAGCTTTTTAAAAATTTGCTAACTGTTGGTTCCTGCTAAAGTTCTGTACATCAAGGAATGTTATGTACAACTGCTTTCATCAATTTCTTTTCAGATGTCACATTATGATTGTACTTTATAAGGTATTTACCCAACTAGATCTTGAGTTACTTAATTAACTTGACATACTTTAATGTCATACACTTGTAACTTTCAGTTCCAGTTACTCCTGAACATATTTTATTCTTTGTTACCTTCTGATGATTCTTTTTCCTCATGAGTATAGTGAATACTTTGTGTCCTCTTTTAACCTTTAAGGCTTTAGAATGCTTGCTTGCCTTATATTACTAAATACATTCCATGAACAAGGAAAGAAACATCCTTCTTTACTTATTATGTTACATAGATCCCCATGTTTCAATTACTATCAATCACTTAATGATTTACTTTCAAATGTTTATTTATTTTTTGATTATACATTCACTGAACTTTATACTTCTTAGTAGATACTAGCTGGTACCCATGACTTCGTTCGTGTTTGTAAAGAATTTGGATTGACAACTACCGACATCTAACCAACATAGTGCACGATGGGAGACTCGATGCTATTACCACACCCAAACGCCAGTCATCTGTGCTATGTAGTTCATGCAGCAAAGTAAAATATACGGTCAGACAAGTCTTTGGTCGAAACACAAAAAAATCCTTGATCATCCAATTTCAAACACACAAACACCAATGATCTGCGCTAGATAGTTTTGACTGAAAAGTAATACACCGTGACATATGTTTTTGGTAGAAATATGAAAGTGCCGCAGGTCAACCAATTTCAACCACCATATCTCCCACACCCCAATAGCTACCGTCATCTAATCACCATAGTAAACGATAGGAGACACATTATCACTACCACACACAAACATCAATGGTCTATGCTATGTAGTTGTGACAGCAGAGTGATATATATGGAGACACGTGTCTTTGATCGAAATAAGAAAATATCCTTGATCGGCTACTTTCAACCACCATATTTCCCACACTACCACAGTTACCGAAATTCGGACAACATTGTTATTGATGGGTGACTCTGTGCTACTACCACACACAAACACCAGTGATCTGCGCTAGATAGTTTTGGCCGAAAAGTGATACACCATAACACGTTTTTAGTAGAAATGTGAAAGTGCCGCAGGTCGATCACTGTCAACCACCATATCTCCCACACCCTCATAGCTACCGACATCTAACCACCATAGTAAATGATAGCAGACAAGATACCACTACCATACACAAACACCAGTGGTCTATGCTATGTAGTTGTGGCAGCAGAGTGACATATACGGAGTCACATGTCTTTGGTCGAAATACGAAAATGCTCTGCATGGACTAATTTTAACCATCATATCTCCCACATACCCACAGCTATCGACATTCGGCCAATGTTGTGCATGACAGGAAACTCCATGCTGATTCCACACACAAAGACCAGTGATCTGTGCTAGGGAGTGGTGGCTGAAAAGTGAAATATAGGAAAACACACGTCTATTTTTATGTATATATAAGATTTAGATATTTATACATAATTTCACAATTATTATTAGCTGCAACTATTTGTAATTTTTTAATAAATCATTTACTTTCTCCATTCAAACAGTCAGTCATCTTTCTTGTTAAACTTCATCTCTTCAACAGATAACTCCCATATCTCTTGCGATTTCATTTATTCACTGGGTCAGTTACGTTCTGAATCATTCTCTGGCTTAAATACACTTGCCTTAAGACTGCCAAATTAATAGATGGCATACGATGCAATGTTCAAATGAGCGCTGGCCAAGTGAGGTTCATTTTCCCTCCTGTTAGTGGAAGGCTTGAGTAGTAAGAACGCAAGGTAGGCAGTCATGTGGAAGGATATACCCAGAAATAACAAGAATCAAATTGCAATGATACATCTGTAGTGTCAGGATGTAAACCTAAGGTAGTTTTATTATTATTATCTATTTTTTGCACTCGTTCCAAAGTTCCCTGCTGACAAAGGACAATCTGAGATGTAGAGCATAACCTGGTTAATATGTATACATACAATATGAATAATGATCACAGTGAACTAATTATTACATGTTGGAAAGGGAATAAAAAGAAAAGAAAAATAAACATTAATTATTACAACTGAATCTTGCAAAAGTCATATTAGATACAATTAATTATTTTGTACAAATTCTTGAATAGAGTAGGAGTTGACAAGGAGTTTGTTTCTTGTTTTGAAATTGTGTACCTGTGAATTTGATGTAAAGAAGTTAGGGGGCGTCCATTAATTACGTGAGGTGAAACAGGAGGAGGGGAGGGGTCCAGCAAATCTCACCAGGGGAAGGGGGGGGGGTTTGAAAGAAATCTCACGTGATGTTTTGAAATTCTAGAAAGGACAGTAGAGTTAAAAAAAGGTCTACATAAGACACAGTTGTCGACTATAAGGGGGTAAAAATGAAATGGATATCGATTTTAGGAGGGGTATAACAGTCCTCGGAAGCAAAAAGGTTAAAAAAAAAGTCTCCAAAAAACTACCAAGACAATCAGGAGGGGGGGGGGGGAGTCCCATCAAAATTTCACATCATCTTGGGGGGGAGGGGTCCGGAAAACACCTCATGTGATTAATGGATGCCCCAATAAAATGTTCTATGACAAAGCACATGAGAGAATATTGGGCTTTTCATTATTTATTTTATCAATTTAAAGAGATGTAAGAAGATTTTGGTTTTACCATAGACGACCTCCTAAAAGCTCTTTTCTGTGCTATGAAAACTTCTTTACTTTGTGAAGAGTTTTCAAAAAAACAAAAAAATATGCCATAAGACATGACTGAATGAAAATATGAGGAGTAAACTTGTTTCATTAATTCTAGATCTGCTGTTATGGAATGTGTTCTTAACATAGATGCCACAACTTAACTTCTTCAGTAGTAATGTGATATGTTCTTACCAACTATCTCCTCTATTTGAATGCCAAGGGATTTTATACTCTGTTTCCAAGACCGTTTTATTTTTAAAGCTTATATATATAAATCCTGCAGTGCATAATTTTTCGTTTTAAACTTAATATAATCAAAATTTAATTTTAATGAGTTTACCTTAAATCAGTTTGCTAGTTCTAAGTACTTTATTTGCATTAAATTCTAGACTATGGTTTAATGGGTTTTTTTATGTCAGATTAGTTCCATCAGCAAATAAAATGCTCTCAACCTTGCTGTATAAGTTTATTCATGTGGCGGGTTGGGATGTGACCACATCTTTCCCCCTGCCATATGTCTCGCCTCTCACATGAGTAAGACCAAGGTCGAAATATTGTGCAATTCGTGTGTTTCTGTGTTTTTACGTGTCTCGCCCTCCTGCCTTCATCTGTGGTAAGTGACGGGTAACTGTTTATTTTCCCTATCCTATCTTATTTTCAGTGCCTCGCGGCAGTTTCTTTGTTTCCTTTATCCAATTGTATAAGTTTCCAGGAAGACTATTGATGTAAAATAAAAACGGAAGGGATCCTAGCACACCATTTGGGTTGGCGGCCGTTCTAATTAAAAGAGAGTATAGGAAAGAATTGACTTTGTGAACATTGGGGACTCCACCACTCCACTATCCCCATAGAAGTTTTTTTTCCTACAAAATGCCATGTTGTATTCTCTCCCAGTCTGATGAAGCATCTTTCTGATTTTACAGTAAAAAAGGAATATTTTCTGCATTCAGTTCATGAATTAAGCCATTTACCTGTGGTTCCACAAATACCATAGTATTCTGTTTTTTCATAATTAATACATGTTTTGTGTAATCAAATGATTTTGCAACATCTCAAAAAATTCCTGCAGGGCACATTTTACTATTCAGTTCCTCAAACATGTTATTTAAAAGCAAATTTATAGCCATTTGAATGGATGACCATTTTTGGAATCCAAACTGTGAAGTAGTGAGACTATAATAGTGTGCAACATGTTTTATTACTCTACAAAAAATGACTGTCAAAATTTTTTGAGAATCCTGGGAGTAAAGAAATGGTGTGATAGTTATCTATACATGTCACTTCTCCTTTTTTAAACAATGCTTTTACAACTGAATATTTTAGTCCATTTGGAAATACACCTTGCATTAAGGATTCTTTACAGATGTGAGCAAGTACATGACTTAAACAAGCTGAACAGCTTTTCAGTAATTTATTTGAAATATTGTCATAGCTTTTAGAATTTTTAGGTTTTAATTGCTGCAGGAGTTTATTTATTTGTGAGACTATTATTGATGGCAATTACATCACCACAAAATTATTTGGAAAAACAGTGTGGAAAACCCTTGGTACACTATCTGGGGATTCTTTGTCTATGCCTAATTTATCTACAACTGACGTAAAATTTTTGTTAAATATTTCAAAAACTCCCCATACTTCATTATACACAGATCCATTTTGTTCTGATTTTATGTTTTTAAAGAATTTCTTGTTTCAGTTTTTATTATATTCTGTATAGTTTTTCATTTTGTTGCTGGAATTCCCTATATTTTCTAATACATACATATTCTTGGCCTTCCTTACTAAATTTTTAAGTATTTTACAATAAAGTTTATAGTGAGTTTTCAGTGTATAGGTATTTGAGTTGTTTACTTTTAAGTAAAGGTCCCTTTCTGTTTTACTAGATACTCTAAAACAAACGAATTGCACAATATTTCGACGTTAGTCTTAGTCATGTGGGAGGCGAGACATATGGCAGGGGGAAAGATGTGGTCACATCCCAACCGGCCACATGAATGGTTCATTCATGTGGTGGGTTGGGATGTGACCACATCTTTCCCCCTGCCATATGTCTCGCCTTCCACATGACTAAGACTAAAGTCGAAATATTGTGCAATTCGTTTGTTTTTGTGTTTTTACGTGTCTCGCCCTCCTGCCTTCATCTGTGGTAAGTGATGGGTAACTGTTTATTTTCCCTATCCTATCTTATTTTCAGTGCCTTGCGGCAGTTTCTTTGTTTCCTTTATCCAATTACTAGATACTCTAATACCCTTCGTAATCCACCCCTAACTCAGATCGTTTGGAGTGACAACTTTCCTTATTTTTTTTTTTTTAAACTTCCTTCAACAGGTGTTAGAAATATATTTAAAAAGGAATCTAATTTTGTATTAATGCCCTGTAGAATCTATGAAATATTTTATATTGTTTTCATTAATATTCCTTCTGTACACCCAGATCTTCATCTACATTACAGTACTTTTGGACTTGACACAAAATAGCTCGCCATCATGATCAGAGATACCGTTTATTATTGAAAGCATTCTGTAATTACTGTACTGAGAGGTATCCACAAAACAAAAATATCATTTGCAGCCCTGCTATTATTTGATATTGTAGGCAAATTTACAACGGCCATTAAGTTAAAAGACAACATCAAGGCTTCCATATTTAGTCTCTTATTGGTGTGATTGAGAAAGTAAACATCAAAATCCCCATATAAAACTATGTTTGTTATTGGTGAAACATAGTAGCAATGGTTCTAACTGCAATAAAAACAGACAGAAATTTCCTGAGGTGGCACTGTAGATTGCTACAACTACAAGCTGTTCTTTACCATATTCCAGTTTGGTAAGACAGCATTCAAAGTGTTCTCTACACAATACTATTTACACTGCTACATTGAGTATTATTTCTAACAATTCACCCTTACATCTTCGAGAACTTCATTTATACTTTGGCATAGACGCTTATTCCTGTCAAGACAAACGATGTTCAGAGATACACAAAACATCTGTCAGTCTCCGTACAGTCCTGATATAGCTCCCTGCGACTTTTGGCTTTTCCCAAGAATAAAAATGCCACTCAAAGGACACCAATTTGATGAAAAACACTCAAAACTAATATGACAAACCCTCTAAAGGTGATACCAAAAAAATGAGTTCCAGAACTGCTTCCAAAAGTGGAAAGGATGTTGGGAGCATATTATTCAATCAAATGGGGACTACTTCGAAGGATTCCATGAGCCCGAAGATGCAGAATAACACCAGCGGGGAAATATGAAGGAAGGCTGGATACTTTTGGGACAGACCTCATACACAGAAAAGAAATGAATGATATGGTAATAATTAGATGCAACTGATGGCTTTTGCAGAGTTGGGTAATGAAGAGGAATGTAAGTATTATCTCAAATTGAGGCTTTTTTTCGGGGAGGGGGGGGGGGGTAAGGAGATCTGGTTTAGAAAATGAATTGGTAGGACAATTCCTTCTATGGAGTAGGGAAGTGATTTCGGAGAGTAATATGAAGGCTCTGGCTGTGAAAAAATTATTGAGGTTGCTGGGTATAGAGCACAAGCGAGTGATCTAGATTTTGGGAGTAAACTGTTTGTTTTTGACCATTCAACCTGGTGGATAACTAATTTACAGTGAGAACTTGGTCAATAGAGGTGAGGTGAGATATATGAGATGGGTCTTGCAATAAATAGCAAGGAATCTGATGAGGTAGAGTTGTGATATCTTCTCCTTTTGTCGTAGTCTCCAAGGTCTTGTATAACAATGATTCATGTACTGATTAAGAAATGTTAGAGGGTGGTATTTGTCAACAAGTATATTTTTTGTCTGTGGTTTGCTGAAGGTGATGTGCAGTGTTGTAGGGAGGATAGTGGGAAAATACATAGAATTTCTGGGAAAGATCTGAAAAAGTTAGCTGTGGTTAAGGATTTGTTTAAAGGATTCCTGGCCATTAGAGAACTGGGTGGGAAAAGACAGGATTACGGTAGGTTTTAAATAGCACATGGTGGGTGTTAAAGTGTGCTGGACAAATGGTGTGAGATATCTGTTCACGGACAATTTCAAGAAGTAATTGTGGGATATAAGGAAGTAAGCATGTTGTTGGAGTATCTGATAAGGGATTCTTTACAAGTACAGATACTTGCCTCAGATGGCTAGACTGTTGGAGAGGTAGCCTTTTGTGTGATTTAAGTACCAGCTATCAAAGTGTAGGTATTGTTGTAGGCAGAGGTGTGTAACAGGTCATTATATAAGGAAGGGTTTCTCAAACGTTTTGCTCCACGACCTCCTACAGAATTTCCCAGGCAATGGTGAATACCCTTAAAAAAATTCACTTTTTTATAAAAATAAATATTTTTATTTTTTAAAAAGTAATACAGTCACACACAGCAATATGTTATTAATTAATGTGATGGATATGCTTGTTTCTTGTCATAAGTTGGGTTGATTTCAGGAACAATTTTGTTCAATTTCAATCTCATTTCACATTCAGTCCATTTCTGCATATTGTTTTTATCATAACCAGTTGTGAAAAACTACTTTCATGTAAGTCAGTCGTCACAAAGGGCAAATGGAAATTCCCTGCTCTGGATATTCTTCCTGTCTTGCTAACCAAAATTCAATTATAGACATCTTTTTAAAAACAGATTGAAGAATCTGATCTGCAGACATTTCCATCAATGATTCATGTTGCTTTATGCTCAAACCAGTATTTATGCTTTTGGATGTGACCATAAATGGATTTTGAATCCAGTCTTCAGAATTACTGATATCTGGAAAGAATATTCTTAGTTCTTCAGAGAGCTGAGAAAGATGGACAATAATGTTAGTGTTTATTTTGGCATCCAATGATAAGGAGTTGGATGCAACAAATTCATGCAGAAGAGGAAAATATTCAACAATACTTTATTGCAAGCAAGTTTTTAAAAACTCAATTTTTCTTGTGGGCACATTTATTTTGTCCTGCACAGTGAATATATTACATGTGGAACCTTGCATAAAAGCATTCATTTAATTGTGACAAGAGAAAATATTAGCTAGATATGACACCCTTTTAAGCCAGGTTTCATCTTCAAATCTGAACTTGGGGTTGAAGTCACGGTCCTTCAAAAATAGATAGATCACGTGATTAAGTTAAAAAAACTGAGCTAATATCCAGCACCTTTACAACAAGCACACTTAATAGCTTAATAATAATGAAACATGTTCACTGCCCATGCCACAGCACAATAATGCAAAAAGTCTCAAGCTGGGCGGACGTGCTTTTATGTAAATTGTTATATTTATGACCTCTGAAACTACTATTTTTAAACCATCTGGCATTTTGTTGCATGCCAGTGATTGCGTGTGTAATGTACAGTGTGTAATTTCAGCTTCAGGAGCAACATGTTTAATTCTAGTGATTATTCCAGATAGCCTACCTGTCATGGCTTTGGCACCATCAGTCGAAACACTGACAAACTTTCTCCAGTCTATGCCATATTCTTCAAAAAAATCATTGAAGACGTTGAATATATCTTCTCTCCTTTTGTCATAGTCTCCAAGGTCTTACATAACAAAGTCTTCAGAAATATTTTTGTATACATATCTAACAAAGTCAAGTACATTCAGTGATCCAGTAATATCTGAAGATTTGTCAATTTGAATTGCAAAATAATTGTTTTGTAATCATTCTGCGAGTTCATTTTCAACACTGAATGGCATGTTGTGAATGTGACTTGCAATTGTGTCATTTGAAAGTTGTATTTTATCCAGCAATTTTGACAATTTGTCTCCTAGTACACAACTGACCTTATCTTCAGCAGCTGGTAAATTTAATTTTTCAGCTATATTGTATGATATTCCGGTCTTTGCAATTTTGTATGCCACTAGGAAAGATGCATGTAAATATTCAGAGTTAACAGTTGTGGTACTTGTCACAGATTTTTTTTTTTTTTTTTTTTATTTTTTTTTTTTTTAAAAAAAAGAGGGGGGGGAATCCAAATCTTTTTTCAAACAAAAATTTAAAGCCTTGTCTATACACTACTGATGTACTGTCTACAAATGTCTTCGCAGCAATGATGGCTACAACAAACTATTTGCGAGAAATTCTGTTGACTTCAGATCTAGAATAGATTTGTTAATATTACACTTAAATCAACCTCAGCAAACAATATTTCCCCTAAGCTTTAACTTCTGTGGTGATAATTTCAACTTAAAAAAATGGAAGAGTTAATTTGAAGCAGTGGGAGAAAAGTATTGTGACTTGTTATTTTAGGTGTAATACATTGCATGGCGTTGACTATCCGATAAGTATACGCCTGAGATTAATGTCTGTTCAAGAGGCATTTGTGAACTACACATGCCCAAATCATCTATGTTATTAAAGGTCCTCACATTTAACTCAAAAAGTCATGTGACAGGATATTGTGTGTGTGACAATTTAAAACCAACCATCATCTGAGCTAATAAACATATGAATTATCAAGTCAAAATTTTGTGATATTAAGAGGCATTTAAAATACGTTGTATCCATAAAATAGAATCATATATTGAAGGGGCGTGAATTTCTGAATCAACAATTGTTGTACTTGTCCTGGAGAAATGGCTGTGAAAATGTAACATGATTCACAGATGAACAAATCATATTTGTTGACATCTTAAGCAATGATCCATGAAGAAATGTACTTCTGAGTAACAAAATTAAATGACTAAAGAATCAGTGACTCTGAGAAGTAAACTCTCAAGTATTCAACAGTAATTACAACACACACACACACACACACACACACACACACACACACACACAAAGGATGGATATGTGGCAGATGTTATGAGATAACATTAAAATAACATAATAAGGAGAACTTCTAATAGTGTGAGGGTTATTTTGCATGTATAATAATAGAAAAATACAAGCCTTTCCAAATTATTAATGAAAAACTGTATTTCATACATTTACTCAACAAAAGTACATCTACACTGTCGCCGAGGTATTAACATACACAAAAAGGAATAAGAAAAGAAAAATCAGTCATGAAGTGTTTAAAACTCAACCATCACGGAATTAATAATTTGTATTACACTGACAGTTGTATGTGCAACACTCATCACCAGAACATGCATATCTGTGAGGAAATTAGAAGCTATAACTAAATTTTTCGAGATTGCAGGAAAGTAGATGTCCAGTTCTTTGTCAGTGCACTACTGCGACTTTTCTCCACCTCCTTTTCCTTTTCTTCCAGTTGTTCCTGTAACAATTCAGTGCACAATAATAATCAAAATTACCATTATCTCTCATATATTAGGCTACTGTAACTCAAAGACTGAAAAAAGGTAGCAGTAAGTACAATAATAAAAACAACACGAATTTCAGATCATGAAACCTTACCATAAGTCTCCTTTGGTTTTCTCTGAAGGCTTCTATTGGATTGTCAAACTGGTGATAGTAGTCCAACACTTCCCGAACATCTTCTACTTTTGCTACTGCAATTGCTGCACAAAAAAAAAAAAGAAGACATTTAGGTGAAAGAGTCAGAAAATATTCTGATAATACACCAAAACACACAGACTCCATACATACTTCTCAAAAATGCAGCAAGGTCCAACAAAGTTTTGTCATCATCATTCCCTCTCCATCTGGGAAGAATCAATGCATTCCTTGGATGAAATTTGACTGAATCTCTGTTCCAGTCAATAACAATTACCTGAAAAAAATGATTTCCTAATACTGATTACATCAGCAAGTATAAAATCCTAACCCTACAGTTAAATTTAACTTGTGAAATACCATATACAACAAAGAGGTCTAGTAGGAAAATACAATGTAATTGCATAGTACAAGTCTAATACAGGATCTGCTCAAATAGATTTTTGAAATAGGCATAAGGTATTTTAATGTTAATATAGTCTTCTCGGTTCATTAGCCGATTGAGCAGGGTGTTTTCACACGATATTTTGCTAGTCACTTGAGAAGACTATATTAATTCTCAACGCCGAAAGAAACTTCAATCTTATACGATGTTACTTGAAGTAGCATCATAATGTAATTAGTATGGGTGCAATGCAATGGTAAATGTTATACTTAAAAATTTAATTTAACTGTGATGGAGCACATGCCCTGGTGTTAATTTTTCTGCACACCTGCTATCCCTTATCATAACTTTTCATTTTTTTTATTAATATTAAATCTCTATGACTGCAGTATCACTCCTCTACTTTTAGCATTTAAAAATGTTAAATTTAAATACCTTCAGCATTTCTGGTAAATTGTTCATCATTTCCCTTGGTAATTTATTCTAATCCCTCACTACTTTACCTGAAAAAGAAAATATTCCCATACCCTTATGCCAGAAACTGGGTACATGCTTGTGGTCATGGTCATCTATTTCCTTCCACTTACTAAATTTGAAGGTAAGGTACAATATTTAATATCGTATCCTCATTCTTTAATAAATCTGTAGTAATATTATTTACACAAGCCCCTTTACATGTTTTTTTTTTATATACTTTTAGTGAGACTCTTCTCTGATTCATTCCCTCCCATCACAGTATGATAGTGATCTCGACTAAACGAGTCACTCAATATCTCTGCCATTTTAAGATCCTCAGTGACTTCAACTCCGTTCTTATCTATAATAGTCTGAATACCTTCCCTTACCCTCAGTTTTCTAATACAGCCATAAAAATTCCTAGATGCTTCATTCGGTGGTCTTCCTGCACCAATATTCTTCATTAACCCATCCTTTGCTTCTCTCTTTGCTCTTATTAATTGCTTGTTTAGTTGTTTGAAGTATTCCTTTCTGCCTTCCTGTCTCTTAACACTGTTGTGTTCCCATCTCACTGGCCTCTTTAACCTTCTTACCTCCCTACTCTAGTATGTAGGTTCTATACTTCTCTTTATTTTCTACTCTGGAATAAATATTTCCTCATCTTTTTTTATCTCCTTAAACTCTTCCCACTTCGCCTCCACTGTACTTATGTCATCCTTCCATTTGCTGAACCTTTCCCTGAAATCTCTGTTCAATTCTGAAGTCTGTGCCTTTTTGTAATTATACCTATTTACCCCTTCTATTTTGGCCACTGGTTTACTGAATCCCCTAATATCCATCAATACTGCATTGTGATCACTTATTCCTTCAGTTACTTGACACCATACAAGATATTCATCAGGCTTTATTAGAAAGATGTCTAACATGTTTGGTTCTCTCGTATTTTGCTTCCCTTACAAAGGTATTTGCAAATTCTGTTCCCTTGTGGTAATAATCTTATTTCCTACCAAGATGACACGTGGTAAATTTAAATTCCCTCCAATAATGACCATTCTATGCTCACCTCTGAACTATAGATTTAGTTTCTCTCCAAGAATCTCATCTCCATCATTCATTCTTCTACTATCATAAACAGCCAATACCCTGATTATTTCTTTTTTATCACCCCAAAAATATACCCCTAGTAGTAATGTTAGAATAGTTCCCCATTAACCATTTCAAAGTGGTGGAGCAGTTGGAGGACAGAGGGTGAGAGGAGGGGTTACTGGCTACCCTTCTTTAAGACATAAAAGGACCCTAGTCAAGGATACATTAATACACCACCTCTGAGGTACTGACATCCTTAGAAAGACCTCTAATGACATGGACAATTTGGCAGTATAGCTGCTAATAACACAGGTCATAGATTGCATGTCTCTCACATACCCTTGACACCACCTGGGTAACCGGATGTGACAGCAAAGAAGGATTTTGTGACTGCATTACCTGCTTCATAATCTGGGAAGTCTTACATACATGATGAAAAACATTTATCTAATAGTGGCATTTGTTTCATTGGGTAAAGGAGGCTGAAAGTTCTTCAAAGGGGAGAGGAACAGAATGGGGAAAGCTGTTTTCCAAGCAGCAGGAAGAATTTTCTCAAAAAGATCAAACAAACTAATTGCCCTTCTTTAGAATAGGACCTTAGATTCAGGGTTGGGGATGTTTTGGCTAAGGAGTGAGGGTCAATGATTCTGTCTGGAGTATATTGTATTTGTTTGACAGGTTGGAGATTGCAAGACAAATTTGGAAGAGAGTTGAGGGCTGTTTATCAAAAAAGATTCATGTGACTGAAGTTATTGAGGTTGTACAGAGGAATATTATTATTATTATTTGCAAAGTGTGTGACAATTGTTGATGAAGAAGTGTAGTTGGGTCTGATGTGAGTAGAAGTTTGGATTAAGAAATGAGATAATGACAAAAAAAAAAGTAAGAGTAAGGGACCAGCTGGCATCAAAAATGGTTTTTCCTGCTCAAGAAGTTGTGCATTTATCCAAGTTATTCAAGTCATTTTGGTGCAGTTTTGTCAAGGTAGGTTGAATACAGTTGTCTGATTACTCATGGTAGTGCACAGATCAACACACTTTTTTTGGCCCATTGGTGATATCATCGGAGCCAAGAGAATAATATGGATAAGGATAATGGAGGAAATTGACCACAAACTTTAGAAGAAACCATCATGGTACTTGCCTGGACTGATTTAAGGAAATTATGGAAAACAGAAACCTAGATGACTGGGGAGTAGAGATGGGCAAACCGCTTTTTTCCAGTAATACGTTATTCAGTTATTGCTTCCTTTTTCTAACCGCTTTTTTTAACCGTTAGAAATAGCGTACAGTTATTTTTTTTTCGACGTAATATCTGTGGAGACGCCACTAAAATCTCTGCTCAGAAACGCTCTTCTCTTGTTGAAAGAGCCGGAAATGTCAAATAACCGGATGTGACGAAAATAGTGGCCACGCCCCCAAATAATAGCGAAATAGCCCTGACGTCACGAAAAGCCGCTTATTAGCGTTATTTAGCGTTTAACGATACGTCACCAATAGCGGCTTTCAAATAAGCGGCTTCCATAGTAACTGTCAGAGACATTATATATGCCTTCGACTTTTGTTTATGTATTTGTTTAATAAGTGGCAGTGATGCCTTGGTAAATTAATATAGAATTTTAACACGGCCAGCTTTAGCGGTTAGTGTATGACGTGATCAAACAGGAGGAAATGAAGTATAAGTGATTTAGGGAAGTACGATATATAAAAATAATCCGAAGTGGGCAGTTTTGATTATGTGTTAATATATTTTTCTGTTTGAAACTAAAGAACTTGTGGTAGGAGTTTTTTATGAATATATGCAACAAATACAGCATTCCGCATTTCGTACTCGTAAAGAACATTAAATTAACTTTGCTGAAAGTAAACAATTTTTTCAGTCTAGCTATTAATTCGCATTAATTTTGTGTGGCTATAGTTATATGTATAGCATACTTTACATATGTTGTAAATGTGTCCCAATAACAGACCAGCTGCAATTTAAATATGTTGTTCAGACGTACATAAAAGTAATTTGAAATGTAAATATGATTTGCTGTTTGAAACTAATTGAGTTGTGGAAATACTAGCGCTTTTCGATGGTTTCTCCATCTGTTGGTTGCTATCGCAGTTAATAACGGTTAAAGGTATTAAAAAGCTGTTTATTTAGGTGGTGTCCTCTAGTGATCGCTATCGAAGTTAATAACGCCTTCAACTGGCAAAGACGCTATAACACGGGTAAACAGCTGTAACAAAAACCATAATAACGTTGTTTACTATGGAAGGATGGATGCTGAAAACCAATTTAATGGTCATTAAGTTGTAGAAATATGATACATTTTGTACCCCATCGCAAATAATATCTGCAAAGTAGTATTTGACGTCGTCAGTAGTAGCGACATCTGTTGGTCGCTATCGCGATTAATAACGGTCAAATGTATTAAAAAGCGGTTTACATAGGTAGTGTCCTCTAGTGGTCGCTATCGTAGTTAATAACTATTATTTTGCGATGGTAGTGTCATCTAGTGGTATCTATTGCAATTAATAACGGTGAGAGAAGCAATAAGCGGTGACTGATGCACTCGTAGCGGACGATCGACAAACAATTACAGCGCTGTCAGAGGGAGGTGCTGACATTTATTTGAATAACTCCAGTTATCGTTTTGGCCGTTACTTGCTAAACGGCGTTTTTAAAATAACGGTTATTTGTAGCCGTTTAGTTATTTGTGACCCTATCTCTACTGGGGAGGAGATCCAACCTATAGCCTCCCAAATACCAGGCCTAAGCATTGCTATTAACTCAGAAGACTCAGTACATATAGTAATAACAACCATTGATATCACATTAGGACAGAAGTGCAGGGTAATTTTTTTTTTTTTTAACTGCTTTACATCTCTCAGCAGCAAGGTCTTCAGAGACGGGAAGGATGGGGGGCAAGGAATGGGAAGGAATTCGGCCATGGCCTCTTAAAGGAAGCATCCCGGCATTTGCCTGGAGTGATTTGGGAAACCATGGAAAACCCAAATCTGGATGCCCGGATGGGGATTCGAACCGCCGTCCCCCCGAATGCGAGGCCAGAACGCTATCCGTTACACCACCACGCTCGGTGCAGGGTACATCTTGAAGGGATTGTTTGACTGATTCTTGATAGCAGTAAATGTAGAGAAATGATATTAGGATAGATTGTGGCATTATTTTGTAGGGAATGACAAGTGTCTTTCGCACAGGGTAGGGGATTGTATTCTATGGGCCGCTAGAGACTCTTTCAGTGGATAACCTACAAGCAGCAAATACAAATAATCCTAGTTTATTAGCTATCTATAAATATATTTTTGTAAAAAATAGGCTGGAATAACAACTTCCTAATGTAATGTCATGTTAAAAATTCTTGAATTTCCATTCTCTTGCAATTTATATACTTCACCATCATAGCCAGCTGCTAGGTACTTTTTAACATGATTTGGGTGCAATTTATAATTGTGGATATGTCAAAAAATTACTTTCCCTGAAGTTTTGTGAACAGGTACACCTTTTGAATTTTGACTACACATTCTTTCTTTTTCAATGCAATTCCTGAAGTTATCCAAGGAGTATTTTCTATACAATATAAAGTGATGTCCTGTTCTTTGAGCAAACCAAGTTTTGCTGGCATAGATTAAAAAAAAACATATGCTCCATCAGATCTCTAGAAAGATGGATGCCTGAAGATAGGGAATACACTTCCAGGTATGCAGATTGACTACTGTTGTGTCACAGATGGCAGGGAAATTAAAACACACCAAAGGCAAGGAAGGTGACCACAATCATGGATTGTATTTGTTGATTTCGTACAGCAGATGATTTTCAAGTTATAATGAAGTGGAAGACAAAACAGCAAAAGACTGAATGGGCAGGAATCCTATTTCTATCATTATGGAATGGAAAACATTTTTATAAAGATGGATACTTAAGTAAACTTGGTAACTACACTTGAAAATAAAAGAGTTGTATTTTAATCAGTGTCCTTTACCTTGACCTATCTTCAAACATTCAACTATACAAAAAAAAGAAGAGATTTTTACTCAATTTCACAAAGACAAAACATCTGGAAAATTGATATTTGAATCAGGCTGTATAAAAAGAAGAGTGGTATGAATCTAGAGTGTTTTAACACGTTCGTCGCCCAGTGGGATTCAGCTAAGTTTCTCGCCAGGCCCAAAAATAATAGAACTAAAACAAGAAATGTATCCCACAATTTACAGATTCATAAGAACCAGCAGGGCAAGCCTATAAGAAGAATGTGCACCACATTTTATCAGATGAAGAGGTGAACTGCCGAAAACCAAGAAGAAAAGAAAAGTGTAAAAAAACACTACGACCTATAATTCCAACTGTCCAAAATCACCTCAAATATGTTTTGAATGTTTTAATTAACACCATGCGACAAAGTATACTGTTATATGTTATCCTAAATACTATAAATTAATAAAAGTATAATATAATGTGTATATTTTTATGCAGTATATGCTATATTTAAATTTCAGTGCTTATTCCTTTAAATTCCTTTTAAAAATCCTATTACTTGAACATGAATAGCGTCACCCATATTTGGGTGACAGGGCCGCCACGGAAACATGCCCGTCACCCAGATATGGGTGATTAGTTTGAGTAAGCAAACCTTGCTGAGATCCCTGTTTAAGCAATCCAAGTTCTTGACATGATGTCCATCCACAAAGTGTGTGGCATCTCGCACTAATCTGTACATTATGTAGCCATTAGAGTCCAAGGCATCAATAATGGGAAATACTGTCTGAAACAAATTAATTATACCATTCATTCAGTATTAATAAGAAAACCAAATAAATCAGAAATTTTGTTAGTGCTAATGTTCGCTTACTCACCATTCCTTGCTCAGCAGTAAAAATTACTATTTCAAACAAGGGAGGTGCAACTTGTTCAAGGAACTGATCCACACCAGGACGCTTTTTGAATCTCCACCCTGTTTTGTACTGAAATAAGGAACAAAGAATGGGTAACATGTGAAATTAAAGAAATAAAAAAAAGGAAAATAAATCCAATTTTGAACATTTTGTAGTAAAACAATAAATTAGCTAGTTTTGCATAAGTTTTACAAATCCTCCACCAACCCCTGACATTTTCCCGTTCTGGAAAATTTCACACCCTTACCTGAAGACCTGTGCATTTAAACCAGTCTCAGGCATAACTGGTTTCAGGAACAGCTTAAAAATTACACAACTAGTGAAAGACAAAATAGAAAAAGACTGAATGTGCAGGAAGCCTATTTATATCATTATGGAATGGAAAACATTATTTTCCACAAAGATATTTAAAGCCAACAATACATATTGTACTTCAGATATTCCTTACCAGAAAATCAATCTATTCATTTACTGAACACAGAAGCAGAGATGAAAATTAAAAGCCTGAAACATCCATTAGCTTTTGCATTAAGATCCAAATAAAAAATTAAATAAATTGGTTTTACAATAAAGAGACAGAACACCGATCCAGAATAGGCACTGCTCTTCAAACCATTATGCAGCTAGTATTGATAATGACAATATATCTAGCATGGATCACCGGAGAGTTAGCAGTAAATGTTTGAAAAATGGAGGGGGGGGGGGGGGGAAGAAGGATTGGAGTAAAACAGACATCCTAATGTTGAAAAGAATGGAAAACTGAATTGTAGAGCACTTGCTATCCCCTCCCCTCTCAAAATACATGGCTACGCGATACATGTCTGCAATTCAAGATTTTTTCATAAGTCAGGTACTATCAGCATTCAAACCAAAAAGTTACATCAACAGCGTGCATAACAAACTTTGCTTATTAAGAATCAAATTTTCTAAGTACATCATCCATCATCTTATCTCCTACCACAATCATTAAGATCATTCTTCTTGTAGTAAGTTCCCAGAGATTCAAGAGCTGTCACAAGTCTACCCTCAATGACTTTGAAAGTTTCATGTCAGTAGCTATGGCAAGATAATCGGCATAAAGGACTGACAATGGTTGTCCATGGGTTGATCATTGGTGTAGATATTAAAAGAGCTGGGGCAAGAACATCACCCCAAGGAAAGCCATACTTCAGTTTACGTGAATGGCTTTTAGCATTCTGAAAACTGACGAAGAATTATCTATTGCAGATAAGTTCGTAAACTATTTCCATGAAACTGAAATCCTGTGTCACATTGTACAGTTTAGGAAGGAGTTTCTTTATGTTGATGGTGCCATAGTCTACTGTCAAGTCAATGAAGGATGCTCCAGTAACTAGACCCTTTTCCAAGCCATCTTCAATGTGTTGTGTTAGGTGTGACTTGGTCAGTGCAGGAGCTGGCTGTTCTAAATCCAGCTTGTTGAAGAATCAGTTTATCTTGAATAATTGGGGAAAGACATTTCAGAAGCATTCTTTCTAAAAGTTCATTGACATGACTGAGGAGTGATATTAGGCAGTAACTGTTGGCATCATCTGGTAGTTTACCAGACTTTAGCATTGCTACAATTTTGGATTTCCTTCAGAGCTTCGGAATCTGTGTAAACACTCGTTAAATATCTCAAGAAGCCATTTTACACCTTTCTCACCCAAGTGCTTGATCTGCTCAATATGGATACGGTCAATTTAGCTTAAGGGAGCGTGCACAAACCACGTAGCTCCATTTTGGCCTACCGTGAACCCCCCCTCCCCCCACGTAGCCCTACGTGGCTTTTGCCTCTACCCCCCCCCCCCCCCCCCCCCCCCCCACGTAGCACGTAGCTTTTTTCCCGTTTGATTCCAGAAGATATTTTTTACTGATTTCTTTTGTCAGACGATTGTAAATAATGTAAGGAGATAATTAACTAACGGAAATAAATATTCGCATGCTGTTGTGTGTTCTGTTCCTCATTTCAACTGTCAAAAATGTTATGAAAGGAAAGCTACGTGGCCTGACTCGGAACCCCCCCTCCCCCCACGTAGCCCAGCGTAGCCTTCCAGCCAACCCCTCCCCCCCCTGGACAGAGCCACGTGGTTTGTGCACACTCCCTAATTTCAGTCAGTAGTCTAACCAGTTTCACAGTCATTTACACTAATTGTTAGCCACATCGTGATACATTTGAGTTAGCACCCATCTACAATATCCAAATCCTGGAAAGTGTAACTGAAAGCTGACGCATCTCTTTGATGCAGTACTTCGATTTAGTACACATTTAGAACTTAAAAAACAAAGGATATGGAAAACCCATTACATACCAAAGTTGAGGGCTGCAATGAGTGAACAACACACAAGACAATCACAACACAATATTTCAGTATAAAACCTTATTCATACACTAGCGAATGAGCTATTTGTATCCAGAGGTGTGTGTACATACTGAAGGTTACCCCATGACTGTCTAGGCAGCAGAAGAAAGAATGGAAGGAGTGGGTAGTGGGGGGGGGGGGGGGGGAGAGGGGAATGTTAAAAAGTGAACTTTTAATGATAAAATGTCAGATGTGATGTAATGTTTGAATGCTGAGTGTGCTTCCAACCTTATACTCGTTAACCCACACAAGTTCTCGTTACTCCGCCATAGGCTTCAGAAAGGACTCTTCTGTACCTGATTACTACTTGAAGACTTAACAGACATGATAGGAATAATTTAGACCATGGAAGGAATGTACTGGTATTCTGCAGAGAACTGGGTAAGGGTTTTCACAGATTCAAAAATTAATAATGGTCGCTACCCAGGATTCAGAAAATTCAGTAAGCTTACTAAAGTAAGTGTCCGTTACTAAAGGGATACTGTTAAAGAATGTTTACCGGATTCCAAAAGAACATATTTAAACTGTTTATTTCAAAGCACAAATACCCAGGCCGGTACCAGTTCTGCATTACAATTAAAGTTTAAGATATCAAACCTCATCTCAAAGAAGGCAGGTTTGCAGTTAAGGTGCGTTTCAACTGAGGTAACTTCAGGGCAACATGTGGCATGCGGCACTGATGCTTGCGGCAAGGAGTATTTCAAGTGAAGCAACATGTCTATGTGGAAATGGGGTTATTCCTCGCAGTGTTTTGGATAGTTTACCATAGTTTTGTACTAATTCATACAAATTGAGCTGCTTCAAGCCAGGTCATAAAGTTCTTACAAGACACTTATTAGACTTCATCTGATACACAGTGCTCAAGTTTTTATAAAGATGATACTATAAATAACTTTTGTAGATACTTTTCTCTTATATGATTAGTACTTGTGCTTGAGAGCTCATATTTGTTATAAATTTCATAGACTTCACATTCACCAACAATGTTTGAATGGATATTTCGTTAATGTATTATAACTATTTATTTTTCTTTGTGTGGTAATTTCATAGGACATTAGATTTTTGCTGATTCTGTGCATTATTTTTCAAAGGCAATTCTGGTTCATGTATTTCATAGTGACTCAGTGAAACAAAATGAACACTTTGATTGGGCGACACTATTTTCACACATAAATTTAAATCTTAATTTTCATATTAATCTTGATCATAACACAATATATAATGTTCTAGGCGATATAAATAAGAAAAGAAAGGGAAATTAACCCATCACATACCAAAGTGGACGGATGCGATGAGAGAACACTAATGCTGACAAACAAACAACACAATATTTCGGCATATGCCTTGCTCACAAATAGAAAAAACGGGCCATTAGGCTCGGAACGTGTGTGCACACTGAACGTTACCTAATGAGTCATTAGGTAACGTTCGGTGTGCACACACGTTCCGAGCCTAATGGCCCGTTTTTTCTATTTGTGAGCAAGGCATATGCCGAAATATTGTGTTGTTTGTTTGTCAGCATTAGTGTTCTCTCATCGCATCCGTCCACTTTGGTATGTGGTGGGTTAATTTCCCTTTCTTTTCTTATTAATATATAATGTTCGTGAGTTAAAGTGGATTTGTAGCCCATCACCACCAAGTTTTTTAGTTAGGGACAATATATTTTATTTTTTTATTTGTATGTGGAAAGTTTCATGTTCTGAACTGATTTTATGTGCACGAGTGTAAAATGGATGCCGTAGTCTGGTTGACTGTCTCTTTAGTTTTTGGAATTTATTCTTGTTATTATGCATTCAGTAATCATAAATTCAGGAGGGTTGTGATTTGTTGATGTAGGGATTTATTCATAGAAAAGTCAGTCAAAACAGGGTTGCAGGAATATATTTATTAAGTTTAACATATTTAGGAATCATTTGGGATCAGGATAAAGCATTTAGGGTTTAAAGAAATATTTTGAATAAGATTAATTGCTTAGGTAATCTCGAGCTTTCGAAAGGCATTGTTGGGTGCTGCTAGTGCACTAAAAGACCTAGCCTCTTGATAGTTATCATCAATCCCAGTATCAGTTTTCAGTATGGCAAATCAGTAGTTAAGTATCTCCACATCGCATCACAGTTTAGTGGGATCGCAAGCCGGCACTATGTTTAGGCTCCAAAGTGGTTAAAAACTGTTTAAAAGTAGTCAAAATTATTTCTCAGGTGTGGTTCAGCATAATATTCAGGTGTTTTGAGTTTTGAAGATTATTGGAAATTAGTTGGTGTCAGATGGAGTGATTGTTTGGCATGGTGTCAGCTTACCCGATGCATGGCAAGAACCTGTAAATTTCAGTAAAGAAGCTGTGAAGATGTTATCTTGGTATGGTCAAATTAATTAACCAAAGCGTTGGTGGTGGCGCTGAATGTTTTATGGTTGAATCAATAAAATTCAGACTGAACTTTCAAACAATCAAAAATGTTATGAGTTGCATAATCCTGCACCAAAGTGAACAAATAATTTATTTTGTAACAAGTTACCTGTTTCTCTAAAAATAAAGGTAATTTATATTAGGATAAAGGATGTGAGACAATTTGATAGCAAGTTAGATTCTCATTTATTGTTAGGATTAATCACACACTTCACTTCACCAAGCAAGAACGGACATGTCCCTCCATTCACCAAGTCAAGGAAAAGCTTTCAGAATTTCTGGTGGCTGGACCTGGTGAGATTTTCTATACCTAGTTAAACCAAGATGCAGCAACAAGTAGACCCCCTGAAGCAATTACTTCAAGTTTCAACTTCACAATCATGCTTCCAACAGAATTTCCCCGAGCTGCCCACCCAACCATAAAATGGACCACAAATTGGCTAGTTCTGATGATGGCTAGAAGTAGGATGGATTGTGATTATCTTTGAACCTCTAACATTTGTAATTGATAAATGGAAACCTACGTGTCCAATGCTTTCAATTATGATAATCTTCCAACGATCTACACATCTCATCTCACACTTCACAATACAAATTGTTTTTCCCTCTTCCTAATCAAGTTCTGAAAACCAACAAAATAGTTTTAAGCTCCATTATTCCGTACACACGAGATGGATTTGCCTTCTTTAAACACAAATGTGCCACGGAACCTTATCATTTGTTAAGAGACTCGCAGCAAGAATTAGATATATGCATATAGGGCACTGCACTGTCGTATGGCACAAAATTGAAGCAGGTACATGCCTTCTTGCAAATTAGTACCAAAGTGCTGTGAACTAACAGCTATGAGTGGTTTAATACAATACTGCACAATGGATTCAACAGTTCTGCTGACAGCAGCCAGTAGGTACTTGTTAAATAATTTGGAGAGTACTCAATATGACAAGGCCTAGGACAAGTGCCAAGCAGTTATTTTTTGTCTGTACTACCATGTGCATGCAGGTTTTGGGTAATCTCTATGTGAACTGCCTTACTTGCATGTGGCTGCTATTTCTTGAACTTCTCTCTTGATTTGAACCCTAACTTGTACATACCATTAATGCAATAACTAGTACATGTCATCACAAAGGGCTTTTTAAGCCTAATACATAATAGGCCCGTTTACACGTACGCGCCAAACTGGCGGTTTGGAACGGCGTTCCGGACTGCCGTGCTGGAGCGTGAGGTTGGACCGTCGCTCCTGGAGCGTGCGACGAAAACTGGTCAACACTCCAGTCTCGCGCGCCTGGACTGCGGGTTGGAGCGTACGCGCCAAAAAATGACCGTTATTCCGTGGCGCGTGGACTTTCCGCAGGGTTGGAAAGTTTTGTAGACGGTCCAGCTTGCAACATTCGGTTTTCAGGTCATTGTTGTCTTTGTTAGTTGTGCTTGTGTTTATAAGTGTATTTAAAATATCCTCCAAAAGAAATGACATAAACTGAGCAATATGAGCTGCTTTACATTTTTTTTTTTTTTTTGGTACAGAAAGAATTAAACAAAGTGTATATGGGCGGAAAGATGGCACGAAACTAGAGATCTATATCGTCACATGCCTCTTTAGTGAGAGCAACGGGAAAATACCCACCTACATTTGCCCTCTACAAATTTTAACTTTAAATTATTTCAATGTTTTGGTAAATTGTTCATCATTTCCCTTTGTAGCTTATTCCAATACCTGAAACCCTTACAAAAAAAAAGGTGAAGTTAAAGTTATTATCTCCACAAATATCAAAACAAGAAACAGTCATGAGGAAGAGCATAACTGCAGAGTAATGTTAGCCTCCTACTCTTCATTTATTGGCAACTGGAATATCCCTCCAAGATTTGAAATTGCTTGCATATATTTTTCTCAGTTCTTTTCGAATTGCCGCTGAGTTTCTTGACGAAATCTTTTGTTTTCACTTTCACATACATTCACCCTGCTGAATTCTACTAACTAATCATATTTACGATTTTTTAAATTTTTATTTTTGTGGTCATTTGATTTAACCTTCCACAAACATAGAAAATTCTTATAAAGTTCTATTAATCCTTCTAAATTATCTCTTGACCACATTTTTCAAGATTTAAATTTTTATCTGTTAAAACAGGGTAAAGTTAAATTCGAACCAACAACGAACTTGTACTGATGCATCAAGACTGCAGACCGACAATGCACGTATAAACACAAGGCCTTGTTAGACCTGCGCGCCAGATCTACATCTACATCTATACTCTGCAATTCACAATTACTGTGGGTGGCAGAGGGTGCTAAGATGTGCACATTAGAAGTGCGCGCCAGGCCTCTCTGACCACCGAGCATTTACACGTAAAGGATTGATGCGCGCGCCTGGAGCGTACGCTCCAAAACCGTCAGAAAAACCGTGCGTGTAAACGGGCCTAATGAGTATGCATTTTTACAGACTAGAAAGGAAACCTTGTGCCTCATACCCTCATATTCAAATTCACATCACAATAACCTTGAATATACTCTCTAATCTTAAAATACGGAGAAGTACCATCCCTTATTTTCTTGCAAAACTCCTCACTGTTTATTTCATTGCAGAATACTATGCTGCAAAAACATGCATACCAGAAAAAATGGTGGCCTCATTGCCAAAGTCTGCTTGCAACTGTAAGCACCTTAGAATTTTGTTAAATTCTAGCTCCTTAGCTTAGGTATAAGGGAGGAAGTAAATTCACAGTAAACATAAAGATCGATCGTAAAGTCGCCGAAGTTGAACATGGAAATTTCGAGAAGAGTAGTTATTAACTTTAAGTAATTTTCCTGTAATCTTCCCCATAGTTACAATCGACCATAAAAATCATTTTAAAGTGTATTTATCATATCACGAAATGTTTATTTTAAGAGATATTTTGGTTTGCTCAGGTTTTGAAACACGCGATCATAAAAGTAGAAATTCTAAGATTTGTAATATCTTTAAATCGAGTAAAGCGACAGCTGAACTTTTATCACCAGCTGTAGTCAGCACTGTCCCCAATATTTGGCCGTAAAATTAAATAATTTGGTAAAGTTTAATTAGTGATTTTAATTAAGAGAAAATAATAAGCTTTTTAATTAAAAGAGATATTAATTTGAAATTTATATCAGTAGACAGCCCTAATTAAGACGATTTCGTACATGTATTGGTTTCCATAAAAAGTTTTAGTATTTGTCTGGTATTCAAGTTTTTTATGGGGGGAAGTTCGGGAAAGTCCGCAAAGTCCGCCAAGATTGGTCACGTGATGAATTTAGTTTTAAGACGATAGAAACCTTTTGGAATGGCAAATTAAATTAAAATAGATAGAACAGGATGATAAAAAGTTCCGGTAAAAATCTCAAATTAAACTATCGTATACTTTTGGAGATATTAATTAAAGAAAGGTTCACCAAGGTCACAGGCTCGTATAAGCCAATAAAAGACCTTGCTGTAAGCTCACGTTGTCTCATTCTTATGCCGGGAAGTGATCGAGCAACTCCGCGTATGATTTTATCAGTGATGTTTAAAATAGGAACTTAGCCAAATGTAGTCTGTCTTTCGTTGGATTTCGTCTATCTGTATTCTGGGAGTGCTATGTTTGAATAGTCTGCGCAAGTTTTGATGAAGAAGCGGGGAGGGAATGGTTAGATGTTCGCGCCATTTGGTCAGCCATATTGGGACTCTGGTGTGATGGCATGCGAGGTTAACTTTTAACATGAACTTTTAAATTTTCATAAGGGGTACGGTCGGTTAAATTTCTCTCCACAACTTGCAACATTTTGGAAAAGTGTGTTTGATTTGCCTACTCAACTGTGTAATGCTATTTTTGAACTTGTGACTTTTTAAAAATAAACTTCAGATTTTTCGAGTAAAGTGGACTTGTGATTTCATAGTAGACAGTAAACCTTTTCTAGATTTGTGGTTTAGTAACAGATCTAGTGGCGACCTCAAGCATTTACGTTGAGTCTGTCAAGCTACATGGTCAAATCTAAATTATTTCATGAACTTTCCGCAGAACTTTGAATAAACATAAACTGTTAGTTGAGGCACTAAGGAGATACTACAGCCCCGGTATCGGCCTTGTCCTTACACAACTTTGTACTTATTTACCTAATCTGAACTCACTTTTATATTGATGATTTCAGAGGACTACTTACTGTTAAACATATTAAACACAGCTTAGGTTTGTATTTCTCTCAGTCAAATGACAGTGACAAAATGAAATACTTACTGTCCAGTCTGGATGTACCAGGACATCAGTTAGCTCAAGAACAAGAGTGTATGGAGGCTGTTGATATGGCCACGTCAAGGGATCAGGGAGAAGCTTTTCACGGGAAGGTTCACGTATCATCTGGAGAAGAAAACAATAAAATAATACAGTAATACAGTAAAAAATCATGGCTTGTAGTACAACTTATTCATTTTTATGTAAACGTTTTCTCTATGATCTTGTATAGGATCTGAAAAGTGAACCTGAAAACATATATGGACTATATTTCCTCTGTACTTCATATGAAACGTGTTAAAACAGGTCACTTATCTTCTCAATGCTGCACTAAACAAATCTATGAATGAATTCGGATACAATCAAACAGGCAACTTCAGTTGAAGAAAAATTACAGAATTAGCCTCTCCAATAATGGAGCAAGCAGAAATGCTATGAGGTAATATTAATATGGAATGGAAAGATAAAATATATTCGTAACTCTTGAGAGAAGAGAAGGAGCGCAGCAATGACAAAAAAGTATCTGGAGCTATGTTCTCACTTATGAAAACAGGATAATGCCTGATGTTTGTTTTTTTTTTTTTTTTTTTTTGCTTTACACCTCTTCGACATTGAGGCAGGAAAGGACTGGGAACAAGGAATGGGAAGGAATCTGGTCATGGCCTTTTTGAAGGAGCATCCCAGCATTCCCATGGAGTAATTTGGGGAAACCATGGAAAACCTAATTCTAGATGCCCAGCCAGGGATTCGAACCGGCATCGTCCTGAATGTGAGATCAGAGTGTTAACTGCTCACCCACAACGCTCAGTATTTTGTTTCCATTTACATAAGTAGTGGCTTAGTTGGAAATGTGTGTGTGTGTGTGTGTGTGTGTGTGTGTGTGAGAGAGAGAGAGAGAGAGAGAGAGTGGAGAATTAATCAGAATTAATCTCCATGTAATATGAAATCAATACTCAAATCCATTTGATTTTTTGCCCTTACGGAATGCACCAAAGCATAAGCAAAAATTAGTTTTGTTATAGCACTAATGTGTGGTACTACAACAAGATTAAGAAATTACTATGGGAACCCTATCGACAGCGGTGGCGAACTATGTGGAGGATTTTTAATAAAGGAATTTGGAAAGCACTGCACTGAAACTTAATGCTTCTTTAACTTTGTAATTAAATGGCATTCCACAATAATTCTTTGGTCCCAATGAAGCTCATCTGTACAATGAAAGTTTATGACGGGTACAGTCCATTTTTCAGTCTCTTGACTAAATTGAAACTAAATGAACACTGGCTCACAGTGGGTACAGAAAAACAATACATCATTTCTCTAGAAGATGAGACTGGAGCAGAATTTGGAAACACAGCTTTAAAAGAATGAGTTGATACACAGTGAGCTGGAAATCTCTACATAACAAACTGACTGATATTTAAATGTTAACAATAATCAGCTGGAACTACACTACACCTGATTTGTAACACTGGCTCAAAGAGGTAAGAGTTATTTCCAATGACAGTTTGTAGGAAGAATTCATCTGATGCCATAGAGACCATCATATGAGCAAAAGGAATAATCACATTAGTAAAAATATGAAGAATGCCAGAACAAAATGAGATTAAAAACATCTTTCAGACTCCCACCCAGATTTAGGATATGCTGCATTCATTGATCGGGGTCTAAGAATGTAAACGGTAAGTACATGTGTGGCAAAGTACAAATTGGTTGAACTGGCAGAACCATCAAGGAATGCTGCACAAAATCAATTTTACCTATGCTCGGTGCAGGCAGCGAAGTCCACAATGCAACAAGCAAGCATATTATTGAGAAGGCCTACAAAATGCAATTTAACAACACAAAGTTATTAGACAGAATCCGTTGACATACGGTATCTGTTTTAAAAGAGGCACTAGAATTTCAGTTAAAAAACGTTAAAATTGGCACAGATGACTGCCGCCATCTGGAGAAAAAGCTGAACGCCTGTGATACCAGACCTTTGAGAGAGACATAAAAGACGCACGAGTTAGGAGGCGGTAGGTGTTAATAACAGTTCCCAGAGTGTATATGAAGAGACAGAAGGAGATGCAGTCTTTTGGGTCTGGCAGCTATGGACTGAACATCAGGCCAATGTAGGTGCAGTTTTTGTAGTAGGTTATATATGTGACACAGGATGATATAAACCAACAATATGCACTAAGTACATCATGAGAAAGTTAGGCTGATATCTCTAATTGAAAAAGTGCTTCAACATCTGAGAAAACAACAGAATTAATTGTTTAAACAATGGCTCTATTCTTTTGGACATCACATCAGTAAGCTACAAAAGCCTCCTCCTCACAAGTTAATATTATTACTACTTTAGCATTCTTTTATCTAACTTGTAGAATCAAGATTAAGTTTCTAAATACAAAATCTGATAATCATGATATGACTATCACAGTTCTTACACTGCATGGCTTCATCTACATCTAACATTTTAGGACATGTGATAGGTATGGTTATGTACATATCTTTTCCCTTGCCATGTTTCATGTGTTCATCCTGGCCTTCTTACCTTCATCTGTGTTAAGTAATGTGTTATTTTCCGTATGCTCCTTTCTTCTCATTGCTCGACAGCAGTTTCACTGCCATCATTATCGAATAATATTGTAGAAGTACATACAGCAAATAATTCAGTGACTATCCAAAACTAAATATCCAGATATTACAGTTTGTGGCAAATTGTTCTCCATTTACTATGTTCACAGAACTTATTTCTTGTATGCAATAACAAAATCATATATTCCTATATAGGGAGACCATCCAATAGGCTAAATCATCTTCACCAGCATGAAGCAGCCAGATAACTCAATAAACGAGCGCACAGAAACGCACATAAGACATCATTTCGAAAGTGTCTTTCATCGTAACCAACGGCATGAAAATCCATTGCATATCAAGGTTAATTTTTTTATATAATTGCCACAGTGTCTCAGCGCAATGAGTTGCCACACACCGCATCAGAAAGGTACAATGGACCATGCATGAGCCCAGGCTCCTGCATGTTGTTTATTGTTGTTTTTGTGGCTTTAGGGCACATCGACAGCGAGGTCATTAGCGCCCTAACAATGACCAGCTAACACTTTAGCTAAAAAGAATACTAAAATGCCATCTGCATGGTCGACTGTAAAAGGGTCGGCCATACAGACAGCAAATAAAATAGTTCACAAAAATAATACATGGCTTTAAAAGGGCCACCAGGAACTAAGACCAAAAAACACCTGGATGGCTGTAAAGGGGCCGAACAAGTTCACAAGATAATTAAAAACACTACATGTCTCGCTAGCTGTATAGTGGCCAGCGAGACAGGAATTCTAAAGATATAAAAAAATAAAAAACCAATGCAAATGGATGGGTGGCTGTAAAGAGGCCACCCATACATCTTAAAACTAGGCCGATCTGCTAAAAATTTTAGGCACTAGACAGGCCAATACACAAAATATTAAAAACGCTCACCATACTGTTGATCTCGTTGTTAAAAATAAGAGACAGATCCTTGGCCAGGCCGACGCCTGCCCTTAAGTCTAAAAACGTTGTTGTTGTTGCTTTAGGATAACCCACAGCGGGGTCAACAGCGCCCTAAAAATTACCAGCTTTTATCGTGGCTTAAGAATGAACTAAAATACCATCTGCATGGTCGACTGTAAACGGGTCGGCCATACAGACAGCAAATAAAACAAATCATAAAATCTGACATGGCTTAAAGGAGCCACCAGGACTTAATGGTACAACACCTGGATGGCTCTAAAGAGGCCAGACAGGTTCAAAAGATTATTAAAAAAAACTACATGTCTCACAGGCTGTATAGTGGCAAGTGGGACATGAGTTGTACCAGCGTAAAAAATAAAATCAATGCATATGGATGGGTGGCTGTAAAGAGGCTACCCTACCGGTTTAGTTTCACCCGCCCCGGTTCGAGTGGGTCTTTGGTCTCTGCCTGCTGAGGAATGAGACCGGGCTCGTCCACCAGCATTTCAGTTTCTTCTGGCTCCGAAGAAACAAACAACTCCAACTCAGCAAACTCGCCAAACACCTCTATGACTTTCTTATTCCTCGTCCTCTTTCCCTTGTTTTCCCTACTACCAGGTAATCTGGGAGGGGATGAAGAGGGGGTCTTCACGAATTGAGTCGGTTCCGTCTGCCGAAACTTCGGGCCCCGAATCTTTTGATCACCTCCATTTGCATTGGAAGCAGATGTTGCATTTCCGAGCACTGCACGTGGAGGAATTGGAGGTGGAGTGGCTTTAACTGCTGCTGTTGCTGGTGGAACATTTACTGCTGCTGCTGGTGTGGTCGAGGTAGCAGATGTGCTGCTACCGACGTCCACGGTCTTAGGCGTAACGACCTTAGCGGGTTTGGCACCGCATCTGCACTGACATGAGCACGTAGCGCTTGTACCCATGTCTGCAACGGACGTCTGGGTAGCAACACACTGCTTCCTGATGGAGCTGAAGCCATCTTAGCAAAACTAGTTCCAAAAATTGGAGCGGAGAGTGACTTAGCCTTCTTTTTAGCTTCCCCGTAGGGAATCCGCCCTTTGGTCTTCAGCTCCTGTATCTTTTTTTTTTTTTTTTTTTTTTTTTTTATTGTATTTACGTCTCTCAACATCGAGGTCTTTAGAGACGGGAAAGGATGGGGGGCAAGGATGGGGGCAAGGAATGGGAAGGAATTCGGCCATGGCCTTTTGAAGGAAGCATCCCGGCATTTGCCTGGAGTGATTTGGGAAACCATGGAAAACCCAAATCTGGATGCCCGGACGGGGATCGAACCGCCGTCCTCCCGAATGCGAGGCGAGAACGCTATCCGTTACACCGCCACGCTCGGTGCCTGTATCTTCCGCTCTTCAAGATACACCTGACACTCTCTACTCCAGGCCGGGTGCGATCTGGAGCAGTTGACGCACACCTGGTGGCGTACAACTGACACCCGGCTCATGTGCCCCCTTGCCGCAATTCCCACAGGTGAGGCTGCCCTTACATGACGCCATCGTATGTCTGAACCGCTGACACTGAAAACAGCGCATCGGGTCCGAAACATACGGGCGGGCATTCAGGTTTAGATATCCGGCCTTAATATTCTTGGGCAATACTGGAGTGTGAAACGTCAGGACAAAGGTGGCAGTTTTTTCAACACTGCCATTCACCCTTCGCGTGATCTGACGTACCTCGACCACTTTCTCCGTTTTGCACTCATTCAGAAGCTCGTCTGTCCCTAAATCCATGACATCACGACAGGTGACTACGCCTTTACTGGAATTTAGGGACTTATGGAGTTCGCATTTTACGGCGAACTCCCCGAGCTTCTGACAATTCAGCAGTTTGGTAGCCTGCTTACTGGTGGTTGTTTCCAGCAGCAGCGTCCCATTCCTCAGTTTTTTTAACATTATTTAGGGTACCAACTAAACCTCTAGACCCTTTGAAATATAGAAGGGTGACACCTTCTCAAATGTTCCTTCTATTCTTTCCATTATATTGTAACAAAAACGTTCGCTAACGAAAATCTTTTCTGTTACTTTCACCGTAAGAAGCGGGGGGGGGGGGCTATCAACCCTCACCTGCTTCTTAGAACTGGGTGTATTTATATTTGCCTGCGGCACACCCTTACTGCAGGGTTTTGTGGTTTTATTGGAAGAGTTCGTTTTGGTACAACGAGTAAAACCAGTTTAAAAGAAGCGCTAATACAACAGGGGTGCGCAGGTGCCCCTGAGGTTGCACGTTAGCGAGTGATCTGCCTCTCACCCATGCACCTCCTCGGCACGTGTCCGACCTTGAGGTTAAGGTTTTTTTTATAGAGGTTTGTACCGTCCTCGCGATCCGGGCGATGAAGCCAAGATCCTCATTCTCCTAGGCACACAACGTTCCACCGCCACGCCCTACAGTGGTCGTTGAAGCATGGTAGGAGTTTAGGGTGTGTGAATCTTGCGGCGCTCACTAGTTTCCAGCTCGTGCACCGCGGGTTCACCAAACCCGTACCTGGCACTTGCGAACCAGGCCCCTGCTTGCAGGCTCCTGCATACCTGCCACCGGTTTTATGCAGTTTTCAGCACAAAGAAAATGCTGGGATGTTCGCCAATCTCTTCCTCTAACTACACATTTCAAAAACAAAAAATACACTTATCACATGTTGAACACTGTTACACATGGCAACACTTCACATCATCCAATATTTCTTAGTACAGCCTGGCAGTTTGTATTAAATACTTGACATCAACGACGGAAGGCAGCCTTAAAACCGTAGGTCCAAATTTGACCATGCCAATGATGAATAAAACTCTCTGAAGGCGGCTGACCCCAAAATGTTGGGAAGAAGGAGGGCATATTTTTTGTATACTAACATACAATGCTGGAGAAGGAAATTATTATTTGTAAATGTCAACTACTCCTCGCTCATGGCTGATTTTTCTATAATTCCAACAAACAAATTATATACAGATAAAAATATTTCAAATAGAATGAAAATGTATGTTTAACCTTTATGTCATCATTATTATGATATTTTGATTTACAAGGGATTTACTTAAAGCAAAATCAAAAATGTTTTCAATGAACAATGCCATATTTACTTCCTGCCATTGACTATATTGCTACTAATCCAACAATAGATTCCAGTTGATACAAGATATTACTATACTTGAGAGATATTGAAAATCGATGAGAAATCATTATTACTATTATTCTGCAATTCACTAAAAATATTTTCATTCCACAACAAATTATGAATTGTTATCACCAAGTATTTAATGGAATCTATTGCACCAAGAACTGTGTCATTAATTACACGTTCAGAGCAAAACAGTTGGCAGATTTTTACTTATATGTATGACTTGACACTTCTTAGCATGAAGCTCCAATAAGCACAGTTGCCCTGGTTTCTATTCTGTGATAAATATATAATTTTTTTTTTATCTTATGGCTTTATGCCTTGACGGCTAAGGTCATTAGAGGCAGGATGGGACTGGGGACAAGGAACAGGAATTCGGCCATGGCCTTTTTGAAGGAAGCATCCCAGCATTCGCCTGGAGTGATTTGGGGAAAACATGGAAAACCCAAATCTGGATGCCCGGACAGGGATTCGAACCCACGTCCTCCCGAATGCGAGGCTAGAACGTTAACCGTTCACCCACCATGCTCGGTGTGATAAATAATAACATCAAAGTCAAATAGTCTTATATTTCCCTCAGTTTCATCGTTATATTTAGAAAGATATCTATTATGGGTAACCTATACAGTAAACAACTTTTAACAATTTCTGTATAGTAAAGCATCATTTAGCTTATTTTTAAATCACTGTAGTAAAAAACATTAAATCAAGATAAAGTTGTTTTTCAAGAGCCATAGATTTGCCTACATCAATTTTCACTAAGAGAACTTACCACAACAAACATTTTTTAAGATCATTTTATAGGCTCAGAAAAAATTTAGTTCGAAAGTTACTTCATTTTTGCTGATTTAAAAACATGTGCGTAAGGGAGGCAAAATGAAAAATTTTAAATTTTTCATTAATGCGAAAAGCTACCTTATACCTTTAATCACAAGCTGTAGTCAGCATCATCAAGAAGGCCCTGAGCATAAATTTGGCTAAATAGATAAACTATAAATAAGACTTTTAACAAAGTAAAAAAAAAAAAAATCTGGAATAAAAGAGATAAGAGAATAAAATTAATTTCAGGAGATAGACAAAATCAAGCTGGTCAAATGCATGCTATTAGTTCCTCAAAAAGTTCAGAATTTCAATACACTAATAGGATTTTCCAAATTGCATTATTAAAAGCATTATCGGCTTCCCGTGAAGGCAGTGATGTGACAGAATTAAATTTTAGTCCGGTGGAAACATCTTTGAAAAACAAGGAAAGTCAAAATATTTAGAAAAGGTTGCACAAAGAAACAAGAGTTAGTTTGAGCTCAGAGCATAAGGTGATTAATGAGATATTGAATTTTGAAATTACAAGTTGACGTCAGAGGTCTGAGGGAATAGATAAATAGAGGTCGACTATGTTTAAAATTACTCAGTCTTCCATCAGTTCTTAGCGAGGCTAGTCCGCGGCAAGTTGCTCCGTGATTTTTAGTTCACACTTCACTCACTGATAATGAAGTTCAGGTAGCGACAAACGAGGCAAGCAATGCCTCTAAGTACAATTTTCACCAGTTATAATGAAGTGAAACTGGAGCGATTAAGTAAGTAAAGGCGTATCATGAGGTAAAGGAATCCTTAGTGTCATCTTATTGTTGTCTAATCTTGACACCAGTTTGTAGTGATGTTTAGCTTGCAATGACTGTATAAACTTTTTCTTAAATTTTGAGGTGTTATTGGAAGCTGCTTTCGGTGTGTCTGATTAGTTTAATCTGCAATAAACAGTATTTTATGAGAGTAGTCTGATGTCTTATCCTAAACTGGTACCAATAACAGTAATGAACTTTTGAAGAATAATAGAACAGTTTTAAAATCACAACATTTACAATGAACATTATTTATGAGCAATGAATTTATTTCTTGGGGTATAACAAGGGATTGGCGACCAGGAAGACTAATCTTTAATGATACCAGTTCACGGTTAGAGTTTAGAAGTATGTACTTATGCCCACCCTACCATAAGGCTTTCTTTTAACAATATCCTCCCACATTAAGTGGTTTGGTGATGTTCCTCCACTTCCACCAATACTATATTTCCAGAATTGTCAATTTAGTACTGGCATGGTTCCCTCCACTACCACCCCTGACACCCAAATCATGCTACCTGGCTTGCTCATTCACCAAGCAGGTGATTATGTGTTTTACTCGTGTTTGTATTTTTTGTGCTCAGTTACCACCCGCACTAATATGTGGTAAGTGATGGGTTTTACTTCCCTTTCTTGCTCAGTTTTATATATTTTCATGAATGATTCTTGATTATCTATCAACTCCCCTCAGTTCAAAAGTAATCCAGAGTGATGACCTTGTGCCTAGATTTTTTTAGAAGTATCGAGTAGCAACCTAAACTCTTTTAAAGTGTTTGGTTTTAAATGGTTATCAACCACTATGCCAAATATCTTCGAAACCCACTGGACTAATGTCGTGCCCTTCCCTTGTAAGTCCATGACACACTTGTTTGTAGTACTATTTCCTGATCGAGCATTACATTACCTTTTTGTAGTAATTCATTTGCCTCCAGGTTCGCCTCAGGTACTGTAGAACAACTGGCATGTTACTAAATTCATCTTCGATTAAGTTGCCTGTCTCATCTTTTTCAGGAGAACCTGTAAAATTAATATGTAATGATTTACGTAGTTCTTAAGTTTTAGACAGTCACTAAATTGGGATGCATTTTGCATTCTTTGTAGCAAATAACCAAAGGACATTTAATATCTACTGGGGCAAGAATTTCTATCATATATGTCCTACATATTCTCTTCAGTCCCGAGGTATTATATACGATACCTCCAGGAATTTATTTTTTTCTCGGGCCACTGCACAGCTGAACCTTTTCTGGTCTATCGTATCATCCACAATATACATCGCACTTCTCACAGCTCTTGTGCCTAGCATCACAAGGTGGCAGCACCGATTGGATACTTGGGATCCTGCAGCTGTACAACATGGCTCGTGGAAATAAAGGTAAAGACATATCTTTTCTCCATGAAATAAAGCAACATGAAGTAGGAAAGTTGTGTGTATAATTTTCCTGCTTGATTCCCGAGGTATCATACAAGATCTATAAAAAAATAATTATTGTTTCCAAAAAAGTTCATGGTTATTCATTGTTAACTAGTATTAACACAAATTAAATAACACAATAGTAGTTCTCTTGCACTTTTATTATGAGCTCGGGGCTGAAGAGAATATAAAGAAGACATTTATCAGTGTAGGATGTCTCATTTCATAAGGAAGCCACATGGTATGTCCATAATTAGTACTATTAATTGTATATATTTTCGTCGCAGCCCTCCTGCTTAAAAGCTTGGAAAATAATAGGTTTAAGTTACTTTCTCTACCCATTTTCAAAAAAAGTTTTGATAACACGATAATTAGAGCCAGGAGAGAAATGAAGACACGTAATGATAGGCAAACAGGCATAGTATTCATGAAGGAGCCAACCCAGAATTTGTTTGAAACGATTTTGGGAAACCATGGAGATCAAAAATGCAGACATCTGGATCAGAGACTGAATCCTCATTCATCCAATGCCTGGCCTTAACTTTATTACTCACCCATGAAACTCATAACAATGAAATGTTCTGACCATTGCCGAGAACAGCTGGGACACTCATCATACAAATTCTACTACTATTTCAGTTACAACAATTTTGGAACTCAATATTTTACTTATTAAAAAAAACTATGGAGTATGTTACTAGTTTTCTTTTAACTAATGAAAACAACAGTAAATCTTAAGAGCAACAAATAATTATCCGGTGAAGAAATCTGTAAAAATAATATTACCATAATATAGCACGCAGTCATCATTAGAAATCAGATTTCTAGATTCCAAAAATTATATTATGTCTTAAATAGGCTGCAAAAATTGAAGGTATGTTTATGAAATCTCATCAGTAAAAAATATTTAATTTATAATGTAACATTAAGAATCATAATTCGGCATAACATTTTTTGAATAACTGATTTTAGCTGGCTGAGATTATCCAAAGTCAATAAAACTCTTAAGTGCATTTACCACAAATTTCCAATCGCTGCATAAATAAATTTGGAATACAAAGATATTTATCTACAGATACAAAAATTCACATGTTTATATGCACAAATTTTTCTTATATATTAATATTTTTTACTGTATGTATATAGTTTTTATTGCATCATTTATAACCAGATAGTTAAATTTACAATTCATTTAACTGTGTCAAAGTCCCCAGATTTTGAAGTAAACAATTTGTGTTTGGTCAATAGTTTACCAATCCGCAATTAGGCATTTATTTTGAACAACCAAATTGCACCATCTACATAGTTAAAACCCACTGTATGCAATTTAGATAGTTTAGCAATCTAATATTGTTGGTGTGATTTTTAAAAATTTAATTTTGAAATAACTGCACTGTCTTTTAATAATTACAAGTTAAAACTTCCGAACAGGCAGGTTATAACTCAGATGGTAAGCCGCCTGACTGTGGCCCAGAAGATCGAGGATTGATTCCCGATAAAGCCGTAGAAAAGCTGAACATCCGGAATGGCTCCCCAGGCTGACTGAGCATGCCATCCGATGAGCACTGTGGAGGAAACTCCACAGTAAGGTAAAGAATAGCTGGAGCATGGCACTGACCGTGTCACATTCTTCTAGTATCGAAGGTTGTGATGTGAATGTGGAACTCTACCTCCATCAAACCTTGGGGAAGTGGCAGGAGCCGTAAAACCCTGTGAACTTTACTTTTTAAAATTTTCAAACTAGTTGCCGCACATAGGCACAAGGACGTTAGGAAATCCTGGGCATGCATTACTATTTAAATTCCTGACCAATGCCATAAGCTACGTTCAGGTTTGTGATACTGTCATAGGATGCCTGTTGATTTTTCATTAAAAACTTAATAATTATAGTACCTGGGTGACCCATCTTCGCTCGGCATCTTTTGATTTCTGTTTAGTATGCAAGATTTCATCAAAATCCTTAGAGACGTTTGTGAGAAATTAATTTTATCGAGGACTGCACCACCTTTGGAACTGAGGAGAAATTGGTAGTAACCTGTTGAAATTCATTTTAATTGCTTCATCATTATGTCCTCTTTACGTTTTGCGCTCTTGCTTTGCGGAAAACTTGCCAGGAATTTAAAATGCCGAAATATGATAGCGACGCACAGCCATTGGGTGCCGTCAGCGTTGAAAAATCAGTGATAGTCTCTTAAAATGTTGATTTAATCTTTTATTGTAATGTTTTCTTGCCGTTTCAGCTTTTCTCCGTTGGAAAAAGTCGCATTTAATTGACAAATAGACAATTTTTATCCGAGTTGTAATATGGTGATGTCCACCATCTTATATAGAAACGAACAGTCAGAGATTGCTTTCATTGTAAGCAAATACACCATTTCCGATGGACGCCGCAGAACGCAAAATTGCGTAAAATTGCGTAAAATTTTTCTCTTGGTCCAGGTCATATTTCAACCTAACCACGAAATGATGAAACTGTTTAGGTTGATATGATCCCTGTACCAATAATTTTTTTGTTATTTTTGCAGTGCTGATAGCATTTCGCAGTTGCTCAGCCTCATATTTCGGCATTTTTAATTAAATTTCTAGCGGAATTTCAACTTGGGATGGTAGCCAGAATTTTTTAAGAGCTAGTGCAGTAACCACCTTTTCCCCCATTAATTACATATTTGTTATACATTCAATATATTTCCTTCCTTCCTACTTAAGAACTGCAGTCGGTTAAATAAATATCGAAGATCAAGTAACTTGGTTGAGACAATTTTCTATTGGGTTTTCTTGAAATGATTGAAAATAATAGTATCAGTTATTATGTAAAGAAGTTTTTATCAAATAAAGTATCACTTCTGACAAAGCCAAATTTCAAATATCTTCTTTTTAGATGTTTTACAATGTAACTGGTAGCAATTAATGATAACTTTTTCAATATTGTTTTCAAAGAAGTTATTTAATATAAGTATCACTTTTGACAAAGCCACTTTTTAAACATCTTCTTTTGAAATGTTTTACTATTAAACATTCAGCGCTAGTATTCCCTCGAGTCAGCAAGCATACAAGAAATATTCATTTAAATATATAAGTTCCCTGAAACCACAGAGAAAAATATTAGTTAGCTTCCTGGTACCTGAATCATCTGCGAGATGGTGTTAGAGCCGTTTTCGAGATACCAAGAGCAAAAATTGTTCGAATTTTGTAAATTTTTTTTTTTTTTTTTTCGAGGTAGGAACACTATTCAGATAATCTTAAAAGACAAAACGTTATCTAAATATGAAATTTCATCCAAATCGTTAGCGCCATTCCCGAGATCCAATATATATATATATATAGGTGTGAAAATTATTAGACTCAAAACGAAAATATTCATATTTCCTAGTTTCTCTCGCTCTAGAATTATTCAGTCATGTGATATTGCCATTTTCACTCACTCACATCCATATGACAACATTTCCCTTTGCTATTGGCAGTACTGTGTTAACAACAATGTTGGCAGCACTCCATAAACAATCAATTGTTATTGTCGAGGCAAAGATTGCATGGTTGCAGTTGTTTTGGAGACAGTTTAATTCAGCTGGGACGTTCTTAAGGTTGGTTTTATGTTTAATGTATCATGAAACAATAATTAATGAACATTTCTGTTTGCACTTTTAGCCTTAAAATATAAATACTTCTATTATTATGAATAATTTTTTTTTGTCAGATATTTGTTGGTTATGGGTCGGAAATGTGATCTTTCACCAAGAAAAGTTGTGACTTTAAAACTGTTACTCGAAGAAAAACGCTATTCACAGCGAGAAATAGCAAATAGGTTACAGATTTCACAAAATTCTGTAAGTCGCATTTGCCAGGCAGAGAAAGATGGCCTTGATTTCAGACGTGGACGTTGAGGAAAGTGTGGACGCAAGAGCAAACTTTCCCCTAGAACTGAAAGGAAACTTGTCCAGTAGGCGAAAGACAACAGAAGAGCTACCAGCCAAGATTTGAAGAAGGCTCTGGAGAACTATGGCGTAAATGTTTGTTCTTCTACAGTCCGCAGAAAGCTTATTAGCGTAGGGCTTCCAGCTCGTCGTCCACGCAAAAAAGCAAAACTTACCCCTGCAATGAGTGCAAAGAGGCTGAAATGGGCTCATGAAGTTAGAAATAAGTTTGGGGAGGACTGCAGTAAGGTAAATAAACATTATTTAAAGCAGTTGAGAAAATTTATGTGAAAATTTCTTTTGAAAAATGAATATTTGTTTTCAAGGAAATATTCCACGAAAACATGGAAAAATTTCATTTATTACAATACGGATCGTAGGAGCATATACAGTAACATAAGAAATCGTCGACTTCTTATGATTAAAATGTTTTATTCCTTTCAGGTCTGCTTCTCTGATGAGTCAATATCCTCTATATGTGAAGAAAGTAGCCAGTATGTCCGAAGAACAGTTGATGAAGAGTTTTCTGAGCTTTGTGTAGCGCAAACTGTAAAACATCCCACATCTATTATGGTATGGAGTGTAATGTCAGCAAAGGGTACTGGCCGACTTTACATTGTGGAAGGCACTATGAATCAGAACCAGTATAGGAAAGTTTTGGAAATGAGGCTTTTACCTCAGGTTAAGGAATGGTTTCCTGACGGTGACTTTGTGTTCAAGCATGATGGTGCACTGTGTCATAAAGCTAAATCAATTACTCAGTTCTTAGCTGAAAATAAAATAGAAACGTTCCCATGGCCTGGGAACAGTCCAGACATGAACCCTATAGAGAAACTGTGGGCAATTGTTAAGCAAAAGCTGAGGAAGATCAACATTACAACAAAGTTGCAACTCGTGGAAAAACTGATACAAATATGGCACCATGATGAAGATGTCAAAAATTCATGCTCCAGACTTATTAAAACAATGCCAACACGTGTTGAACTGCTCATTAAGAACATGCACACAAAGTATTAATGTATTCAAATTTGGGGAATAAATGCTTCTAAACTGTTAAATGTTTTCATTTTAAGAAAAAATAGCCTTGAGTCTAATAATTTCCACACCTCTGTATATATATATATATATATATATACAGGGTGTTACAAAAAGGTAGGGCCAAACTTTCAGGAAACATTACTCACACACAAACAAAGAAAATATGTTATGTGGACATGTCTCCGGAAACGCTTACTTTCCATGTTAGAGCTCATTTTAGTTTCGTTAGTATGTTAGTACGCTCTCCTGAACTCAACCCTCTTGACTTCCATTTAAGGGGGCATTTGAAAGCCCTTGTCTACGCAACCCCGGTACCAAATGTAGAGACTCTTCGTGCTCGTATTGTGGACGGCTGTGATACAATACGCCATTCTCCAGGGCTGCATCAGCGCATCAGAGATTCCATGCGACGGAGGGTGGATGCATGTATCCTCGCTAACGGAGGACATTTTGAACATTTCCTGTAACAAAGTGTTTGAAGTCACACTGGTACGTTCTGATGCTGTGTGTTTCCATTCCATGTTTAATGTGATTTGAAGAGAAGTAATAAAATGAGATATAACATGGAAAGTAAGCGTTTCTGGACACATGTCCACATAACATATTTTCTTTGTTTGTGTGTGAGGAATGTTTCCTGAAAGTTTGGCCGTACCTTTTTGTAACACCCTGTATATATATATGTACAAGAATTGCTAATTTAAAGATGTAACATATGTACAACAAATACATTATTAAAATATTGTTAGTATAATAGCGAAAATTATTCAACACATTGTTACTGTTAAATCACCAGTTTGTTGCAAACATCAGAATACATAATGTTTCTATCCTTTGAGAAGTTAGGAAACTAGTAAATCCATTGCGTTATCAGTACCTTGGTCGTACGAGTGCTTTATGAGAACACACTGCTTACTGCAGCCTCTGTGCAATTAATAGCAAACAGGGACTGCGAAACAATTACCCCATTTTACATTTTTAATTTAATTCAATTGCAATGGAGTGCACACTTCAGTGGCAACCTCCCTACACACCCATTTTCCCCCTTTTCTGCACCCACCTACTTTTGCCATCTACAAATTTAAACTTTAAATTCTTTCAACATTTTTGGTAAATTATTCATTCACTTCTCTTGGTAACTTATTCCAAACGCTAACCACCTTACATAAAAAAGAGAATCTTCCTACACCCTTGAGCCCGAAATAGAGTGCTAGCTTGTGGACATCGTCATCTTTTTCCTTCCATGCATTATTTTTAATTCTTACACTAATATCTTTCCACGCCTCATCACCAATATATGCCTTCTACACTCCCATAACCCTCTTCACCCTCCTCCTGTCTTCCAATGAATACCCCTTTATTTTATTTATGACTTTATGCCTCGTCGACACCAAGGTCATTAGAGGCGGGATGGGACTGGAACAAGGAATTTGACGATGACCTTTTAAAGGAAGCATCTCGGCATTCACCTGGAGTGGTTTGGGGAAACCATGAAAAACCCAAATCTGGATGCCCGGACAGAGATTCAAACCCGATAAGTCCCATTCCAGCTCTTTTCTCATCTCTCTTACTGATAGCGTTCTGCAGTAACAGCCAGAAAAAAATCTAGCAGTCCTTTTTGCACCCTCTCCAACTCCTGTATCTGATACTCAAAATTTGGGTCCGATACCACACCAACTTCAGTTGTAGGAAATAAACACTTAACAAAATATCTGTTTTTTTTTTTTTAGTTCAAACACTTTTGTGGACATTTGAAAGAAAAGTTCGTAAGATAGCAAATAGTTCCTAACGACAATTTAGGCACTATAAAATCACAAATAACTGCCATAAAGGTCTATAAATCGTTAATATATATTTCGTGGAGTGAACACACAAAAAAACACAAGAACAGAAAAAACAGAATCTGAGAGAACGTATCCTGCACCACCCTCCCTCTGTTATGTTCTCCTGTTGACAAAGGGTCAAGTCCTGAAATATTCATTGTTTTTCTTGTTCTTGTGTTTTTTTTTTGTGTGTGTGTTCACCCCACGAAACCATCATCTAATGTAAGTGATGGTTCATTTCGCTATCCTTTTTTTTTGTAAATCCATTTGCTACTTAGCTTCTATTATTTCCTGGTTACTATATGTATTTAAAACTATTCAGTTTGTGGGAAGTGGCATGTTTTGCAACTGGATGGGCCTCATTGTTAGTATATACTGTCTGCCTGTGGCCATTCTAATAGTGAGGTCTATATATGAGCTGGAGCAATGGAGGAATGTAAGTTGATATATGAGGTGTGTTTTCATTTGTCATGCAAGTAGCATTGCCAATGATGGGGAATGTTTCACCTGTGGTAGAATTGGAGTAAGTGGTAGAGGCTGCATGCATGCTGCATGTTTTACAATGAGGTCTGTTGCATGGGAATGATCCCTCTGGTAGTTTGGGGGAATTACTGGGTGAGTACTTGTGAACCAAGATATTATTTAGATTTCGCCGTATGCTAAAACAGGTGCGTGGGGCAGTGGGTAGGATTTTAAGGAGAATTGTGCACATCACGGGGAAGTAACGTAGGACGTCATGCCCACAGCGGAGGATTAGGTTAATAGACTTGAGACCAGGGAAGAACTGAGTGATGAAAGCAGGGCTGCAGTTAGTTTCAAGGGGTACAGCCTTAGAGTGGCTGTGTACAGGAAGGGTTATGACACGAAATATTTGTTTGTATACTAAGTCAGGAGGGTAGCTGCGGGAGATGAGAGCTCCACACAGGTTTTCTGTGCATTGGGAAAGAGATTCTTTATCAGAGCGATGCGCCTTCCATGGATGGCCAGACTGTAAGGAAGGGAAAGTTTGATGTGCGAGGGATGGCAACTGTTAAAATGAAGATATTGCTGCAGATTTGTAGGTTTGATATGAACAGAGGTATGCAGGCATCCATTAAGCAAGGAAATGTCAACATCAAGAAAGTTAACATGGCTGTGGGAGTATGTCCAGGTAAAGTTGATGGAGTAGTTGTTTAGGGAGTTGAAGTCTATTAGATGATTCTCTTTGTGGGTCCACATCATAAAAATGTCATCTATGTATCTGAACCACACAAGAGGTTTAATGGAAAGATTATTGAGGAATCGTTGTTCCAGACGGCCCAGGAAAAGGTTTGCATAGGATGGTACCATGTGGGCACCCATCGCACTGCCGCATATCTGGTGGTAAATTTGAGAGTTGAAGGAAAAGTAGTTGTTAGACAGGATGAAGTTAGCTTATGTGGTAGAGGAATGGGGACTGTCAAAAGTCGTTTGAGGAAGTGTGGGGTGTCTTTTATGAGTGAAGGGAGGTCCTGTACAAAAGGCTGCAGGTGCTGATCCACATAAGCTGAAATCCGTTCAGTAGGAGACCCATATGCTGCCGCAACTATAGGTCACCCCGGATTTCCAGTTTTGTGAATCTTGGGAAGAAGGTACAAGGTGGGGGTACAGGGGTTCTGCAGGGTAAGGAGGGACATTCACCAGACGGTGGTCTCTGTGTGCACATTTGACTCCGCCTGGTGTCTCACTTCTGCACGAATAAGGCTGTTTGCTGAAATATTCCGCTTATATTGTGTTTGTTTTTGTGTGTTTGTCGTCCCAGACACCTTCTTCTGTGGGGGTCATATTTCCCTATCCTTCCTTTGTTTTATATATATATTATGATGTTTACATGTATTTCAATCGGGAACAAAATACATATTTGCCTAAAAACCAAGGTCTAGTCGTCAGCTTTATTATCAAGAGTTTCCACTTATATGGGTCATTTGGCTTATCCCCTTCTGAGGTTGTGCATGCTAGGCCTGTCATAGTTTTGATGGGGGAAGCAGATGTGTTGCCATCTGGGTCAGAGATTAGAGACTATTAACAGTATCCACTTAAGCAATTGCGGAAAACTGCCAAAAACAACAATCAGGACAGCTCATATATGGGTCCCGGAATATGAACTGGGGCTCATTGTATCTCCCCAATTCAGTGTAGGCCCACCCTGTTGGCTGCAACACTGTGATGGTGTCTGTCCGGGTTAGCTGTTTTGAGTCTCGGTCATGAAAGAAATTTCTATCATCAGGACTTAGTCACTAGGGTTAGAGAGGTAGTGGCACACAATTCCTAATCACCAGAGTCCTCTGTTAGTTGCCAGATCCCTCCATAGTGCACATAGAGTGAGGGCACACAATACTGTTGATGGTGATCCCCTTGGTGTTTTTCGGAAGAGTGGAACATAAATGATTCAGCACTGGGTTTTACCCTCTCCGTTCTTTCATCCGCAAGACAAACAAAACTATACATTGAACATGTATGGATCTACATCCCTCTCCCTTAACCTAAACTCAGGCATTATAATATTGTAGTATTGCCATCAGTACTGTATGCATCAAAGTGCTTGAACATGGTTAGAAAGTGACAACTCAGAAAACTTGATCTAAAGGAACATAAAATCTTGAGAAAAATCATGGTAGTGTCAAAGGAGAAGGAAAATATAGACTCAGGCATAATAAGGAACTTTACCAACAACTGGAGAGCATTATGACAGTCATGAGAAAAAGGAGATTAATGTTCTTTGGTCACATAGTTCGAATGGATAATCATGGACTCAACTCCAAAATCTTCAACACCATCTCTAGAGGGAAAGCAACTAACACAAAATGGACAAGGCTAGTCAGAAAAGATCCCAGTGACATTTACCACAGGGATAAGTACAGAACATTGATTCAAGCATCTGATACTCTCCAGACATTAACAGCCAAAACACTGTAACCTGGATCTGGGGTGAAATGGACCCAAGAAATAAAAGACAACCACAGTGCAAGGATAAAAGAATATTGGGCCAAAAAGAAAGCTCACCAGAGTTAAGAACCACTGGGTCCATAGAGGCCCAAACGAAAAAGAATCCAGCACCCTCCCTTGCTTCCCACATGCAAGAATGCCACTGATCAACTCTCACAGAATTATTGGTGTTATCTGGGTATGTTTGAATTCTATGGTTAAATAGTATGAAACACTGAAGCTACCACATGGAATCATTCAAATTTCTACTTTCAAAGAGACCATCAGACACTGAGATTACAGATTTTCATCAAGTCTTAGGGGTATGCAATAGCTTCATAGGGTAGTACTGTGGAGAAGCAGTAATGTAAACATCTCAAGCATTCCCAAGAAAATAGATCCAAAAGTTTTGACTTCAATCACTATAGTTTATAATCCATAATTTTGCCTTACACAGACAAGTTGTCATAGTGTAGTGATAAGCATTGTGTACTACAGACTGGTAAGTGACTGAGGCTATATACATGTCTTTTCTGTGTTAGCGCCCCACATCCATCATCTAACGGTAAATGGTAGCTCATTTCCCTACCCTAATTTAATTCCTTTTCACTACTTAGCACCTTTGATTTAATTGTTTATATATATATATATATATAGATAGATAGATAGATAGATATAAAAAAAAAACTAAGGAAGGACAGGGAAATATGACCCAACACTTACCACAGATGAAGGCGGCTGGGACGACGAACAAAAAACAAACACAAGAGAAGCGCAATATTTCGGCCTACAGCAGACTTAAACGTGCAGAAGGTGAAGCACCAGGCGGCATCACATGTGTACACATAGACGGCCGACTGGTGAATGGCGTCTCAGGCGCAGATGGTAGTTTAGGTGGAAAGGGGGGGGGGGGGAGTAAGCTCAAATATTGGATCGATAATCGATACTGATGACGATATGTTATTATTGAAAGAGGTGAATAATAACTGGGTGGTGATATATATATAACTATAAGTGAAAAGTAAAATAAATGTAAATAACATGGATAATAGCAACTACAGAAATACAAAAAATGTAAATGGTATAGATAATAAGTGCTGGGTCTGGTGGGCAGAGTTTATTGGAGATTGAGGCCAGGAGGATGTCTGGTGTCAAGGATATTCTGGTAGGCTAGTTCCCATCTACGAAGTTCAGAGGGGGTCGTGTTGTTAGGGAAAACTCTGATTGCCCTAACTGAAAAACAGATGTTCAAATTATTGATTTTGTGTGGGAACTGGCATGTTTTGCAACTGGATGGGCCACATTGTTAGTATAAACTATCTGCCTGTGGCCATTCATTCTGATAGCTAGGGGATTGGTTGTGAGGCCTATACATGAACTGGAGCAATGGAGGCATGTCAGTTGGTATATGAGGTGTGTTGTCATGCAAGTAGCATGACCAATGATAGGGAATGTTTCACCTGTGGTAGGATAGGAATAAGTGGTAGTGGCTGGGTGCATGCTGCATGTTTTACAACGGGGTCTATTGCACGGGAATGAACCCTGTGGCAGTCTGGGCGAATTACTTGGCGAGTACTTGTGAACCAAGATATTACTTAAATTTGGTGGTATGCTAAAACATGTGCGAGGGGCAGTGGGTAGAATTTTATGGAGAATGGTGCGCATCCCGGGGAAGGAACGTAGGAAATCGTGTCCACAGCGAAGGATTAGGTTAATGGACTCGAGACCAGGGAAGAACTGAGTGATGAAGGTATAGTATCAAGGGGTACTGACTTGGAGTGGCTGTGTAAAGGAAGGGCTATGGCACGGGAGATTTGTTTGTGTACTAAGTCAGGAGGGTAGCTACGGGAGATGAGAGCTCCAGACAGGTTTTCTGTGTATTGGGAAAGAGATTGTTCATCAGAGCAGATTCGCCTGCCACGGAGGGCCAGACTGTAAGGAAGGGAACGTTTGTTGTGCAAGTGATGACAATTGTTGAAATGAAGATATTGCTGCAGATTAGTCGGTTTGATATGAACAGAAGTATGTAAGCGCCCGTTATGCAAGGAAACGTCAACATCAAGAAAGGTAACACGAGTATGGGAGTACATCCAAGTAAAGTTGATGGAGTGGTTGTTTACAGAGTTGAGGAAGTCTATTAGATTATGCTCATCGTGGGTCCAGATCATAAAGATGTCATCTATGTATCTGAACCACACAAGAGGTTTAATGGGAAGATTGTTGAGGAATCGTTGCTCCAGATGGCCCAAGAAAAGGTTTGCATAGGATGGTGCCATGCGGGTGCCCATTGCAGTACCACGTATCTGGTGGTAAATTTGTGAGTTAAAGGAAAAGTAGTTGGTAGACAGGATGAGGTTAGCCAAGGAAATGAGGAAGGATGTCTTGGGGAGGCTGCCGGGAGGTCGCATTTCCAGGAAGTGTTCCATGGCGCTGAGGCCCTGTCCACGAGGGATGTTGGTGTAAAGGGAAGAGACATCTATGGAGACAAGGAAGGAGTCAGGTCATAGAGGAGTGGGGACTGTGGAAAGTCGTTGAAGGAAGTGTGGGGTGTCTTTAATGAATGAAGGGAGGTCCTGTACAAAATGCTGGAGGTGCTGATCCACAAAAACTGAAATCCGTTCTGTAGGAGACGCATAAGCCGCAACTATAGGTCTCCCTGGATTTCCAGTTTTGTGGATCATGGGAAGAAGGTAAAAGGTGGGGGTACGGGGATTCTGCGGGGTAAGGAGGGACAAAGAGTTGGGGGAGAGTCCTTGTAAGATGCCTTGGAGGTCGAGGAGAGTGCGTACTTCTTGGCATATTGAGGTTGTAGGATCTGTAGGGTGTGGAAGGTATGTGTTGGTGTCAGAGAGCTGTCTGAAAGCTTCGGCCTCATAGTCACAGCGGTCCATGACTACGGTCGTTGAGCCTTTGTCAGCTGGGAGAATAATGATGTTCCTGTTCTTAGACAGTTCTCTCATGGCACGGGTTTCGTTAATACTGAGGTGGTTGGAGTGGGAAATGAAGTTGAGAAAAGATTTTGAGGACAGGTTCGATGTGAGGAATTCCTGGAACATAAGGAGTGGATGGTGTTTAGGAAGGAGAGGTGGATCTAGTTTGGATGGAGGTTTGAAACGCTCTAGGCAGGACTCAATCTCATCATGCTGAGAGTCATTATCATCCCAGGTGGCAAAGTGGTAACACCACTGGAGAGTGCGGCAGAACGCTAAAGAGTCCCGGAGCAAAGCAGCATGGTCAAACTTTGGGGTTGGGGAAAATGACAATCCCTTCGAGAGAACAGAGTTGAGATTCTGTTAACGGAGATGATGAAAGGTTCACCACAGACTGCTGTGGTTTAGCAGGAGGTAGAGTGGCGGCTTTTGGTGTGGGTGGTAGAGGGGTTGGGTGGGGGAGATTGAAAATGTGGGCAAGACAAGGGGTTTTGGAAATCAAGGGAGCTGTAGGAGTATGTTGAGGATGATTGGGATGTTGGTGAGGTAGTGGTAGACCCATAACCAGGTAACTTTTTACAAGTTCAAAAAGCTTGCCCAGATGTTTTTGTGCTTGTTTTTCTAAGATCTGTATACAATCTGATAGAATCTGCTATAAATGATTAATTTTATTAGGGGCAGAAAGACAAAGAATTTTGTGTAGGGAGACAAGCTGGGCAGAATGCCAATCTGTTTTGAACAAGAGCTGTTGAAGGACAAGTTTTGTGTAAAGCGAAAGATGTGGAGTGTGCAGCTTTAAATGTCACTAATGGGACCTTCCACAGAAGTTAATCACTAATACGTCTCATACTGAGAAATCGTTAATTTTGCACCAGTAGTACAGGAATAAATGCAGCTTGGACCATAGTGAAACGTAACCGTTGCACACTATATTGCTGAAACCAAATTTCCAAATCGTATCTATCCCTGTTAGTATGGTCCAGGCAGCGTTTCAACCTAAACGCAAATGGTTATTGATGAAATCTTGTTTTTATAAATATTTTATTTCATATGAATGCCACGCGATGAAATATAGAAGAACGGAGTCAAATACAAATCAATGGAATTGTGACTAATAATGTTAACACTAATGAACGATATCAAGTATCAGTTTGGAATGTTGTACACGTTTTAATAATATTATTAATTGCGCATGTAATAATTTTTCAATACGTAAATTACTATTGGTTACGTTCTATGGCCTAATGTGTATTCTCAAATTGATTGAAGGCTGAACACATCACACATAGAAACAGTGATGTCATACTCTCTCCATCGGGAAGTGTTTACAACGCGAGTCGGTAAGTGGTTGCAGCAGTATCATGATCTAGATATTACCCGTTACAACCACTTACTGTGATGTAAACACTTCTGGATGGAGAGAGTATGAATCCTCTACGTTGCTGAATATGATGTATTAACGTTAAGAAAATGTTTCCAACTTAATGATGGATAATTATCGCCACGTTGAATTGATAGATATCGGGTGCTTATGCTGTATACAAATACCGCATTTCAATGGATTTTACGCAATTTTTCTCCTAGTCCAGGCCATATTTCAACCCAACCATAACTGTTGGAAAGAAAACAAAACAGTTTATGTTGTAATAATCCCTGTACCGACACAATCTATACTCGAGAAAATCTATCGTTTTATTTTAGATAATAATACTACCAATATTCAAAATTATTATTATTATTAACCATAAATTATGGCTACGTTGCATCTGGTTTGTTCCCACCTGAAAAAATCCGTACATGCAAAAAACACCATTTGTAGCTGCCGGAGTATTGAGTACGTCATAACTAACAGCAGCAATTTGTGTTTAGGTAGAAAGTAGTGATAGTGGTATCACGATCTAGATATTACCAAGCACACCTTCTTATCTGGACATTCCATCACTGTATGTTCACAACTATCTATTGATAGTACATCATCCAAGTCGAACGTTAATGGCAGGGACATAGCTCTTTAACACTTTTGTTATTCATATATTTGATGAGACTTCTTACAGTTGAGTGAAGCTGAATCATCAGTAAGGCATTACAACAAAAGAATTGGTCAACATTTCAAGAGATTTGTATAAATTTCTCATCCGATAGCTATTCACAAACATGCGAGTCTGGAACACAAAGAAGACAACATATTGCAGCAGTTCCTACAAATTTCAAGAGTTTAATACGAGGACTCTTTCGTAGGTGCTGTAAGATGTCCAGCATCTGGAGATGAAAAAATTAACTATTGTAAATAGTTATGTGAGGAAATTGGCATGTGGTATGAGCTCCATCAGAATCAATTATATTTTCCTGTTGTATTAAAGACGTCAAGCTGACTTAATAGTACTTCAAACATTTTTACTTCAGCCTAGATTTCTGGAATTCATTACATATTATGTATAACATGTAAGTACCCATTTCGTATATCATGTAGGCTCCCACCAAACCAAAGGAAACACCAAATGCTGCAAATCCATATTTCATTGCTCTCCAGGACGCTTCTCTCTTCTTTTTCTCCTCCTCCGACTCTGTATCTTCTGGTTTAGGTGCTGATGCATGCTGAGCTGGGACAGAAAAATAATAATCTTAGAGGTTTCATATCAAACGTTCCAAAATGAATGATTTTCCTTCGCATTACGTTTTAAACCTGACGCTTTAGATATCAGCATGAAACTAAAGAGGTTATGTTTTCAAAACATTTATTTATACCTTGAGTGTTACAAGCTCGACAAGTTTGAAACGCAACCGCACTTCTTAACCAGCACTTATGGTTGGCAAGGCTGTTCCCCTGTTGAAATGAAATAAGCTTTGCAGTTTTCGTGACATGTTTTAAAAGCCGGAATGTTTTCCCAGCTAATCCAGCCATCATTGCAACATGTTCACATGTCTGTCGCCTAAAGGCATGCTTATCGAAGTTAACCCACCAACGATGCTACTTCACAGATAATTATCATTCAGTTATTTGAAGCCTTTCTTCTCTTGTATTTATAGTCGGACACAAGATGACATTTTTCACAATCCAAAAATATCGCACGCTTCGTACCCCTACTAGTAATTTTAAATTATCAAAGATGCACCTTGTTATACGATGGCAGCAAATTATTTGTTGGCACGAATTTTGAATCACTTTGAACATCTCTGATAATCATATTGTTATTGGCTTTTGACGTGTTTGTAAACCCGGAATGAAGCGTAAAGGGGCGTTGTTGTGATTGGTAGTGTGTGCAACAACAGTTTCCTCAATTGTGGGCTGCTGATGACATACTTGTGGAAAATATCAACAAATAGAATAACAGACGAATCTTCGGTTGAAGTACCTAGTATGGTGTGAAGCTTATTCCTTTCTTTAACCTGTTGTCAGCAAATGGAACAAATCGTGGAAGAAAAGAGCCAGGAGCTCTCTGACAGTTGGACAGTTGTGGATGAAGTTCCTTCTGAAAACGAACAGGAACGGGATACTCCCGGACCTTCGGATGGAAGTGACGGAGAATCCGTTGAGGTGATTGAACAAGAGGACGACGATGAAGGTATTTCAGAGTCTTCAACAATCATCTGATATTACGTCAATACCTTTTCAACTTTCAAATTTTCAGTTATATTGTTTTCAAGAAATATAATGCAAATAATTAGAGTAAAAATAAGTAAAAATGCTGACAGGAGTGCCATAGGTTATTTATTATTCTAATGAATGATTGTGTTGATCATTTGAAGATTTCGTTTCTAAGTTATGTAATTCCTCCTTGGTATTTGGGGGGAGAGACACATGTGCTCCAATGAACAGGCCCTCCACCAGTATTCTAGCAACATCTCTGAAGCCCTGATATTCCACAATTATCTACCAGATTTAGTTCACAAACAAGTTTCACGGGCCACATTACAACCTGCTCAACCCATCAATAACCCTCTAAAACCAACCACAGCCCCGTTTTGATCACCCGGTAGTTCCAGGGTTTGGAATCCATCAACCGAGTCCTGTGACAAGGATACAACTTCCTTCGAGCCTGGCCTGAGATGAGAAACCTCCTTCCAAAAATCCTCCCTCACCCACCCAGAACCTGCTTCAGCAGACCTCCAAACCTCGACCAGCTCTTGGTCCATAAACATGGGTCCCCCCAGCCTGCAAGACAGCCCCAAGGCTCATTTCCTTGCAGCAGATCCCGCTGCAAATTATGCAGTGTGCACCCGCCTTCCACCACCATCACCAACCCTGTTACTGGGGAAAGCTTCCCCATTACAGAACTTGCCACGTGTATATCCTCCTGTCTTATAAACCCAACTCACCTGTAACCATTGCCCAACCTCCTGCGTTGGTCTGACAACGAATCCACTGGCCATCAGGATGAATGGACACAGACAATCGCTATTCACACAGTACCCTGATCACCCTGTATCTTATCATGCCACCACTCATGGCACCAACAGTTTCAACGCATGTTTTGTGGTACGTGCCATCAGAGTTTTCTCAGACACTAGCAGCATTTGGAAACTCGGAAGGTGGGAACTGGCTCATCAGTGTCAAATGGGTACCCAACAACGACCAGGACTAAATTTAAGATAGCTCCGATATTGATCCGTCCCCCCTCCTTCCACCCATCCCCTTCACATCCCCCCTTTTCTCAAAGAACCATCGTTCACCAGAGCCTATCATTTTGTAGTTGTAACTTTGAAATTTGCTTAATTTTAATGTCCACATATTCATATTTTCATTAGTATTTTTTTTCACATGTTTCACAGTTTTTTTGCACATACTACCATGATGGAAAAGGCTTTTTAGGACCATCAGCTGATGCCTATCGCGCTTCCATGATGGATTCCTGCAGACAGGTTGATTGTTTATTATTATTTTCTGGTTTATGCCTTTCTACCCCCAGCCTCATTTCCCACCATGTTGTTTCTCCCCCGCCATGAGCTACCGGCAGCCTTGTTGGCTAATTCAGTTGGCTGCCAGCCTCCAACAAGCAGCCATCTCACTCTACTACTGAAGAAGGGCTATAGGCTCAAAAATTTTACTCTATGTGTGTATGTGTTTTTTCCGTGTCTTGACGCCGCAGGAATCCTCCTCTATGGTAATTGATGGTTTTTCTCCTATCCAAATATTTAATATATCAATTTTCAGCACCTTTGTTTCCTAATAACCTTATTTATATATAGTGGATATATTAAACATTTAGAAAGGATAAAAACCACCACTTACCATAGAAGAGGATTCCCACAGCATCAATACATGAAAAAAACACGTACACACATAGAGCATTCCTTCAAATATATTATCAGTGAATGCAAATATGGCCTGTTCTGTTAAATGGTCTTTTTGAAAACCAAATTGTGATGTAGTTATGATATTATTATTTTAAGTTGTTGGTAAACTCTATTGTTCATTACTTTTTCCAAAGCTTTGGTTTAGCCTGTTGGTAACAAAATAGGAAATCTCCATTTTTATAGAGTGGTTTAAATATAACAAACTTATACCTTTTTGTGTAGGCCATGAACATGCTATATACTACCTTGGTGAACACAATCGGATAGATCTCATTGTGGAGTGGCATTTTGGACAAATTCCATGTGTGATGGAATGGGACACAGTTAGATATAACATGCAATCTCACCTGCTTTGTATTGAGGGAAATTGTAGATCCTGAGACATTGCCACTTCTGAAAGCAGCTTCACCTGCCATATTTCACCAGGGCAAGGAATGTGGAAGCCTTCTTTAAAGAATGATGGGTATTAATGCTTTTCTTGTCTGTAATAAGATTGGTGAGCAACTTGTTCATTCTGGTCCTCTGCAACTGCTAGTGATGCTTGGTGGATGGTCCTACAAACCGGGCGGCAGTGCGTTTCCCAACAGCATATCCAGGCTCTCTTTGATTCTGTTGCATGATGTTTAGAGGTTGTGAAGGCAGCATGTGCCAGCTTAACACCATACTGAATTCTCTGTGTCAAAGTGAATGTACATTTCTGTAATTCTAATAATTTGTGTGTAGTCATGCCTCAAATCCATGGAATAAATTTCATTATAATCACACACCTCCTTCTTTGTGTTCCAGTGTTCATATTAATAACTTGCCAGTAAGTGCTTTCATGTCTGTAATGAATGGTTCTTGTTTGCAGATTATTTCAGTTTAAAAGTGTTTGGGTCAACTATAGAAGATGTAAAAGAGAGTCTAGAATGTAGTTTATCATCATTAAGGGATTGATGTTCAGCTAAAAAATTATCGTTGAATTTAGATCTGATAAGATTTATGATCCTATTTTTTATTTAATTATAGGATTGCTAAAATGGGGGGAGAAGGTATCAGTATGTTTCTGTGCTTTGGGTATACGTTGTTTCAATTTGTCCCATATTCTCTGCATAAAATTCTAAGGGACCAATAAATACAATACATTATGCTACATGATAACTAATTTCTTACAGTATTACCTCCAAGTGAGTATGAAGATTCAGTTCCCATTAATCTGGACCCTGGACCAAAAGAGAGGAAGTATGTTCATCGTCCAAACAAGCATATTGACACAGCACTAAATATGGCCATGTTGATTACAGCTTCCACTGTAATAGGTCTAGCAATAGGCCATTACATGGGTAAGTCTTGCTTTACTGATTTTACTGAAACTATGTATTTTTAACTTCTTATATTCATTACTTTTTCATTGTTCCTCCATTTTCAGGAATAATATTTCCCCTTTAATGTTGATTCTATATTTTCTTGCCCCAATCCACTACTACCCCTCCTGCCACCTTTGCTTTGTTACCTTGATTCCTCATTAACTTGCCTTATCTCCTCCTTATAAACTACACATTTCACAATAAAGAATAAACTTATCATACTGAACTTATTTCACAGACAGTTGGCAACACAAATATTCTTCCCCTATAGTTAAATGCTCCAGACCTAAGACATCTGGTTCTAGCTGTGGTGATGCTTTCAGCTTCTCCCCCTTTCCCGTTCTCATGGTTCACACTAAAGTGCCAGAGTAATCACACACAGGCAGCTGGTGTTCACATGATCCTTAGTGACCCAAGAGGATGAAAAAGGGGGGGGGGGAGGAATCATTCGAAGAAACCAGACTCGTTCTCAGGAGGACGCGTGTTTGAGTCCCCATCTAGATTTCAGTTTTCCAGTTATCTGAAATCACTCCAGGTTCATGCCAAGATGACACCTTTGCATTCCTTGCCCTCAATCTTCCGTCTGTAATGACCTCAATGTCAACAAGATGTAAAGCCATATGCATTCATCAAGTAATTATTCTAACTTGCTTTGAAATGATTTTTGTTGCATCTGTTTGTTTATATTGAGTGCTGTATTTTCCTGTGCTATATTTATTGTGAGGCTGATGTTGACTTTTGTTGTTGATAAAAACTCTTTGAAGTTAGATGTAATAGCAGTAAAATATTAGCAGAGTACCCAGCGTTGCCCAGTCTAATCAGGATTGATTTAGACGTACACTATTTTTATATCGGATGTGATTCATGAGTACCAAGTTTAATTAATCGAAACTAAACATTGATGTCTCCAAACAGTTCCCGGGGTGAATTGGTTGCTGTGATACTGTCAGTTTACATATTGGTCCAGGTTACATTTCAAACTGCTCGCATCTGTTAACGTTATTGCCTAGTAATCAAAACATGTACCATCCGAGCATTAATATGTATCACATATGAAAATCTGTATCTGGAGTATATCTGTTTGTTCCGGCATCCTGCATAAAATAATAACTGTGTGTAAAGCATGTTGGCAGAAATTAAGGGGATGTCAAGGGGTAGGGTAGTTTGGTTTTTGTAAAACTAATGTGGACAGTATTTTTCTCTTTGTTTTAAAGCATACATGTGTTCCATTCAAATCACATAAAAACTGTTGCTTTGGATGAAGAACATTTGCAAAAATTAAAGGGGGTGAGCGATTGTGTTTTGTAAACAGAATGTAGACAGTATGTTTCCCTTTGTTTTAAAGCATACATGTACACCCGTTCCTTCAAAATCTAACAAAAACTGTGGGTTTCTATGATGTACATTGGAAATTAACAGGAGTGGGGGTAAAGGGAGGGAGGGATTGTGATTTGGCACACCAGATGTAAACAGATTTTTTCTGTTTGTTTTTAAGTATATATGTCCTTTAAAATCAGATAGAATCTGTAGCATTGTATAAACAAGATGACAAAAATTAAGGAGGTGGAAGGGGTGAGAGGAGTTAGATTTTGCAAACCAAATCTTTGTTTTAAAGTATACATGTGCAAAGTTCCATCGAAATCAGATAAAAAATATGGGTCTGTATAAAAATTAAGGGGTGTAAAGGGGACGAGAGGGTTGTTTTTTGATTTTTTCATCAGAAACCATCTCAATAAAAAAATTCATATCTGTACCAATTTTCATGGTGATCGGTCAATTAGTGTAGTATTTATACAGAACATTGACAAAAATTAATTGGGGGGAAAACGGTTGCATTTTTGCTGACCAAATGTTGAGAGTATTTTTCTCTTTATTTTAAAGTATTTTTGTGCAAATGTTCCATCAAAATTGCGTAAAAAATGTGGGTTTGTATAAAAATTAGGGGTTTAAAGAGAAGGAGGGGTTGGTTTTTGGATATTTTTTGGCTGGAAACATTCTCCATGAAATAATAGATATTTGTGCCAACTTTCATGGTGATCAGTCAAATGGCGTCACTGTCTATTAATCTCTGATATATATGAGGGGGTATCCAAAAATAACTGGAATTTCATTGTGGTGGATGGCGTTTATAGTGCAAATCATTGTCAGTTCAGTACCACCTGTGTTGTCGACCTGGCCTGTTCTGTTAATCTACATTGACTGTTTTTGCTAGCGCTGTTTTGTTATTGTTTCGTTTTTGATAATGGAAAGAAATTTTGTTTTCTATTCATTAAAAATGCTGCTGAAACTGTTTTAATGTTGAAAACAGCTTATGAAGATGACACTATAGAAAAAACTTAAGTTTACAAGTGTTTCACTTGGTTTAAAAATGGCGACATGTCGATTAATGACAAACCTCATTCTAGACGCCCATCAATTGCCCGAATCGACGAAAATGTTGAAAAAATTCGAGAGCATGTGCTCTCAGACCATCAACAGGCAATTGATCAACTGTAGGAGATTATTGGCTTTTTAAATTTTTCATTACCCAAGCTGAAGGCCAGGGCTGGAGAACGAAAGCTCTTTTCATCCTTTGTGTTACATTTTATTTTTAATTTAACTTTATTTGACTCATTTTATTACAATTTTTAAAAAAAAAAATATATTTAGGGGAAAGAATTTCTGTGTTTATATTTGTATTTTGCAGACGTAATGTCTTGGAGCTCTGTGGGCAGTGTCCTTGTTTTGGTGATCTTGGTTCCCTTTAGGGGATGAGTATTGGAATTAATTTGGAAAGCAGCTCGATGATCTGGGTCTTCTGGAGTTCGCTGGCTCCGCTGCATTGACAGTGCAGTTCTTGGCCTCCTGCATTACAACTTTCATGTTCTTCATCTTGATGGGTGCGTCTGTTGTCTTGGCGATTCCTCGTAGGTGGCCCCCAGTTTTGATCCCGTGTCTTGCAGCGATGTATGACAAGCTGGCCATATTCAGGGGTACGGTTGAAGGTCCGGCTGTAGTGACTGTCTGCAGTAAGTTGCTTCTTGTTTACCCTCCTTGATGTTTGGTACCGATGTAATCTTGGATCTCCTAGGGTGTCGTTTCATGGCAATGCTCTCTTTAGGTTGCGGCAAACAAGACAACCTTCTTGTGCTGCTGAATGAGCACCCCGGCAGTTCACACATTTTGGATCTTCTTCCCTGGAGCGACTGCAGTTCTTAATATTATGTTTTTCACCGCATCGGATGCAATGTTCTTCAGCTCGGCATTCTTTGGCATACTGCAAGAATTTCTGGCAGCTGTAACATTGCTGGACACTTGTAGATGCCTTTCCTCGTTTCTCGGTGTTTTTGTGAATCTCTTCAGAGCTGATCCTTGGTCAGCCTCTGGTCTTGGTTTGAACTTTTCTCTTGGCTTATTGGGTTGTTTCTGCCGTAATAAGGTGCCTTCATCCTGTAGGATCCTGAGAACGGCTGGCATGTCATGCAACTTTATATACAAGGTGCCCCAGTCGGAGGCTTGATACCTGATGGTTGGCTTCTTCTTAGGGAAGGGCTCTTGGGGCTTCCAGCATTGTTCCTGTTGATGTTTCGTCACTGGTGTTAGGCGATTCAGGTTATTGCAGGGGAAGTAGTCTACGGCATAAGTCTTCCATGTATTTCCTTTCATCGAAGTCTGTGGCAAAGACTGTTGGAAATGGTATCTTCACTGCCGGGGCTTGCTTCTCATCCATTCCTTGTGAAGGTGAACATCCAATGGCTGCTATAATTGTACTTAACAGGAACTATACAGTCACGAAAATTGCCCAGTTATGTAATGAGAACGTTACCTGCGTTGAAATAACAACACATAATGAAAGAATTGTGATTGCTAGTCTGTACTTTCAATATAGTGACGAAATAGATGGATACCTTGAAAAAATGAGGGAAATCGAAGAAGCAATGGGAAACAGACCAGTAGTGTACAAAATGGATGCCAATGCTAAATCTCCACTCTGGCATAGTAAGATCAGGGATGAGCGAGGAATATCGTTAGAGCAGACTATTTTCGAACTGAATCTGGAAGTTATGAATAAACCCTTCAATCCCTACACATTCCAAAATAGAGCTGGTGCAGCAACAAACATAGATGTAACATTAGCAAATGGGAAAGCTTTCAGATTAGTCCAAAACTGGAAAGTTGGGCAAAATCTAACAACATCAGACCATAACGTCATCTATTTCTCCATATCTAATGCCCAAGAGCAAGATATGATAGACGAATGTTGGTCATATTCCTATAAAACAGACTGGAACCTATTAAGAAGATCCTTTGAACTACCAGCACTGCCAGAAATGTCAGATAATGTTGACCTAAAGCCGATAGAACTGACGAATGTGATACAACATGCCATGAAGGTATCAATAGTGCAAAAGAGAAAGCTCAATGATAAAAGATGTATTCTGTGGAACGATACGCTTCAGAGGTTAAGGACAAAAGTAAGGAGAACTCGAAGGCACTACCACCATGCTAAAACTGCCGCTGAACGTAGCTGGACACTGGATCAGTACAGGTCAGCGAAAGCTGAGTACCATCAGAAACTTCAGGATGTTAGACTAACAAGCTGGGAGACATACATTAGCCAAAACTTGTTATTAAACCCATGGGGACTTCCGTACAAGCTAGCTGCGCAGAAGATAAAATCACCTAATATTTTTTCTACGCTCAGGAAAGGAGATGGAAGTATGACAAGCAGTTGGCAGGAATCGGCGGAACTTCTCCTGAAAACGCTCTTGCCGGACGACCAGCAGGAGTCCGATTCAGAGGAACACAAACTCATAAGGCAACTAATGAATAACGAATATGAAAACGACATGTTGGTTCTACCATTCGCTCAAGAGGAAGTAAGTACCGCAATAAGCGCGCTGAAGAGAAATAAAGCACCAGGACCTGATGGGATAACAGCAGAAGTCTTGAAAGCCTTAAGTCAGCAAATAGTTCCTTACCTTACCGAATTGCTGAATGCCTGTCTGCTGCAGGGAAGGATACCTCATAGTTGGAAAACATCAAGCATAAAAATTATAAGGAAAGGAGAAGATAAGGACCCTACACTACCAAAGTCTTACAGACCAATTTGCCTGCTAAATACACTTGGGAAAATTCAAGAAAAATTATTATGTAAAAGAATTAAAGAATTCAGATTATTGAAGGGTATAAATCAGCAGCATTTCGGCTTCCGGAAAGGCAGGTCGACAGAGGATGCAATAAATGAAGCTCAGCATATAATCAAATCGACAAAGAAAAAATATGTCATTGGCATTTGTATCGACATTTCCGGCGCCTTTGATAATTTATGGTGGCCGCGTATGTTCGCACGACTAAGGGAGTTAGAATGCCCACGAGTGTTGGATGAGAGCTTGAAAGACTACTGTCACGGAAGAACTGCAACACTTCACAGTTCTGGTCAGCAACTGACCAAACATCTCACAAAAGGATGTCCACAAGGTTCAGTATGTGGCCCAGAATTCTGGGATATTGCTCTCGAACCTGTCCTTAACAGACTTATGGGTCTGGCAGAGCTTGAAGGAATCGTTACCTTCGCAGATGATATTTTTCTGCTATTTGGAGGAAGTAATAGAAGATAGATCGAGACAAACACCAAAAAAATAATGAAAGTAATGGAATGCTGGTGTAAACAAGTTAAGCTCCAGCTAGCAACAACATAAACCCAATACAGTTTGATGAAAGGAACACAGAAACGCAACCCCACTGTGAAGCTTGGAGAAAATTCCATTAAAAGACGCAAAACAGTAAGATACTTAGGTGTTGTTCTGGATGAACATAGGAATTTTAAAGATCACATTGATTATATATGCCAAAGAACGACTGCAGCAATGAACAAAATAATTAGCATTGGGCAAAGAAGATTTCTAATCCCACTGCCGACTATAAGGCTGTATCATGGTGCCATTACCACAGCTATTGCAAGTTATGGAGTGAGCACATGGGCGCATAGGTTAAGATTGGTTAAACCTGCAAGGGATATCAGACGAATGCAACGAGGAATTCTCTTGCGTCTTATAGGCGCATTCGGAAGTACCCCAACTGATGCACTTACAGTCATTCTCGGAATATGTCCTTTAGATCTGGAAATAAGAAAAAGAGCAGCATGTTACTGGCTACGAAAAGGAAACTTAGACAAGATAACAGAAATCCTGGGTCAAGTGGCAACCAAGAAGATAGACATCAAAAATTGTGTTTTGAATGAATGGCAACAGCAGTGGAACAATTCGGAAACAGGAAGGAGAGTATTTGAAATTCTTCCTGACATCAGAGAGAGGATACGTATGAAGCACTTCAATACATCCCGAGGGTTAATACATTTCCTCACCGGTCATGGACCGTATGAAACATATCTTCATAGGATCAATAGGACAGAGAATGATCTATGTGCGTGCAGATCTCCAGGAACACCTGAACATAAACTGTTTGAATGTGCTCTAGTTGATGATCAAATCAAACAGTACAGAATGAAGCTCATGGGGAAAACTGTCAAGGAAATCATTAAAGACAACCTCCTCCTGAATGAACTCGACAAGCTGGCAGATGCTGTGTCAGATGCAGCCAGGGAGCAGTATCGGCTTCAGCATAGCCAGCAACCTGCCGGAACATAACAAGCCATCTAAGGAATGAGACAAGATACTCTAAACGGACGAGACACAAACAACTAAGTGGGATGCTGATGCCGGAAGTGTGGCTTCTGGAATTTACCGAAGCTTATTTCTTCAATGGATGCCAGCGTTAAACGAACTTTTGAAAACTCAAGATGTTCAGTTATTTAGTATTAGTGGGTAATATTTTTTACCAACAGGTTGATAAATTACAGTCTGTAGTAATAATAGTTAATTGTTTGTACCATTTTCATAGTATATAGGATTTGTGTTAATTTTACAAAATTTTTGTTTATTATAAATTTCAATACAGTATTAAGAAATAACGGTTCGTTGTAGACTCTAGATAACAAACCATCTGAATGTACAGTTAAATAAATAAATAAATAAAATCCATTCCTTCAATCTCTTCATATGCTGGGAGTGCTATTGTTGCTTGTGCTGGATCGCTGGATACCCAGTAAAAATCTTCTATAATACCGGCTGGAAGGCTCCATTGGTAGATTTTGTCGAAGATCTTATGCGCATCTCCATCCTCAGATAGTCCTTGGGCGCATAGAGGTCTCCATCAAGGCGGTTCCTCCAGTAGCTTGGTGGTTGGTGGTTGTTGGTTGTATCGGACTTCATACTTTTCTCTCTCTGAGCTGCAGTAAAAGAATATTGGCCAATATTCTCGTTCTTGTTCTTCTGCGGCAGTTAACTCGACCGAGTGGCTTCTGCTTTGGTAGCTTCCCAGAATAAATTGTGTCATCTGCGCTGGAAATATATCCATCTTGGGATGTATTCAGTCCCTTCCTTGCAACCTCGTGCCACCCTGGGTTGATGGGCAATTCACTCCAGCAGCCTCCGCTTGATGGACTGCATGGGTTCAACATCTCGCTGCCGCTGCGCGATGGTGTCTGGGCGCTGGAGCTGCATGCTACCATGCGCATAGGCTGCTCTGGTGGTGCGCCCTGTTGGCTCTCTTCTCCGCTCGGAGAGCCGGCATTGCCCGACCTTCCATCAACTCTGCAGGGCACAGACCGAGACGATGCGCCCAGGCCGCTGAACCTTGTGTCAGCTCTAGGCACTCCCCTTCACTCGGAGAGCAGGTCACAGCCGACCTTCCCCCACACCTGCGAGGCGCGGACTGAGTCGAAGCCTCGGGTGCAAGCAGGAGCTGGCGAGGCGACGGTGGTGTATCCTTGTGGCAGGCAGGCATAGCGAGCGGCGAAACTGGTTGCCACTACTTCCCCATGTACGCACTCAGGCTTATCTTGAAGCTTGGTTCAGCGAATTTTAACTGAAGATTTGGGAATGAAAAGGATTGCTGCCAAGTTTGTTCCTCGGGCTCTGACTGACAATCAAAAAGAACGTCTAGTTGAAACATGTTGTGCTTTGAAACAACATCTTGAAATTGATCCAGATTTTCTGTCAAAGGTCATTACTGGTGATGAGCCATGGTGCTATGGTTACAACAGAGAATCAAAGCAACAGTCAAGCAAATGGAAGAGGTTATTGTCACCCCGTCCAAAAAAATGTCATCAAGTTAAATTAGATATCAAAACAATGCTCTTTTGCTTTTTTGATGCCAAAGGTGTAGTTCGTTCAGAGTTTGTTCCTCCACATCAAACCGCCAATCAAACCTTTTATTTGGAAGTTTTAAGAGATTATGCAATAGTGTTTTTTTTTAAAAAAAAAAAAATACCCGATTTGTTACAGACAGGAGACTGGTTCTTCCACCAAAACAATGCACCTGCACACACAGCTGTCTCTGTTAGGCAGTTTTTGGTTAAAAATGGCATGGTTCCGCTGCTGCAGGCACCTTACTCGCCTGACCTGGCTCCTTGCAACTTTTTCTTGTTTCCACGCAAGGGGCATGAAAGGGCACCAATTTGGCAACATTGAAGAGATTAAGAAAAAATTGAGGGAGAAGCTGTCAGCCATTTCTAAAGATGACTACAGAAAATGTTTCAAACAGTGGAAGCACTGATGGAACAAATGTATTAGTTGTAATGGAGAGTATTTTGAAGGGGATAAGGTTGTTTTGGAAAAAAATTGAAAATATATAGCTTTTAAAAAATAATTCCAGTTGTTTTTGGTATAGTGCATTTTCACCATGTAGATATAGTGGATTTGGTGATTTTTTTTTTCTGGTCCAAGCCATATTATACCCTAACTTCTTTACTTTCGAGATACATTATCTCGAGAACTAAGTGATGTATCAAATATATATATATATATATATACTAGCATTTGCCCGCTGCTTCACGCGCGCATGCCTTGGCAGGTGTAGAAATTATTTACCGATTTTATTCTCTTATCAGACATTAACGTGGAAAGGCATGAACTGTTAATGTATTCTGAATAGTTTCGTTTTGTTTCGGTTAATACGTTAGGTTCGGTTTTCATACTGATGTCAGAGAGTTGTTTTATTCATATTTTAACATGATGCAATTGATTCAATAGTAGAAAAGGTTCCTGAAAAATTAACAGTAGTAATTCGTGGTTGTAATTATTGTGCGAAGTATAAACATTTATTGTTTAGAAAGGCTTTCACGGTTCAATCGACGTTCTTTCTTCTGTGCGCTTTCAGAAGCTATGGATTTAGCGTACAGAACCCGGTTATAGGTCAATCGCTTTTCTCGGTGCAGGTTACTTTCATTTGGTCTAGCTATTTCATCTAGTTCTCTTTGACGTTGCAGACGATGTTGTCGGTCTATTTCACTCTCATTTAGCCGATATTATTTCTGAAAGCAATATTTAACTCGGCTAAAACATAATATTTTTAAATGCTGATATGGAGGATTCCACGTAACCGTGGTACCGAAAATTTAAATGGATATATAACAGTTGTAACGTTAAGAAAGCTGATATTATAATCATTATGTGTAATTTTTTTTGGCGATTTTATGTGTAACTTTGCCTGGGATTATATAGCTAGGTATAAGCTTTGTTAAGGATGTATCTGTGGATTTAATGAAAAATATTCTTTCCATGATACTTAACTAAAAAAAAGTTTATTTTTAAGTGTGGATATCGAGGATTGCAACATAACCGCGGTGCCATAAATTTATGTAAATATAGCAGTAATCTACGACTTAGTCCTCTTGGAAGGGTGCTGAAATATAAAAATTCGTTACCAATAATCACAGCATCTCAATTTTTCTGATTTATTTATTTTTTGTTGTTTTTTATTTTTTGTTGTTTGGATATTGGTTTTATTTTATGTTGATACACCATCAATTATTCCTGCTTTAAAATAGAAATTTACGTGAATTGGAGCTACTCTTGATTTCAAATCGTCGTATCATTACTGTATTTCAGTCAGATATAATTAATCCAAAAATGTCGAGATGTGATCATGGTACAGTTTATGTAGTAACGTGCATGTAACTGAAACAATTATTTCTGAGTGGCAACATTATCGCAAGTTGTGAATCGCTTGAAATGCAACCTGACAGCTGATATGATGCTTTGTTATAGGCCTAAGAGACGATGCCTGCAGCTTTATAATCTACGCGGTGTAGCATTAGGATATGAAACATTTTTAATTTAAGTTTCTTTCAATATAGCCGTATTTTCTATGTAATTATTTCAGTCGCATGTAAGTACCTGGCGAAACAACCGCCTGGACCAGATGACAATTGACTTGTTTTGTTTAGCATCAGGCATAACGGGTTTAGTTTTAAAATTTACGCGGTGTAGAATAGAATTTTAGGATGCCTAGTTATATTTGAAATAAAAATTCGTTACCAATAATCACAGCATCTCAATTTTTTCTGATTTATTTATTTTTTGCTGTTTGGATATTGGTTTTTATTTTATGTTGATACACTATCAATTATTCCTGCTTTAAAATAGAAATTTACGTGAATTGGAGTTAATCTTGGTTTCAAACCGTCGTATCATTATTGTCATTATTTCAGTCAGATATAATTAATTCAAAAATGTCAAAATGGATCACGGTACAGTATATGTACTAATGTGCATGTAACTCAAGCAATTATTTCTGAGTGGCTTATAGCCACGAGACATATTAATCGAATAAAGTACTTCCAAATATGTGCAATTCCGCACAAGTCATTATGAAAGAAGTATGTTTTATTACTTGCTGATATTTATAATAGCTGTTTTTCAGACATCGCTCTTCGAGAAAAAACTGAATTTCGTATTAAGTATTGGCTTATTGTGGCTGTATTGTACAGAATTGACGTAGCAATTTTGTTCCAGAGACAAACTGTATAACAGTCTACCAGAGACAATACGTCTTCAATATTTGTAATACAACTTTTTCGTAATTCAACAGACCTGTTACGATTCAAGTAAATGCTGATTATACTTGATTCACGTACTCTTTTTATTTTGAAGTACTGCGGTCCAGAAAAATGAATCGCAGAAGTAAAAAAAAAAAAAAAAAAAAAAAAAAAAAAAAAAAAAAAAAAAAAAAAGGAAATCCTAAATTTTTCAGGTCTCTTTATGAAAGGAGTGACCGTCTGAATGTGTATAATTATCTGTGGTCTACAGTTTCACATTTCTGAAGTTTTTTACTGACTTTCTTCTTCCCATGGTACATATTAGTCGTTAGCTACTTCTGCAGATGTTGATCAGCAACATTAGCTTTAAAAATTTGGAAACACCATGCAAATTGATGCGGTAGTTTTTGCGTTATTAGAGATCAAGCCTCACTACAAACGCAGCTTGCTTACAGATTTATAATAGTATAGATATATATATATATATCGATTTGTCTCGTTGAGTTACATGTGAATTGATCATCAAATTTGGCTATGGCGAAATTTTTCTTCTGATCCAGGCTGCATTTCAATCTAACCGTGTCAAATTTGAGATATGATATCTTGAGAACTTAGCAAGATATCAAAAAATATTATATCACCATTTAGTTCAGTACTGGAAATCAAGGAAGCTTGGTATGCATACATATTTTTGGATGAGTAAAAATAGTATACAGTTAAATCAACTTCAACCTACTCCTTTCTTGGCAGGGTGCAGGTGAATCTAGATTTGCTTTAATTCTGGAAATAGATGGCGCAAATTGTTTTATACTTGGTACACGTTTCTCATTGCATGAATAAATGTGGTGTATGGGTAAATCAGTGCCAACTAGTTTGGTCATTGCTGGGAATTCTGTTAGTAGTCAAATAAAGTTGATTAAAAACTATTAACTTATGACTAGGGGATTGGATGTGTATGCACCAAGAGCTACCACATGAGAATCATATGCTAACTCTTTGTATGTATACATCTTATCTCCTTTCCAAATGTCTCACTAAGGGTTATACCAAAATGTTGAGAAGTGTGTTCATGTTCTTTTGTTCATCACAGGTCTTTTGGTTTCATTTGTGGTGAGTGATTAGTTTACTTTCCTTATCATTTTTTATTTTCAATGTCTAACTGCATATTCATTGCCACTTTATCACAATAACTTCCTTTATTTGAGTTATTTTTGCCTTTATTATAGAATCACACAATTTTGGAAATGTATCTGATTTACAGGTTTAGATTTTCTGAGTGGGCAGTAAGTTTTAAAACAAATTTTTCTTATTTTTAACTCACTAAACTAATAGCTAGCCATTTTTTAAATACTTTTTTGTGTGTGTTTTGTCTTCCTAAGTATGCAGCATTTACTGTTTAGCACAATGCGTTAAGTTGATATGTAAAAAAGTATGGAAAAATTAAAATCATTTCTTGGCAGAGTTGAAGACAGGAGACCTGTCAGGACTTAGGCTAATTGTGAACACAATTTGATGTAGAAGGATAATAAAAATAAAACACATATCAAGCTGATGAGTGAGCAGGATGTGAATGGCAGAAAAAGATAGTTGGAAACAATGTGTTAGTGGAGGATGCAAAGTGTGGGTGGAAAATGGGTGACAAAAAAAGAATAAATATGAGATTTTAGTTTCATTTGAAATCTGTTTAAATTTTGAAAATATACTATAGTAAAAGTCAACAAAGAATGATAGAGAAAGTAAACCCATTAGGAATGACGAAGGCTGGATGGCCACAATAAACAACTAAATATAAACACAATTTACAGTATTTCAGTATAATCTTAATGAAGATTGGAGGAGGGCATCAGGCAATGGGATTGCATGAACACACACACACTCACCACATGACAAAGCCAGTGATGAACTGGATGAGAAGGGTGGGGATGGAAAAGGTGTTGGAGAAGTTGATGATGGATAATTATAGAAAAGTATACACTCTGTAATGGCTGGCCAACGTAAAATGAAATAAATTAATTTAAAATAATAATAAGATAATGACATAAAAACTATATTGGTGTAGGTGGTAGTGGCAGGATGTATGCTTCAAGTTTTGCTGTGTCATATTTCATAAGTAAAGGATCCATTTAATGGATTGGTAGAGGCAGGATGTAGGTATTTATAGGCCAAGTTAGATAATCTGCTGAAATACATGGAGGGCTGGAAAGCATTTTAGGGAGAAGACTTCTAATTTCAGGAAAGAACATTATACTCATGATGACAGATTTGGTTAATGGATTTGAGAGTGGTAGTGAACTGGGTGACAAATACAAGACTTTGATACTTTGATTGGTCTTTGATGATGCAGGACAGACTGAGAGATTTGTTTTTCTGCTCAAGGTCCAGGATAAATAATAGGAGATTATGACTTGTAACAGCAGGAGTAATTGAGGAGAGAGAGTTTATCAGAATTAATGTGTTTGTGGCAGATTGCTAATCTTTCAGAAGTGGTATGTTTGGTGTGGAAGGAGTGGTAACTATCAAATTGGAGGTCCTGTCAAAATTTTTATTATATGTATATACCCAGGAAGGTCCTGTGTCTGTGGCGTTAGATCCAGGTAAACTAAAAGATCAGTTGATCATGGAATTGAGGAAGCCAAGAACATATTTTTCACTATGGGTTCAGAAGACGTGACAAATTGTTCTGCAGCCTACAGCAGACCTTCTTCTCAACTGAATACACTCCTTCATCCACGAAACCATCCCCTCCATTTACTCCAGAAGTTCTTTACTTCCAACATGTTTCCTAAAGTCCATTCCCCACTCCAACAACCTCAGCTCTGTAGAAACCTGAGGCATGATAGAACCATTCAGGAATAATATTGTCATCATTCCAGTAGACAAGAGCTTAGCCAATGTGGTTATGTACCACTGTAATTATGAGACCAATACCTTGAGGCAGCTTTCTGATGCCAATACTTAATGTCCACACACAACACAGATCCCAAAATATCCACACGCCAAGAAATGTAAACTCTCCACAGTCCATTTCCCTCCTCGGTATGTTTGAATACCCTCTGCATAACTTCTTTCCTAAATCCGCATGGCTGACAGTGCTGGATAACCTATAAATGCACCCACTGAACATATTTCAATCCTGTTGTATAAACATCTCCTACCTTTTCTGTAAATATTCCTTCCCTTTCTTCATCAAAGATACTCAGTACTTCCTGTCCATATTATCCAATCATCTACCTCCAGAGTCCTGTCTTGTGTCCATTGATGTGACTACCCCGTATACAGACGTTCCCCATTATCAGAGCTTCAATTCCCTGGAAAACTCCCTAGATATGCAACACCCATACAGCCATCCAGCACATCCTTGGTTCTCATCTTCCTTCAGTTACTAAATACAGATACAGGGCACTACCATGGTCCCACATGGTGCTATCCTATGTCAACCTGTACCTGGATTATTTGGATGAATATTTCCTGAACCACATCCCATTTAACCCAGTATATGGTTGAAATACTTAATGATATATTTATGGAATCACAATGAAAACTACTTCCTAGATTTTCTCAATTCTGTTTAGCCATTCCATCAGTTACAACTAGAATTGCTCCCAGACACATGCCATATTCCTCAATGTGGACATAGCCCTATTGCAGAGTGCCCTTCAACCCTTTTTAAACATCAAGCCCATTAATTAAAACAATATCTACACCTCAACAGTTGTCATCCCTTTCACACCAAACATTCTCTTCCTTACAGCCTTGCCATCTGCGCATCTGTTCCGATGAGCTGTCCCTGCTGATCTCGTACAAAGACAACTACTCTTTCCCTGCACCTCTGAAAACCAACAGCACAGTTGTCTCCATGATTTCATTAACCAGATCCTGTAACATGGGCATGACTTCCTATGTTCCTAGCCTGAACACACATACGCTCTCACACACATGCTTCAATAGACCACAGGAGCATTTAGTCAATAATTGCTCATTTTTTGATTTTGACAAACAACCACATGGATCCTTGCATGCAACAGACGTAACAATAAACAATATAGAGAAAGAGGAATTGGAAATATATAGTATGAATGACAAGGAAGAGGAATATAGGAAAGACTAGAGTGTCAATCTGTATAGAATCGATAATGCACAATTACCAAAGGTGTAAACCGATATAGGCTGAAAGGTAGAATTAGTATAGGAAATCAAGAAAGAGATAGGAATAGTTCCTTAAGCCAGAACAGATCAGCAGGCCTAATTCTTGAATGCAGAAAGAAAAAGGTGATTATTGTGTTGTAGTTCACCTGTCTTCATTCTTGGAAAGCAGTGGGTTTTCTCTCTTGGAAATGTGTTATTTTTCTTATCATACTGATTATTAAAGTTCCAGCATGTTGGATGTAGAGAAGGATGAAATTAGGATCAAATCTCTTTCATTGAGTACTGGCCATCCTAATTACAGTGTCTGGCAGTTTCTGTGCTAGCAAAGCAGGATAGTCATAAATACACTGCCTGACAAAAAAAGTGAAGCACCCAGAGGGGGAGGAGGAAACAAAATGAAACTTGAGGGGCTGAGTTGTATGTGATGTTATTTGAGTCATTACAAAACTGAGTCAAATTTACGAAGCACTTGGCAGTATAATTCAACCAGCTGGCTAAATGAAGAGTCCCAATGAGGCACCTTTCAAATACAGTCATGTGCTGATAATGCTATCGCACATGAGTATGCAGCACTCCATATCCTTCACAATGACCACTCCATATCTTACACTGTTCACGCCCCTTATATACCCTGCCAGTCCTGACAGCAACAAAATTAACAACACTAATGCACTCTGTTGACCACTCTACTTTTTTACAGAGAATTGCAGCTTTAATCATTTACATACCCACCGATGGTGTTTATGTGTGTAGTTACAGTGATTTTCAACCACGTTTTCTGGGTGCTTCAATTTTTTTTGTCAGCGAGTGTACATTTGAGCAAGGCTTATGCAGTTGGTATACATGTGATACATTCAGTACACTCACTTATAAACATTATTGACCAAGTTGGATAACAAGACATTAGGCCCCACACCTCAATATTAATAAAAATAGTAAATAATAAAGCTAATTGATAATGGTAAACAAATCATTATAATTATCAACATAACTGATCTGTTTATTTACTATTTAAACTAGAATTTTTAAATTTGTGTGTTTTTACAGGATATGTGGAAGAAATAAATAAAAGAACTGATATGATGCATTCATTACAAAATGAGAATAATTTTCTGAAGATTCAAATATGTAAGCTAATTGAAAACAATAATATTTTTATAAATAAGTTTGCAAGTGATGGTAATTTTGATACCGTAGAAGCTAATTTAAATCATAGCAAGTGGTTACTTGCTCATCTGAATATTAGTTGTCCCGGAGTGGAAAGCTCAGCCTCAGGCAATAAGCATAATGGTAAGAGAATACCCTTACCTGTTTTATTAGACGATACATCTAAGATACCAGATTTAAATATGGTCAGCCTAGATGGAGTTCATTCTGATTCAGAAAAAATGGTTTTTGAAGGTAACAAAGATTCATTTGCATTCTTTATGAAAAGTTTTTCAGATGGTTGTTCAGAGAGCTTAGGTGATTTTGCTGTTATGAAAACTCCAACTAAAATGCTGAAAGAAACTTTATTTAATGTTGTAAAAGAAATTGCCAATTCTTTGTTTGAGGAACATTATAGCCATATTGTGCAAGGAATCAGAAATGAAACAGCTGAAGTATTCAGCATCTTATCATCAAATTTAACAGTCATTTCTAAATTAGAGTGCTATTTGAATGACATAAATAACACAGTACACACATTTGTTTATAACAGATCTGCTTCTAAACCACCAAATATTTCAGAATCAGATGTCAAATACATGTTTGAAAGCATCCGTAACTTAAATAAAATTACAGCACCCTTAAAAACTTTAGATGATGTTATTAATCATTCAAAAAATGTCAAGTTTACTGATTTGATCAAAAAGATTGTTGTTCCAACATTAGATTCAGTCGGAGAAATACTAGAGATGTTAAAAATATATGATAAAAGTGGAGTTTCAGGTATGAAGGACTCGCATTCCAATGAAGATAAAATTGCAGTAGACTTGCAGAGTACTCAAAAAGAACATATTGTACCTATAACAGGATCTGAACCTAATAAGAAAAAGAAGAAAAACCAGTTTGAGAGTAAAAAAGATAAGCATTACAACTATCAAAAGAAAAAACATGGCAAGAAAGAAAATCACCAAGGCAAGAATGATCATTACAATCATGAGACACATTTTACAAATCAAGATGGACATATTCCAAAACAAACTAAAAAACATAAGAAAAACTATTTTGAGAAAAACTCCAATTATAATGATGATTCATGGCAGAAAGAAAAATCAAAAACCAATATGCAAGATTCAAAAATAAGGTCACATACTGAAAAAGAAAGCTCTACAAATAGATGGCATAATGATGAAAGTGAACAGAAACAGAATATTTCTGGTGACTGGGCTATTAACATGGGGAAGAGTCGTGCAACGATTAGAATGAATGAGCACAAAAGTGACTGGATATTTGAGCGAGCGTATTCACGTAGGAATATGCGAAGTGCCATGACAGATGAAGATTATTGGTATTTTCAACGAGCAGAAGCTCGAAAAGAGTGTCGTAAAAGACCAACTGGTAAAAATTGTAAAACAAATTACCCTTCTTCAGAACATATTGAAGATATATACCATGACAGTTTTAATGATCACAAGTATTATAAAATACCGAAAAATCAAAAAAATATTTTTAAAAATTTTAAACATGCTTCAAGAAGTGGATTTCAAAAGCATATATGGCTGCTTCAAAAATGTTTAATTCTTAGTTGCATTTTTTTGACAAAGAAGTGATCTAATGTACATTAGCCATCTATCTGTTTTCCTCCAGAGTCAGCATACTAGTAAGTTGTAGAAAATTGTGTGTAAAATATGTGTATATAGTAACATTATTTTTGTTTAACTTTTTTTTCAAGTTTCTTTAAAGTATGTACAGTATAAGATATATTAAATTTTCTATATAACATTTTATGTTCTGTAATCCAGTGCTTTCATATATATATATATATATATATATATATATATATATATATATATATATATATTTCTGCTTGCGGGAGCAAGTTATAATATTCATGTAAAAAGAATATCTAAACTTTCCTTTCATGATGATGTTGACTGTGTCCTGTAAATCAATACAGAAACAAATCTCACTTAAAAATATTCTTCAAAATTATTGTCATGAATTTATTTTAATTTTCTTAAGTCACTTTTTACATAAAACAAAAAGAGGTTTTTTTCTTTTAGAGATAAGCACTTTTAAAAAAGATTTCACATTAAAATTGTTTTGTAGTGTGTAATAACAAAAGGTATTTTGCAGTTATTCCTTAAGTGTGTTGGTGATGTTTTGTAATGTAATCGTAATTACTGACAGATATTTCAAATTACAATACACTTGCTGTTTTGTATAGGAGATACTTTGTAATATATAGTGTATTGTATTATAACTACTGCAAGATACTTTTCTTTTCACTTCTGCTAAGTGTATTTCATATAACAAAAATGGGTTTGATGAAAAAAATATAAGAACACAGAAATGAGCTATCACTTACCATAGATAATGGTGGGATGGCACAAATTCTATGAAACTTAAAGAAACACTTGGAACAATAGAAATTTTGGTTATAAAATCTACATCATTGGAGGTGTTTGATATACATTAGATGGAATTCAGAGAAAAACTAATGGTTCTTTGCACATGGTTAGAAGTCATGCTTACTTCATTTACAGCAGGTTATACCTAGAGATCTGCAGTGTGCATCTGAATTTGTAACCTTGTTTATGATGCTGCCTTTTGGGATTTGCTTGTCATTCAGCAGTTAATTTAGAACAACTCTTCTGCTTAATGCATAGGTCTCAATATAAATTCTTATTCCTAAGAATGAATATTTTTAGACACCCATAATTCTCACCAACTTATAGTTTCACAAAACATAACATGATTTAATCGGAGTGCATGGTAGTGCAGTCGCCAAGTCATGTCAACAGTGGCTTTACCTTCCCCTCTCTTGAAGCAACTTGGGTCAGTTTTGTATCTCAATTTCCTACAGCTTATCGATGCTAAATGCTTCAATTTTCACCCCTCTTGACAGATAAATTTGGTATCTCTAAGTTTGGTATCTATCCTTATCTTCATCAGAACCAACAGGAACTGTGGCAAATTACAATTGATGCACATATTAATTTATTTTTGGTATATTGTTTTCTGCACAAGACATCTTTCTAGACCATTTTAGTCCCTTTTATGTATTTCCCCTGTACTATCCTCGGAAAAAAATCACTCAGCTGACTTACACCACAATGAGTTTGTTTTAATTTCATTTAATTTAATTGCAGTGGAGCACAGGCTCCGGTGGCAATTTCCCTACACAGCCATCTTCCCCCTATCCTGCACCTACCTACATTTGCCCTCTACAAATTTTATCTTTAAATTCTTTCAAAGTTTTCGGTAAATTATTCATCATTTCTCTTGGTAACTCATTCCAATCCCTGACACCCTTACCTAAAAAAGAGAATCTTCCTACACCCTTGTGCCTGAAATCAAGTGCCAGCTTGTGGTCATGCACTACTTTTCATACCTATTGCAATATCTTTCCATGCCTCATCGACTGTTTGACTCCAAACCTGTGCAAACTGTATTCTTCTGAAAATTAAAAATTAAAGTGTGAAATTCTATTATTCTTGATATCATAGTTTTTACAATTGAGTACCATTTGAAATTGTTCATATCCAGCTGTTTTTCTTCTCATGTTCTTATTTAAATCTGAAAATAAGAAAAACATTGAACTGAATCATGTAATGTGTGAAAACTGGTAGATGAGCAAACACATTCAGTAATGTTATTTGGAAATGGAAATTAATTTAGTTTATCTGAAAGTATTTGGAATCCACTAGTTTTCTCAATTGCCATTGTTATTTTTTTTTTAATATATATCCAAATTTCCTATTGTATCAAAAAAATCCAAAATAAAACTCAAAATTGGTAGTGGAACAAAACTGTGTTAAACCGTGAAATTACATGTAACAACAAGTTTTTGACTGTAGTAAATTCTGACAATGCATGTGTTATAGTAGTTAGCTGAATGACATTTATCCAATGTTTAAAGAAATTTATATGTATGGCTGTGTTAACTTATCAATTTGTCATCAAGCAGTAATTATTCTTGGATTAGATAATAGACATGAACAAGATGTTTCAAATTCTGTTCACTTCTTATTTTTGTAAAGGACTTCTCTCTACTTTTCATCATGTATGTTGTGAATACTTACATTGGTATCAATTTTTAAATGTAATAGTTCCTTTCTTTCTGTATGTGTAAAAATTGATTTTGGTGTTTTCACATCAGCTCTTTTAATTATAGGTAATCATTTCTTATAATATTTTAGTTTTGCTGAACATTTAACCTCTATATTAGAAGTTAATTGCACTTTTTACCCAGGACAGAAATACTCTCTAAGATTTGATGGGTATTGTATGCTTGTTTATAAAATGTTTATATTGAAAAATGTTATTTTAAGATTTCATGTTGTTATGTTGAGATTAATTGTGATAGTGTTATATTGAATTGTATAAATTATTTGAACATTTTGTTTTTTTTATTAAATTGTAATATACAAAGTTGTTTCTTACCACTTTATAACTGTTGAAATGTTAATTGTTCTAAATAAAATGAAAGACTCTTTTTCTTTGTGCAGAATTCCCTAACATTTTTAAAAATAATGATGTGCAGTAAAGAACAATAACCATACATGTCCCTGCATTGCTGAAACATGAAAGTTCTATAACTGGATTGTTAATATAAACTATGACAAAAGGATTAATCCCTAATAATTACCATTTGCAGAATCTAAATACAGATAAAAATGTAGCCTTTTTTTGTTTTTTAATGCAAAATCACATCCTCTTTTCTACAGTAGAACTCCAAGTATCTGTTCTCCAACAATCCGAATCACTGAATATCCAAATCACTTTTTTTTATTAAGACGAAAATGTACTGTGATTCACAAAATAATGATTCTGCCTATGCACTATTGTCCTTCCCAGTGGCAGATCTAGGAATTTTCCAAGCCAGGTCAAAAACTAGGGGGGGGGGAGAGCCATTGTTATCCTGAGTGTCACGGCTCTGATTTTGATTGTCTGCCAGTCGCATTGTTGTCTTTGCCAGGTGGCCAGCCTTTCCCTTTGATTAGTCAGTCAGTGTGTCGTTGACCTGCTACTGTGACAGTACTCTTTCACATCAGTGCGTTATTTGTGAGTGCGTTTCATCGTTTACCATGGGTTCTAAAAGAAAACATGTTGTGTTATTGTTAGCGAATAAAATAAAAATTATAGAGCAATCATATAAAGGAGTTACGGGTACACAGTTGGCTGAGATATACAGTGTTGGACAATCAGTGATTGGAGCAAACCTACAGTTTTAAACTTCACGTGAGTGCTTGAAAATGAAAGTTCTTCAACAAAATCAGTGAAGGCAACAACAAACAAAGATTTAGAAGATACCGTTTTCTTATGGTTTTTACAGCAACGTTCTATGGGAAACCTAATATCGGTACTTTTTGATAAAGCCAATTATCAAAATTTTTGATTTTCCGAATGAGTTCTGGTCCAAATTGATTTGGATAGTTAGAGTTCTATTGTATATATAATCTAAAGCTTTTCAGGAATACCATTTGTACGCAGAAGGAATTGGATTTTCTCATTCGTAAAGAAAATTTATTTTGTTGCTATTTTTGTGCTGTGCTCACCAAGGATATTCTCTCTCTCTTTTTTATTATTATTTTTTTAATTTTTTTTAAGTATGTGAGATTTATTTCAGTACTTAAAATCAACATATTAGTAATATTTCAGAAGTTTTGATATAACTGCAATAAAATTGTGAAATAAAATTTCAGGATTAGTGATCTGTTTACCGACGTGTAAACAAATGTGCAACATAAAGAAAGGCTTGAGGTTTTGTACTGTAACTTGTGTACTATTGATGTTGGGAAGCTGTGTATTATTTTTCAAAGGAAATAATGGTTAGTAAAAGATTTCACTTGGGATTGTTCCAATAACTAACAAAAAAAAAAAAAAAAAAAAAAATCACACGCTTTTGCCAAAATGTAGTCTATTCTAGTGATTCTTAGCAGACTGTTACAAGACTCCATATCAATAGTTTAGGCAGTGGCATAACCTTGCTAATAGCTTCTGTATTGGTATTTAATTTAATTGGGATGGAGCGCTCTCTCCAATGGCAATTTCCCAATACCCCCATTTTTCCCCTTTTCCTGTACCCACTTACATTTGCCCTCTACAAATTTCAACTTTAAATTGTTTCAACATTTTTGGTAAACTATTCATCCTCTTGGTAATGTATTCCAATCCCTGACCCCCTTATCTATGAAAGAAAATCTTCCTACACCCTTGTGCCTGAAATCGAGTGCCAGCTTGTGGTCATGGTCATCTTTTCTCTTCCATGCATTACTTTTAATTCTTACACCAATATCTTTTCAAGTATCATCCCCAATATATGCCTTGTACACTCTCTTTACCTGCCTCCTGTCTTCTAATGAATCCCGTTCTAGCTCTTTTATCATATCAGTTATTGATTGTGTTCTGCAGTAATTTCTAGAGACAAATCTAGCAGCCATTCTTTGCATGCTCTCCAACTCCTGTATTTGATACTCAAAATGTAGGTACTCAAGGTTCAAAAACTTAGATACTCTGGTTTCATTCTTTCATAGAATATGAAACTTGTATATTTGAGTTGCATTAATGTGCCATTTAATCTGAAATCAAATGTTTCATGCCTTCAGAATTCAACTATTGATTTTAGTTTTCTATGAAGGACAGATTTCAGTAACTGGTTAAAAAAAAAAAGATGTGTTAGCAGGTTATGGTTCCTCAGGTAAGTAATAAGTTGTTTTGAAATGTTCATTTTTAGCATTTGTCATTTAATGTTTGGATATTCAAAGCATTCTTTTAAATGAGAGCCGGGGTAATCGATTCAGACTCTCTTCCTGCTATCATACTTATTTACTTTAGTAACTTTCAAATAGTGCTCCTAAGTCTTATGTTTTCCATGCTATGATATTTCAAACAGAATCAGTTATAATTATTATTATTTTTAAAAAAAATAGTTAAGGAGTACAGTAAAGAAAATCTATTGTGGTATCAAATACACTCTGGAAAAAACACAATATGAATAGTTGTTTTTTTTTTTTTTTTTCCTATAGCTCACTGCTGGTCAATATTTCAATTAATTCATGTAACAGCAGCTGGAAAACTGCTTTCGTGGACAAACATAACCATATAGGTGGAAGATGTAATTTCTGTAATTTTCCATGAGCTGCATAAACACAAGAGTAAAATGAGTTTTTTTACTACAAAATATAAAATTATTACTGAATCAGTAAAATACTACCCGATTCCCATACAAATGCTGTTCTATGCGGCATGCAAAAACAATAAAGTCATGCATTAATTTTGCTGAAAATTAATTTCATTTCAGTTTATTTTGATACTTCAATGTTAATTTAGTAACTAATTTACTTTACCTTATTAATTGCTCTTCTCCATTTCTTCCTTCACATTTCTATCATTTACTACATTTGAAATTGCCCCACGGTACTAAGAATTCTTCCTAATGTGTTTATTCCTGACAACATTAAATAATGAAAAGAAATCCACAAATGTTTTTAATTATCGTGAAGCTCATTACTAAAATTCAAAATAAATTTTAAAAAATCCCTTGGAAAAAACTGAAATATATCTGACAAAAGTATGAAAAGGAAACAAAAGTCACACATTGTAACCAAACTTTATCCGCAACCATACTGCCAGTGGATCAGGACACTAGATCTACTGCTACCTTATTCAACTGTGATAAATTTTCATTTCAGATTATGTCAAGTCTAGAGCTAAAATCACTCAAACTTGCGTACAATCTCTTTCAGTATTCTGTGTATTTAAACTCCAATGTTGATTTCAACTGTTAATTCCTTGGTGCTATAATAGAACTGTAATTGATATAAATTCATTATGCAAAAATTATTCTTGAAACATTTATTTTATTATTGACATAGCTGCTCTAATATTATAAAACTGAGTAATGTGAACACTGCGAATATAGTTTAGGCAATGAAAATAACAAATGATAGGGTAAATAGAACTGCCATTCACAAAAGATGAAAGCAGAAGGGCAATCAAAAACTCAAACAAGAAAAAAGATGAAAACAATTTTATGGTTTAATATTTTGTTCATGTAAAAACAGACAAGCCATTTGGTAAAAAAAAAAAAAAGTGTGCTCATCCTGATACCTACCACATGATGGGGCAGACCTAATGAATCACAGGGTAGGTCTCCATTTATGCAAACAGCTTGCCTCTCTTTACAGGAATAAAGTTTTAAACTTAAAAATTGTATTCATCACTATTTTATGTGGATAAAGGAAACAAAGAAACTGCCGCGAGGCACTGAAAATAAGATAGGATAGGGAAAATAAACAGTTACCCGTCACTTACCACAGATGAAGGCAGGAGGGCGAGACACGTAAAAACACAAAAACAAAAGAATTGCACAATATTTCGACTTTTTAGTCTTCCTCATGTAGGAGGCGAGACATATGGCAGGGGGAAAGATGTGGTCACATCCGAGCCTGCCACATGATGCAGCACAGGCGGAAAACGCGTGGTAGTGGAAGAATTGCCAGGAGGGGTGGGGGGTAGGGAATAGGCTTGACCAGCGATAAAAGTGAAACAAATGAATATAATGTCTGTGTAGCTTAGTTCAAAAAGTTATAATTGAAAATAAAGGGAGATAGAATAATTTAAAATATATGTATATATATATATATATCAATAAAAATAATAAAATAAATAAATAAAGAGGAAAATATATATATATATATATATAAAAAAATAAAAATAAAAAAAATATATATATATATATAAATAACCGACTGTAAAATGAAATGAGAGATAGCAAGTGACAGGTTTAACGTAGGTTTAGGCCAGGGGTGTGTCTGGTGTTGTTGATAGGCTAGTTCCCATCTGCGGAGTTCTGAAGGGGTGGTGGTATTTGGAAAAACTCTAATAGCTCTGACTGTTAAACCTGTCACTTGCTATCTCTCATTTCATTTTACAGTCGGTTATTTATATATATATATATTTTTTTATTTTTATATATATATATATATATATATATATATATATATATTTTCCTCTTTATTTATTTATTTTATTATTTTTTATTTTTTGTATATATATATATATATATATTTTAAATTATTCTATCTCCCTTTATTTTCAATTATAACTTTTTGAACTAAGCTACACAGACATTATATTCATTTGTTTCACTTTTATCGCTGGTCAAGCCTATTCCCTACCCCCCACCCCTCCCGGCAATTCTTCCACTACCACGCGTTTTCCGCCTGTGCTTCATTCATGTGGCAGGCTCGGATGTGACCACATCTTTCCCCCTGCCATATGTCTCGCCTCCTACATGAGGAAGACTAAAAAGTCGAAATATTGTGCAATTCTTTTGTTTTTGTGTTTTTACGTGTCTCGCCCTCCTGCCTTCATCTGTGGTAAGTGACGGGTAACTGTTTATTTTCCCTATCCTATCTTATTTTCACTATTTTATGTGTTCTGTTTTCATCTTTGGTAATTGAGAGTCTACTTTCCACAACCTTTGTTGCTTTCAAAAGCTTTTTTCCTTTCCATTAGTCTCAAATATAGCTTAGGAAACAGTAAATTATAATCATGTTAATATGGGCGAAGCATGATGAGGAATTGCTAACAGGCCTTGTAGTATAGACAGCATTGGTGAATTGATGACAAACACTTAAATCGTTCCTCGCTTCTTTGCCAAAGAACCCTTATTTAATTTTCATTATTTTATTTAGATATACTGGAAATGATCATTGCCCAGAAGATTTCTTTATAAAAACTACTAAAGAAGACCTTTGTTGTGATAAGTTAAGGAAGATCTAAGGGACCATCATGTGAACATTGCAAAGTAACATTTTCATCTTGAATTCACTCTGATTAAATTGTGCACATACCCTGCATTAGCTTCACACCTTCTGATCCAACCATGCCTTTCCAAATGATAACAATTCCCTATAAATTTAGCCTTTGCCCTGACTATTAGTAATACACAAGGTCAGATGCTTCAGAGAGCAGGATTGTGATTTGGAAGTTCAGACAGATAACTACAATGAAGTGATCAAAATTCTGGAACATTGCTATTGTAGTTACAATAGTATTATTACCACTACATTAAAAGCCACAGAGGTCAGTGCACAAATTTTTTTTGCTATTCTGTTTTACTGTGGTGTACAAAAAATGATGATTGTACAACATTTAATTAATGTCATTTCCAATTTGTTATCTGGAGAGGAAAAAGTTTACCTCAGTTTTGATTCTGTCCAACATGAAGAAATAAACAAAGTTCTATTGTACCCCATGGAATTCTTGAACTCCTTGAATCTGTCTGGTTTACTGTCTTCTACATTGTGTTTAAAGAAAAATGTTGTTATACTGTTAAACATCTTAATGCTAATCAGGGATAAATAAATGGTGAAAAATTAGTGATAAGTGACTTAGGCACGCACATCATCACTGCTAAATACATTCATTCCAATAAAACTATGCTTATACCTCACATTAACTTCACATGTTTTAAGCCAACCGTGCATTTCCAAATGATAAGAGTTCCCAATAAAAATAGACTTCGCTGCAACCATTAATAAAGCACAATGTCAGTTGCTTAAAAGAGCAGATGTCTGTTTACCAGAACTTGTTTTTTCACATGGCCACTTCTACTTGCCTTTTTCATGAGTTCATAGATTCAGTGATATTTATGTTTGTGTTAATTTAATTGTGATGGAGTGTGTGCTCCGGTGGTAAATGTTGAATATTCAATATATAGTAACCAGTAAATAACAGGTGCTAAGTAGCAGAAAGGAATTAGAAATTATGATAGCGAATAATGTTATCAAAGTTTATATATTTTCATCAGATCTATGTTTGTGATTACATTTAAAAATAGTATCATACAAAAATTAATTTTTTCCATCAAAGCAATGGCAATGCATACACAATGTTTCGAAAGTTTACAAATATAAGATCTTTGATGCTTTTTTTGTCAATATCGTTGATATTTGTTACAAAATTTACCATTGAACATTTCACTGGCAGAAATTAAAAGTGCAACACCCAGATGGAGTTTTGATAGATTAATGAAATTTGGCTCCAAGTGTTCCTACATGAAGAGTATTAAATGATTGAAAATTGAAAGTTTTGCATATAATTGTATGAGAATTACGGGGGCTATTTGATATGCAAAACTGCTAGCTTGTAAGTGATGAACAGTGTAGTGTAACATGACACTTTTTTTTTTCTTCACAAGTTCTTATTGACCAAGTATGCCAAGGCGAAGAGTGACAACCCTCTACACCAAAATGTTTAACTGTGAGAGAGATCAGAGCATTGGTGTGTTTGAATTGGAGATGATGTAGCATGAAATCTCCTGAAGTTGTTGCCGTAGTGCAATGTTGGTGTACAGACTTGGTACACTGGATGAAAGAAGGCTCTAGTTCAGAGGCGGCTTTAGGGGGGTGGCGAGCAGGGCAATCGCCCGGGGCCTCACGCGGCAACCCGAGCAGGAGAGAAAAAAATATATATTTAAAACTTTTGCCTAAATAAAAATTTCTCATTTAGATTTATTTGCATAAAAGTAAGAATTTCCGAACTTCCTCCACACGCTTCCTTACATCTACCAGCCTGGCACCGGACCACACCACAAAATCAAATTAATAACGGTGGGCAGTCATGGCCTTAACCATTGTGAGGCCCTTGTCCTTTGTGCAAAGTATGAATCAAAAGTAGGTATTTCTTCTGACTGACGAGAAACGCAAATGTTATAAATAAATAAATTTTTAATTTTAAAATATTATATTAGAGTTAACTAAACGACAAATTAGTAATGATCATAAACTAAGGTATATAAATGCCTTGAAAGATGCTCGCAGGGATTTAAAAATAATGTTTTGCGACCTTTCCTAAGATTAAAATCTTTAATTAAAGCACCAGCCTTCTTTTGATAGGTCGTTTCCTTTTTGAAATACCCGAATCAAATTTTCTACCGGCATCACGATAACGCGTACTCATTTCATAAACCTTGTTTTGCACATAAAACTAACTTAGAAACAATTTAAAAGTGGTTTTAGACAGGGTTTTTTTTAACAACTCACTCTTTAGGCCTACTATAAGTTCTGCTAATAACGTAAGATTCCCTAAACTTAATGTCATTTAATTTTTATTTCCTACTGAAAGATTTTATAACGAATTCAGGTTGGGACAAACTAGATTAATACTGGTGCGCACAGTCACCGAAACGACACTAACTCTTCACTTCTGGTCACTCAATTGAAGTTAGTTCAAATGACACTGCATGTGGTCCGACACTTGACCGACACCCCGCCGTCATTGATATGGTTTACTTTTTGACAGGGTGGTCTGGTGTCGGGCTGGTGGATATGGAGAAGCATAAAGTAGCAGTTCAGAAATATCCGGTCCTTCATGGTCAAATGTTATTTTCGTGTTATCGATTACCTTAAAAAATGTCTTTTCTTCATTTCCATGTTGATCAGATGACTGTAAAATTTAGATTGCGTCATTCTAAAGCAGGGTTTCTCAAACTCACAGTTCTTTGTACCCCTATGAAATTTCCCAAACAAAGGCGAACCCCTTAAAGAAACTGGCTTTTTATTTTTTTAAATAAGTACTTTTGTCTGAAAAGAGTAATACCGTCACAAAGAGCAATATGTTAGTAATTAATTTGATGGATGGGTTTGTTTCTTGTTGTGAGTCGATTTTAGTAGCTATTTTTCTCATTTTCAATCTCAATTCACCATGTTGCGTGTTATGCTCGCGAGATACCCAGTCAGCCGCCATTACGTAAATCTTGTCGCGAACCCACGTACCCTACTTTGAGAAACCCTGTTCTAAAGCATTCGTAAAATTTCACATCATTATCCATCACATACTTTGACTAAGGTAGCACACTATTTTTTTGTTTTGGGATATAAAAAGAGTATATTTATTTTACTGTTTGAAAACATATTCTTCTTTCCTTATAAATTTGACGAAATATCTTAGGTGGCTACGGGGTGCGATTGAGGTACGGAAGAGCCCCGTTTAAAATCCCGGTCTCGGTTGCAACTTTCACGTGTCTTAAAATTGAGTTTTACCTCTCGTGAAGCATTGATTTGTTAATGCGAAATGCTAGGAATCTCCTTGGTTGGAATTCCAAGTTAAACTGTAGGTCTTGTCTCTGCTGTAGGTCTCCTTTTCCTAGTAGGGTTACAAAGTAAGTTAGGAGGCTACGAGAGAGCTGCACTATGCAGCCGGTAAGAAACTTTGTGACTGCGTCTTTGAGATTACATGAAATTTTATACAGCATCTTTATGCTCTGTATTTAAATTAAAATATATAATGATCTCATTTTTTATTAATAAAAAATATCGAAAGTAACCACTAACAGAAGGAACACGTCAAATGATTGACGTTTGACATTTCATTGTGATTGTGTTCTGAAACGCGAGAAACTTTCAATCCACTATAGTGTGCAAAAGACTTTCAATGATGGTTTGTGGAGACTGCATTTGAATACCAGTGAGGTGATAACGTGAGCCAGATAAAGAAAGTATTGTAACGTAATTTATTACTTTTGTAGATTATAAAGTACCTTACACAACTAATTTTAACGGAGAGTTTTGAACATTGATTACGTGAAACAACTACACGAAAACGTTAAGGAAGGCTGAAGAGCGAGTTGGAACCCATCCCTCACACGGACGAGCTACGGACAAGTGTGGACGCGAGAGGGGTGAGCCATCACTCGGCCAACTGTCGGTGCGGTGAAGGCAGAGGCGGCCCTAGCAATTTTTGCAGGTGGTGCGAGATCTCATCGTGGCGCCCCAAATGAGCAATCGCTTATTCGTGATTAAAGTGTCCATATAGATATACTGAAGATAACACAGTTTTTACATCCTACTAATATTGTAAAAGTAAAAGTTTGTTTGCTTCGATGTTTTTACTGCTTCACGTAGAAACTACTTAACTGCTCGGAATAAATTTGGAATAATGTATTATCCTAATGTTGGGTTTTATTCTCCGTCTAGTGCAGCTAACAAATGAAAAAACTTTGTTATGGCCTATGCATTTCGGTTTATTAGACCATCATCAGTGCCCCTAGAACAAGTTATGTACAATTTTGATGTGCAGCATAATGTTTATCTAAATGAAGGTATAAATTTTGTTATTAAATATTATTATAGCTTATTTTACTTACAGTTTTTCCTTTAAGTAAAATAAGCTATAATAATATTTAATAACAAAATTTATACCTTCATTTAGATAAACATTATGCTGCACATCAAAATTGTACATAACTTGTTCTAGGGCACTGATGATGGTCTAATAAACCGAAATGCATAGGCCATAACAAAGTTTTTTCATTTGTTAGCTGCACTAGACGGAGAATAAAACCCAACATTAGTATAGCAGCTAAGGATATTGACCTAAATATTAAAAATGTATTATCCATCTACTTTTATCCCAAATAGCACTTTCCGTGGGATTCGAATATAAATGCTTTGTGAATTCCACTTGAGCAAATCCTCGGGCAAAAGATTTTATATATGATAGTAACTCAAACCTCGGAAAAATTAGTATAGGATAGCAGTGGTATGAATGAGAAACAACGGTAAAAAGAAATACTGTATGTTCGAAAAGTTATTTAAGCTACTATGGTTAACACAATGCTCATTTCACTTACACGTCAAATTCACAGTTTTTAATAAATTTTTTAAAATATATAAAATTGAAAATATATGAAAATTTCCACTTTTAATACCGAAAAATAAACTTGACCCAAATTTTTCCAGGACCCTCGCAGACTAATACTTAATGCTTAAATAGGTTAAATTCGTGTATTTTTTCCCAGGTAAAACTATTTTCAACAAGTATTTTTAATTGTTTTTGCCTTATTCTGAAGCTAATCCTGGCTATGCACTTGGAAATTTGTGCTAATAGAGTGACCAACAAATTCTTTATAGCATCGACCATATGCTAAAACACGTTCATTGTAAACAATTCTTCTGGATCTGTTGGTATCTAATTTACGGTTCATACTCAAAAAATCTTTACATTCTTCGGCATCTGACCGGGTTAATAATAGGAAATTTTCAATCTGAGAATCAACTTCTCTACCTGTCTGTTATCAGAGCTGGCAATCTTCTCACATTTCGGTATTTTTAACTTATTAGTGGCGACTTTTTAGAGAAAAGAGAGTAAAAAAACTTGAAGAGGACATTATAATAGGGTTACCAGACGTCCCCGTTTGACGGGGACAGTCCCCGTATTTAGCTCTCTGTCCCCGGACAGATTTCGTCACCGCAATGTCCCCGGATTTTACTGTTGTCCCCAGCATTTTTTTTTAATCAAGCGAGAATTCTTTAAAAGCCCTGATTTGCTAACGCATTCGTTTAAAGCAAGAGATATGAAGAGCACTTCTTTCCTTGTACGTGCCTAGGATTAAAAGAAAATTACAAGGATACCGCGTCTTGGACACAACAGCTTTGGAAAATCAAGTCTCCTTGCTGTGTGCAACATGGCTGTCTGTGATCCTCATTTAAAATGCAAAATATAAACAATATGTGGCTTTTAAGTTAACCCAACCTTTAATCATATAACTTATAAAAGTAAAACGCGTAATTAGGACAAATGTCGAAAGCGTCCCCGGATTTTGATGAAAAAGTTGTGAAGCGTCCCCGGATTTAAAGAAAAAATTCTGCTAACTCTACATTATAACGCAGCAATCAAAAAAATATTTCAACAGGTTATAGCTCTGGCCAGATTAATTGGCGGGTGGCGTCAAATGCGCCGTTGCCAAGCCGTGCGCGTAACAGTTGTATTCACCTCTTTACTTGTAGTAATGGTTTGTAACGTGTTTTAAGTAATTTATGATCACCATTCTGTCATAAAATATTGATGCATGTCATTTCGTTAAGAAAGTTATGCATTGCAGATGCGTTTAATATAATTGGAGGTTTCAAAGACCTGTTATTTATTATTCTATTATCTGCGCAGAAAAATAAAATTCTCGACAGACTAAGGAAACTTATGGAAATACTCTTCTTTTATTTGTGGCTAAAAGTCCACGTGTTACATTTTATTTTCAGTTTGTATATTTATAACTAAAATCAAAATTTTATTTTGTCATCCTCTGCACTGAAAAACTTGCTTAATTAACGACAAAATTATCTGTTTATATATTACCACTCATCACTATCGTAAAATTCGTGTACTGTCCTCCTGACAAAGGACTGTCAAAGTCGCTAAGCTTTGTTAGAGTGCTGTATTGTTTCATATTTTTCTTTCGAGAAACAAACGTAGGTTATTTTCCCTCACGACACACGCGCTGGACAGTTCTCAAACCGACAACCACAAGCTGCAGCGCAAATAGCCTGTCCATTCCCTAATTTTTTTCGCAATATGGTTGTTTTTTGCGGTAACAAATCACTGCAGTTTTTTATTTCGTTAATATCAAGTACGTCCATATCTTTCAAGTCTTTTCCTACAAGCGTACATGTAGAAGACAAAATTTCTCGATCATTGTCCACAAGAAATTTGAAATATTTATAAACATTGTGAATGATAGATTTACTGTGTTGTCTGCTTCAGCAGCGGTGGTTCTGCTGTCGATGACTTGCGTCTTGTTGGGAGTCGTTAGTTCGGAAACACCTGGAATAGGAGAATAAGTCTCTTCCTAAGTATCCATTTTTAGTAGCAAGATTCTCTTGCTAAATTTCCCTAATTATAAGTTACTGCACTTTTTGTTCGGTAAAATTATTACACTAAATTACTACAATTAATAAATAACCAAAAGGAATTATTTAAATCGCACGTAAAAATCGTAAATCGCTAAAAATCAAAATATCCTCTCTCGAGCAAGTTCACACTCACACTGACACTTTCTAATTCCGATTCTCAGGTTCACACATTTTTAGTGAAAGGGAGGTGGAAGGTTTGGGGGTGGTTAGAGAGCTGTTGACGCTTGGACTAGGCAACACAGGCCGCACAGCGTTGCAATTTTCAGGTGATAGAAAGAGAGCGCATCGCGAGTTTGTCCCCAAGTACGGCAACAGCGCGTTCACACTGACCCGCCAATTAATCTGTCCACAGCTATAGTACCAGTTTCGGGGCGGTGGAGAATATCCCCTTCCATTCCCAAGCTGTTTTTCAGCAACTGTGAAGAGTTTCATAAGTCTACTTTTAGTCTGCATAGCTTTTGCTTACAACGTTTACTTGAAACAATGTATTATACCAAGTCACCACTGTAATTATGAACTCAAATTGCTCCATGATATGGCTAAGTGACAAGGCATCTGGTACTGCAATTGAATAATTCGTTTCAGAAGGGCGTCACGAACTGAATAGTAGTGATAACGAACTGTAGCGATGCTAGAAACTCTATTCTTGAAACGAATTTCGCAATTTTTTTGGCGATATTCCTTCTAAGTGCTTGAATACTACTTCCCATTGCTTCTTTTATGTATAGAATAAGACAAATATTCTTCAAAGAAATCCGTACAAGGAAACAGATATAACTGATGTTTTGGCGGCACTTACTATTACCAGATTGATTAAAAAATGCTCGAAGATGCTGGTTCAGAATTTTGCTTTGGACACATTTGTTTCCTCCTACCAAATTGGATCCACTGTCATATCTTTGGCCTCGACAATCGTTCATATCCACGAATTGTACTTTGAAAAGGCGACGGTGGTGGTATGTCTTGTATACCCACATGTAATCTTTTGAACAGCAGACGACGTTCCAGCCATTGATAATTCTTCTCGCACATGCTGCTGTTTATCATGAGCCTCGTCTGAATAACTTCCATTAAAAGTTTCCTTCCGCCTCGTATTGAACTAGTTCTGGAGACGATTCAGATAACTTCTAAAAAAAATTACCAGCAATTTTGAAGCGTTCTCAATTTCGTCTTGGTTTTGTTTTCTTTTTAAGTATTGTGCGTCATATTTTTTTTTTTTTTTTTCGGTTAGCGACATGTGTTGTCTGTAAAAGCCAGATAAGCTTTGTAAATATTTACGATACCAACGTTAATAGTAATTACTGAGGATCTAATATGGTATAAAGAGATAAATAGGTTGAATCTCGCCCCGTGGACTTGTACCCGCATGCAAGAACTTCAAGACTACAACTGAAAAGGCAGGAAACAGGTGCGGGAGGCGCGACGCGGCACGGGAGGGTGCCAACTTTGGAACGAGTTGTGATTTCCATGATTCGAATAACTCGAACTGACTCAAGTAGCAACTCGAATTGACTCTATTCTATGATAACATACGACCATGCATTAAGCTGAGACTCTTATTCTTATAAACTCTTCTGGATGATGTGTATTAAAAGCTGGGTTATAATAGAATTTATTTTTCATTTTTTGCGCAGACGATCTATCTCTGCCTTTTCGGCGCCCCCCATATGAAGGCGCCCGGTGCGGTCGCACCGCTCGCACCGCCCTAGGGCCGCCCCTGGGTGAAGGTGCGGTATCGGTTAAGTGTGGTTCGAACTAAGAGCATAGCAAAATAAGCGTAAGGTGACAAGAGTTAACTAACGAGAATTCCCCGAGCATAAATCGAAAACACGATGAAATTAACAAAACCGAACGTTCAAGTGAGTTTTCTGATACACGAGGCGCGAAATTCAAATAGTAATGGATTTTTCAATCAGGTTTTACAGTAAAATTACAAAAATATTATTTACTGCTAAATTAATTAATTTTGATCCCGTTAATATTACTTTTATACGAATATGATATTGAATAAATCTAAATGAGAAATTTTACTTAGGCACTTATTACTATTAATAAATACTTTGCTATGAATTAACCAACTTTTTTTACTGTTGTAACTAATAGCTAAGAATAAAATAAAAAGTTTTGAATATAAACTTTTTTCTAGTCGGGTTGTTGCGCGAGGCCCTTGGCGATTGCCCTGCTCGCCACCCCCTAAGGCCGCCTCTGACCATGGGATATCGGCCGATTGTCGGACCACACACGGTGTTGTTTGAACTAACTTCAATCGATTGAGCGCCAACAATAAGGAACGTGTCGTTGCGGCGGCGGTACTGACCAGTATCGGTTTAGTGTGGCCCGACCTGTATTCGTTACCAAATCGTTTGTGCGGCACATACGTTTCAGTGAATCTTACGCTATTAACAGTCCATATAGGAAAGAGTGAATTGTTAAAAAAAAAAAAAACTGCCTTACACTGTTTGTAAATTATTTCTGAAATAGTTTTATGTGTTAAACAAAATTTGTGAAATAAGTTCGCTTGATCGTGATGCCGGAAGAAAATTTGAGTCGGGTAGTACAAAAAGGAAACGAGCTATCAAAAGAAAACATGTAGAAGAAAATTTAGGTGGGTCTTTATATAAATACATAAAAAGCGACGGTCAAGAAACCTCTAAAAATTCTCCATTGATGGAAAGTGACGTATTATTGCACTCTAACCCTAATCCAGCTGAAATTATTCCATCAACATCGTCATGGGTGCCACTGCCACCTCGTAATAATAGCGAGGAAAATGAATCAGCATCATTGTCTCCTACATCGACGTCGCAGTCAGCACTATCCAGCCAAGAATGCGTATCTGAGCCTATGTCTACGTCCATCACTGCCGGAATTGAAAATCTTAATCCTCAAAACGACCCAGGTTTGTGGCCCTTAACAATTACTGATCTAGACCGAACTGAGATTGTATCAAAAGGTCCAATCCGGGTTAAAGTTGATTTTTGCCCCTTAGATAATAATGGAAGGTGATTCAGCTAATATCATTACAGTAAAATATTAGCTAATGGTGAAAAGATTGACAGGTGCTGGATGATTTATTCACAGACAAAGGATGCCGTTTACTGCTTTCCATGTCGAATGTTCGGAACAGAAAATACAAGAACTGGATCCAGTAAAAAAGTAAATGATTGGAAACACTTGGGTGATTACGTAAAGTCTCATGAATCTAGCCGACAGCACAAAGATTGTATGTTGAAATGGTTAAATTTAGAGAACGGATCAAAAAGTTGTGCCACTATTGACTCTTTAGCCCAGACTCAGATTGAACAAGAAAAGCAGAGTTGGAGAGATATTTTAGAAAGACTGCTTTCAATTGTAAATTTTTTAGCATCTCATAATTTGGCCTTCAGAGGTCATAACGATAAATTATCTGACTCAGAATCAAGTGAAACTAGTTGAATAGCTAGATTTGATCCAATGCTGCGATTTCACCTAAAGCAAGTAACAGACAAGACTATTAATGACCACTATCTTGGCAACAATATTCAAAATGAGCTGATACAATTAATGGCAAGTCACGTGAAGACTAAAATTGTTGACAAAATAATAAAGAATAAATATTTCTCGATTATTCTTGATTGTACCCGTGACGTTTCGCGAGTTGAGCAAATGTCAATTATTATAAGATTTTTTAATACAAATACAGCTGACATTGAAGCAGTGGCGTAGCTAGCGTGGGTGACACCCGGGGCGGATATCGATGGTGTCACCCCTTGAAAACTTAAATCCAAAATTGAGTATATTATATCATCTTTTAGGTGTAAAATATGATATTAATAAAACATAATTAAATAAAAATTTATTGTTATTTAAAAATAGTAGTTAATAAAATTGTAAGATTAACAACATTTAAAAGATATACAAATAAAATAAAAACAATTGCTTTCACAATCCCCTCTTTCTAGCTTTAACAACTTCAAACCCGTAAATCACATTTTCGAAATTAAAAATTTGGATTTACTTCATGTTCAATAATCAATATGGCAAGATTTTAGCCACGTGTTGATCACTGGTGATCGAAAGTGGTTTTAGATTAATTTTAACTCCTCTGAAGATCGGGCCTCTCTTGCCTGATACTGTTCCGCACCGTCACCGCACCGACACGTTTCTTACTATTGGCGCTCACTCGGTCGAAGTTTGTCCAAAGGACACGGCGTGTCGTCCGACACTCGGCCGACCCGCGGCCATCATTGGATTGGTTTATGTTTTGACGGTGTGGACCAATTTCGGTCTGCTGGATGTGGAGAAGCGCATAGAGAGAGTTCGGAAATTTGCCTTCCCTTACGATCAAATGTTGTTTTCATGTTATTGTTGGTCTTAAAACAAGTGTCTTTTTTTTCATCCATGTTCATAAGATGTTCTTAACATATAGGAATTGTTCTAGCATCTTCGCATTAATAAATCAAAACATTGCCAGAGTTGAAGATCAATTTTAAGAACCACAAAAATTGCAGCCGAGATTTGCATTTGTAAGGGGGACCTTCCACACCCGAATCGCACGCCGTAACCATACGCCAGACTAATCTAGAAGTACTGAAAAATATGTATTCAAACACATAAAAGTTGATTCGTGTTTTTTGATAGCAAAAATAGATGGTATAGAAAAAAAGTATATTCATTTTATCATGTTTGCAAACTTATTTTTCATTACACCTACATTCGGACTGGTGACTCAAATGACTGCGTGCGGTTTGGATACTGAAGTTCCCGGTTCAAATCCCGGACTCAACTGTAATTTTTGCTGGCCTAAAAATTGACATTTACCTCTGGCAATGCTTTTAATCTGTTTATACGAGGATTCTAGGACGCTCCGTGTTCGAATTTCACGTTAATCTGTAGGTCTCCTTTCGAAGTTAAGTGACTACGATATAGGTGCACTGCGAGTTTCCTAATAAGAAACTCTGACTAGAACTTTGAGATAACATGAAATTATTATATTTATTATACAAAAATGCGAGAATCTTTTATTCCGGTACAGTGTGGTAATGATTTGTTAATACTGCGCTGCAGGGCCGGATTAAGACAGCGGGGGCCCGTAGCAAATGTGGAGAAGAGGCCCTTGATTTTTGCCGTCCTGGGGAAAATTGGGGAGCTAAAAACAATAAAGGTCGTCCTTCTAACCTAGGTGCGGGGCCCCCCCAAGAAGGCGCGAGGCCCCCTAGAAGGCGCGAGGCCCGTAGCATTTGCTACGTGATCAATCCGGTACTGCTGCGCTGGGATATTATTTTGTACATAAAAGATCAACCAGATAGGTGATTACATGAGTCAGATAAAAGAGTATTTTAATGTACTTTCGTACCAAAACTGTGAAAAATAAAGTAAAGGTATCAAACCTACCTGTCATCCCCAACACTGATTCCCTGTAACAATCACTTGAAAAGGTTAAAGGAGACTAAAGACCGGGTAGGAACATGGGCGAGCTATGGAAATTTGTGGACGCGAGGGGGCGAGCTGCAACTCGGCCGACTGTCGTTGCGGTGACGGTACAGACCAGTATTGGCAAAATAGATCTCGACCTTTACACGTAGCAACTGATACACACACTGGCGCAAATTAAAATCCCAACACCCATACGATGTTGTGATAAATGAATGAAATTTGGCCCCAAGTATGCCCACATGAAGAGTATTAAATGATTTAAAATGGAAATGTTTTACATGTATTAATATGAGAATTACGGTGCTAATCTATTATGTAAATTGCTATTTTTTTTATATTCTTTTAACGTACTAGTGGCGTACAGTGTGGTGTAACATGACACTTTGTTGTCCACGAGTTCTTGTTGGCTAAGTATGCCCAGGCGAAGAGTGATAACTCTATACACTCAAATGTCTAACTGTGAGAGAGGTCGGAGAAATTGACGTGTTTTAAAAAGGTGCATCATATCGTGAAATCTCCCAAAGGATTGGCCGTAGTGCATTGTCAGTATACAGACTTGTTACACAGTGATGAAAGAAAGCTCTAATACTCCAGGTCTATACTGATGGATAACAGCACGTGAAGACCGCCAAATTGTGTGGGTGGCTGCTGCTGGCAAATGGTTGACTGCAGGCCACATCCAAACAGTGGTTACAGAGAGAGTCACCCCCCTCCCCGGAAGCTGGAGTACGCTCTCTGAACCCTATGCAATGTGTACCATTAATCCGATTTCATTGCCAGCATCATCTAACCTTGCGTAATGCAAAACATAAAAGGACATGTGAATGGCGTACATTTGTGTTTACAGACGAGTCTCGATTCTGTCTGTGGCAAAGTGATAATTCACGACATGTTCGGAGGCGTATTGGAAAACGGCTTACCTGCTGTGATTTCAGAACATCACACAAATGCAGTCACCGGTGTCATTTTTTGGCGGCAATCAGTTTCGACAGCATGACTGAGTCGGCTGTTGTTGATGGCACAATGACAGCCCACCACTATGTGGACAGGGTACTGCATCTTATTGTGATACCATTCATGTTCACCATTCAAATCGCATCTTACAACAAGATAATGCCCGTCCTCATATTGCGGCCATCGTTACACAAGCCTTGCAAGGAGTTTCGATCACAATTTGAACAGCACAGTCCCCAGATTTGTCCCCAATAGAGCATGTCTGGGATACCAGGAGTAGACACATTTGATCACATTGGTGACCCAGCACAAACTGCGCAATAACTGACTGCAAAAGACATGCAGGCGTAAAGAGAAAATACCCCAAGAAGACATTCGAAACACTTGTTGATTCAATGTCGGCAAGAATCCACGAATGTATTGGTGCTCAAGTTGGTACGCATTTCTTACTGAAAACTGTATCGTAAAGGTAATAACTTATCCTGATCCATTTCCATTTGATATCATTTCTTCTGGGTATGGCCCTGGATATAGCTTCAAATGTTTCCTAAAATTCTACCATTCCTGTATGCATGGTGAGATTCTAATTTTTGTTCAGTGTAACTATAGGGCTGACCATAATATTTCGCTATAAATTTTAAAAAAATCGAAAACTACCCAATCATTTGTTGTTGAAACGTTAACATAGGGTTGTATTTAAATGACTTCGCAAGGGATATCGAGAGGAAAGTTAACAGAAGTGGCTTGATCCAAGTAGAAGCAATTCCAGACCCAGATGGGGTTCCATCGGTGCAAACCTAGAATCAGGGTCCCACAAGTCGTGAGACCCTGGGAGAGACTGTATAGTCAAGAAGCAACTCTACATTAAGTTCCTTCATAAAAATAGAACAATAAATGCAATATAAAAACAAAGAATTTTTTTTAAAAAAAACGGCTTAGGTAATATAAGAACATGCCTTTGCGGTATCTGCCGTTTTACATGAAGTACTTCACAAGTGAAGTATTTTACTATCCGCCTACACGTGTTAATTTTACATTTCTAGCGCTGCTATGTAGCATATAAATAAAAATGTTGTAAACGGCTTGAATGTTTGCTTAGTTTGATCAGGAACAAAAGTTCGACATCCCTGTCGATTTAAGGAATACACCTGTATTCGACAGAGGGGTTACCCATAATACAAATTTTCTTCTCTAAATTTATTATGGAAAATTCATAGAGAATCATGCTCTTATTTATTTCATAGCGATCATATTTGCATATTCTCGATCAGAAGAAAGCATAGCAAACTTACATGAACCTAGAATTTAAGTGCTTACTAATGTTACGGTTTCGTTAGCAAGATCCGCGGTTCCAACTTTTTTTTTATTTATTTATTTAAATGGCTTTCGGCATTAGCAGCCACACAGCCAAATTCTTTGCGTTTTATGACAATTCACATTTCATTACTTTGCAGTTCTATTTACATAGTTTAAAAATTTACATTTCATTTCCTTTACAGATTTAAATATATATGTAATTTACATTACAGTTCTATACACAACAGTTACGGTTCCGACTGTTTTAAACACAAGCTTTACAAAAACTGATTACCAACGACGGACGATACCATCAACGAACACTTGGGCCCGTTCAGATTGATTTTAAACCTGACAGTATTGCTAGTTTAATGCACAGTTTTTACTAGCATATATTCGAACATGATACGATTTTATGTCGAATATAGGTGCACTGTCGATAATAGGCAGGTACGCAGAGTGTAAATCGGATAACGCGAAATGTACTCAGTTTGTACATCACAAATCTGTCAGATAATAAATTCAAAAATTACTAGAAAAACTTCAAAGCACTTGTAAATCTTAGCTTGAAAGCTAATGGAATTCTAAATAAGCAAAACAATTTTAAAACCTATACTACGCGTATTCCGACATACGCTTGATTTTCATTTCCAAATTTTTTCTTAATATTTTCGAGGATTTACAATTTAACTGTCTAATTACTATGATTTTAGCAATTATATATAAACTTTTATTTTAAAACTTCCTCTTTTTATACAAGAAAACTTACATTATATCCACTGCCGCTTCTAACAAACCAAACAACAGTGACGGACGGCAAGCACAACAATGAACGATTTCTTGTGATTGTTGGAGCTACAGAGCGGTGCTCTGTTTGTTTAAGCGCACGGTATTGCCAACAATTATATTCTATTATAACGAATGAGCATAGCTGCCTGGATCGCATTTGAAAAAGCGCTAGATCAACCTAAAAACAAATATTCATAACAATAAAAGTAGACGTGTTTCGACTGCCAACCTAGATTACAGGCATCATGAGAGCATATTTGGTTTTATGTACAACATAAAAAAAAATTAGAGGAAATGAGTGATTGTGAACTTCTGAAAGAATGCAGTGACTTGCAACTTTCTCTTGCAGTAGGAGAAACATCTGAAATTGATGGAAAAGAATTGTATGAAGAACTGAATATGCTTGTCCGTGTGTATGAAGGAAAAAACTACGATATACAAGTAACTTTCTCAGCATTTATATTTACAAATACTGAAAATAAATGAATTTTAATAAAAGGTGCTGAAATACATAATATAAAAAAAATTTAACTGAAGTGTTGCCAATATCGAAGTAGTCCTAAGAATTATTGCCACCACACCTGTGACAGTTGCTTCTGCAGATAGGAGTTTTTCGACGTTGAAATCATCAAAACATATTTGAGGATGATGACACAAGATCGGCTTTCAGCCCTTGCTGTTCTTTCAATTGAAAATGACGTAGCTCATTCATTAGATTATTGTGCTTTAATTAAAGATTTTACTCTCAGGAAAGCCGCAAGCATCATTTTTAAAATCGTGCTTCTCTCTTTTAAGGTAGGCCTATTAATGTACCTCAATTTATCATGATTAATAATTTGTCTTCTTTATGTTTGTCAACTTTTATAAATATTTGAATATAAAAAATTAAAACTCAAAATTTATTTATTTATAATTTTTGAATTTCTTATCAATAAGAAATATCTACTTTTGATTCACATACTTTGCACAAGGGACAAGGGCCTCGCAAAGATCTGCCGCCCGGGGCCTCGCAATGGTTAAGGTCGCCACTGCTCTAGTACTCCTAGAGTAAGCACAGGTCAATACCGAAGGACATCAGCATGTGAAGACCGCAAATTGTGTGGATGGCTGTTGCTGGCAGAAGTGTGACTGCAGGCCAGATCCAAGCAGTGATTACAGAGAGAGTCACCACCCCGGATGATTGTAAACCAGTTGCTTGGAGCTGAGTTACACACTCTGACCATTATTCAGTGTGTCCCATTAACCTGATTTCGTTGCCAGCATCGTCTCAGGAGCCATCCATAAATTATGTCACAAATTTCATGATTTTTGAAGACCTCCCCCTTGTTGTGATGTCACACAGATTTTGCACTTTTAAATATAGAAATTGTTAAATTAAAAAGCACTTATATATTATTTATATATTTCTATTTAAAATATTTTTTCATAAAATCAACAAACAATCAAACGTTTTAGAAAATTGACAAACATAACAACAAATGAAATGAACGATGTCCATGGACTTTGAACTCATTCTTTTATATTATTCATCACTGGCATAGCAGTCACTTCTTTCTTGATTTGGATAATGTATGAGCATTCGTTGTGTCAACATCTTCTCTATGCATATCATCGTTTATCAGACAAAGAACTTCCCTGCCACGTCTAGCTGCAATTCTGTCAGGGCGAATCTTCGTGATGGCCAAAACCTCTCGTTGCCTCTTATGTGATTGCTAGTGTTAGTGTCTTCGTATGTTGAAAGACATGGACCACAGATGCCACACGATCGTTTAAATAAGTATGCACAAGTCATGTTTTGTTAAAGCCTCGAAGGCAGAATTGGTCTTTTGGCGTATGTCAAAGGCTGCCGACCTACGAACCGTAGGTACAGCGAGCGTGAATTCGCGCGGCCACCATGTGCCAAAAAGTTATACAAATTAGGTATGTGATGTCACGAAGCTCATGACTCATCCTCCACCCTCCCCTTGTCACACTCTGTTGACCTCCTCCCTCCCCCTTAAGGGAACCACCCTGTGGTTCAGGTCGAAAAAAATAGATTTTTGGTTTTCATCATATTTCAATAAATTAAGGTATTCTTTAAGTATCCTGAAAAGGATTTCGCTAAAAAAATATTTTTCAAGCATTTAAATAGCATTTTCCTACTACGTGCGTTTCGGTGACATGCCCACTTTTCATCAGTCCATAGAAACAAGTGCTCTACTTCGCACCAAATATTTGGAAGATGGCGACACTAAGGCATACAACAATGTGACCAACTCTAAGCCATATGTAGATGCCATTATTAACAAAATAGAATGTGTGGGCCATTTTCAAAAACATTTGGGAACTAGGCTGAGAATGCTAACTGTTGACATGAGAGGTAAAAAATTAGAAGATGGAAAATTGTTGACCGGACAGGGTCAGTTAACTGAAACTGAAATAGAAAACTTGCAGGTATCCTATGGACAGGCAATTAGAAGAAATAAAGAAAATCTAGAGGTACTGAAGAAAGATGTTTGGGGCATATTCTTCCATAAGTCCTATACTGATGATAAGCCAAGTCATGGATTGTGGAGAATTAAGAGAAAACTCTTGGTGAAAATGCAATAAGCTCAGACAACTGGAGATTCTTATTCTCACCAGCATTCTCTTCCTGCTGCTGTTATTACAGCAGTTAAACCTATTTTTAGAGACATAGCTCATCCTGACCTGCATGGGCAAACACAGAACCCAAATGAATGTTTCAACAGCATAATTTGGAACCGCCTTCCTAAAACTGTATTTGTAGGCATGCATACAATGAAATAGGGGTTCATAATGCTGTTATTACATTCAATTGTGTTAATAATGGGGAGTACTGGGTTCTGAAAAAGCTTGGAATTAATCCTGGGGAAAATATAGTTACTGGGCTATAGCATTGTGATAAGCTGAGGATAGCCGATGCAGTCAGGTCTGCATCTAATGTGGCCAAAAAGCAAGACAGACATCCAGGAAGGTAAAAAGAAGCTGGAAGACCTGCTAGAGACCAAAGAAGGGACATCACATGCATCAGGACAGTTCCAATTAACTTTATGCACTAAATTTCAAAAGATTTTCTTTTAAGTCAATTTCCCGCAAACTAAAATTTCCAGTACATATGCCCCATTATATTAGAAACTATCAAAGATAATTGAATAAATTTTCAGAGACTCTGCATAACATTAAGAGTCACCTCTGGTACTGCAAGAATTAATATTCCCCTAAAGCTTGCAAGGGGTTATGATCACAATTTGGACTGCACGGTCCCCAGATTTGTCTCCAATAGAGTATGTCTGGGATGCCAGGAATAGACTTAATAAATCACATGGCCACCCAGCACAAACTGTGCAACATCTGATTGCACAAGAGATGCAGGTGTAGAGAGACGTGCCTAAAAAGATTTCTGAACACTTATTGATTCAATGGCAGCAAGGATCTACTAATGTATAGGTGCTCAAGGTGGATGCACTTCTTACTGCACCTAAAGGTCTGTGGCGGCCTTTGGGGTGGCGAACAGGGCAATTTTCTGGGGCCTCGCGCAGTAACCAGAGTTGAAAAAAAAATTATGTTTAAAACTTTTTATTTGACCCTTAGCTATTAGTGATAACTAAGGTTCGGATCTTTATGACCGGAAAAAAACCCAGAGAAACATGACCTGTAAAGAAGGTAAATATGACCTAAAAATGACAGAATATGACCTAACATTTAAATTTAGGCCTACTATACATCAAAATATCCTCAATTATGCATCATTTATTTTATCTAGTATTGTCGCTTTTATGTAGACAGTATAATTTGCTTCCGTGCACTCATTTAAATTTTAAGTCGCTTTGTTGAAGTCACTTTAATTTCACATAATTCACGGAAAATAACTCTTTCATCTGTGCTAAAATGCTCTTCTCCATATTCCCTTACATAACTTTCTAACTTCGCGGTTTCAGAAAATTTTGTTTTCGGCATGGCGGTGCTCATTGATCCACTGCAGATTTACCACTGACTGAGGATTATTTTCTAAAGTATTGGCAACAGTGAGACATTGATTGACGGGGATCGACAGCAGGGCAGGATTTAAATTTTTTTTAGTGTAGGCTGTTCATTTTGTGCCGCCCTTTTCTCCTTCATATTAATACTAATCACTGATTTGTATTACCTTTATTAGGTAACAAACGATAGATTAAGAGTGACTTCATTACTTGAAAGTATTCAGATTTAGTCATAAAACAGAAACAAGAAAAATGAATGTTTATTATGAAACAAGAAAATAAAAATGTAATATATAATTATAGTTTTTGGAACTGCACTCCTTTCGGAACCTGCCAGAAACTGGCACTAATCTGTTGAAATTTACATCAGTCGCTTCGTCAACATGTCCTCTTCACGTTTTGCGATCATACATTGCGGAAAAGTCGCTAGAAATTTAATTAAAAATGCCGAAATATGAAAGGCTGAGCAACCGCTAAATGCTTTCAGCAATGCTAAAATAACAAAAAAAAATATAGGTACAGGGATCATTTCAACCTAAACAGTTTAGTTCTGTCATAGAAATCGTGGTTAGGTTGAAATACAGCCTGGACCAAGTGATAAAAAATTACGAAATTTTGGCTATGCGGCATCCAACACACAAAGGCGTATTTGTTTACAATGGAAGCAATCTATTATCTCTGATTACTCGTTGCTATGTAAGATGGCAGGTTCCAAAAGTGGTGCAGTTCCCATAGTTTTCTACGGGATTTTTGATCGGCGAAGTCATCGATAAGATCATCATAGTTTATGGTGTTCATTATTCCGCTTCTATATATAGAAGAGCCAAAGAGTTTAGTTTTTCTTGAGAATAATGAAGACCTTTAGTAATTCTTCACTGGTTTTAAGCAGGAAAAGCTCCTTTCCCCAGAACAATTTGTGGCTGGAGTGCAAAGTGCTATGCGGAGAGCTATATTCTAGTTCCTACCTGTTTTATCGGCTTCGGGTACAGTTTCTCTTAAATAGAGATGCCTAAGGAATGCGTTAATCACATTTTAATCGAGAAATAACAGTTTTTTTTCTACTGGCCGTACTTTGCACAGCGCCTTTCGGGTAAATGTTACACAGAGAATGCTTCCTCAAAAATCTGGAGAGATCAAGTAACGAATTTGACTGAGGTTTCTTTGCAATCTTATTAGAAGAAACGTACGCTCTGATTTGTAATCAATTATTGTTAAACGATTATAATTATATTAATTTCAATCAGAATACCGGTTTCGGCATAGTGCAATGCAGTGGCGTAGCTAGCGTGGGTGACACCCGGGGCGGATATCGATGGTGTCACCCCTCGAAAATTTAAATTCAAAATTAAGTAAAATATAATATCTTGTAAGTATAAAATATCATATTAATAAAATATAATTAAATAAACATTTATTGTTATTAAAATTATAGTTAATAAAATTGTAATATTAACTTAATTTAAAAAATACAATAAACTAAAAACAATCTTCTCTTTTTAGCTTTAACAGCTGCAAACTCGTAAATCACATCTTAAAAATTATCACTTTTAGTTACTTCATGTTCAATAGTCAATATGGCAAGATTTTAGCCACGTGTTGCTCACCGGTGATCGAAAGTGGTTTTAGAGAGGCCTCTGAAGATCGGGTCTCAGTCCGACACTCGGCCGTCATTGGATTGGTTTATGTTTTGACGGTGCGGATCAGTATCGGCCTGCTAGATGTGGAGAAGCGCATCGAGAGAGTTCGGAAATTTACCTTCCCTTACGACTAAATGTTGTTTTCATGTTATTGTTTGTCTTAAAAAAGGTTTTTTTTTTTTTCTTCATCCATGTTCATCAGATGTTCGTAAAATGTAGGAAGAGACCTAGCATCTTCGCATTAAAAAAATCAGAGCTTTGCCAGAGTTGAAGACCAATTTTACGCCCCACAATAATTGCAGCCGAAATCCGCTTTTGTAACCGAACCTCCCACACCCGAATAGCACGCCGTAACCAGCCGCAAGACTAATCTAGAAGTACTGAAAAATATGTATTCAAACACATAAAAGTGGATTCGTGTCTTTTGATAATAAAAATATATGGTATAGAAAAAGTATATGTTTATTTTATCATGTTTGAAAACTTATTTTTCATCACACCTATATTCGGACTGGTGACTCAAATGATTACTGCGTGCGATATGAAAACTGTAGGTCCGGGTTCAAATCCCGGTCTCGACTGTAATTTTTGCGGGCCTTAAAACTGACTTTTACCAATGGCAAAGCTTTTATCTTTTAATGCGAAGGACGCTCGGTGGTTTGAATTTCACTTTAATCTGTAGGTCTTCTTTTCAAGTTAGGTGACTACGATATAGGTGCACTGCGAGTTTCCAAATAAGAAACTCTGTGGCTAGAACACTGAGATAACATGAAATTATTATTTTTACACAGTCTTTACGACTTATATTTAAATTAAAATATGTTATAATCTCTTTCTTCACTAACAAAAAGTATTGAGTGAATCGAAAAGAACCTCAGACAAAACAAACACGGCAAGTGCGAGTGATTGACATTTCATTGAGGTTGCGTTGATACTCTTAATACTGCGCTGGGATACTATTTTTGTACATAAAATATCAACCAGTTAGGTGATTACGTGAGTCAGATAAAAAAGTATTTTAATGTACTTTCGTACCAAAACTGTGCAAAATAAAGTACAATACTCTATTATAAAGTAGGGTGTCAAACCTACTTGTCATTCCCAACACTGATTCCCTGAAACAATCAGTTGTAAACGTTAAAGGAGACTAAAGACCGGGTAGGAACACGGGCGAGCTATGGAAAAGTTTGAACGCGAGGGGGCGAGCCGTCACTCGGCCGGCTGTCGTTGCAGTTACGGTACAGGCCAGTATTGGCAAAGTGCAGTTCGACCTTTACACTTAGCAACTGATACACAAACTGGTGCAAATTAAAATCCCAGCACCCAGACGGTGTTGTGATAAACGAATGAAATTTGGCCCCAAATATGCCCGCATGAAGAGTTTAAATGATATAACATTAAAAGTTTTACATGTAATAATGTGAGAATTACGGTACTATATATTATGTAAATTGCAATTTTTTAATTTTTTTTTAACGTATAAGTGGCGATCAGTGTGGTGTCACATGACACGTGGTTGCCCACAAGTTTTTGTTGTCTAAGTATGCCAAGGCGAAGGTGACAACTCTCTACACCCAAATGTCTAACAGTGAGAGAGGTCGGAGAATTGACGTGTTTTGAAAGAGTGCATCATATCGTGAAATCTCCAGAACGATTTGCCGCAGTGCAATGTCAGTATACAGACTTGTTACACAGTGATGAAAAAAAGCTCTAATACTCTTAGAGCAGGCACAGGTCCATACAGAAGGATAACAGCACGTGAAGACTGCCAAATGGTGTGGGTGGCTGTTGCTGGCAGATGGTTGACTGCAGGCCAGATCCAAGTAGTGGTTACACATAGTCTACACCCCGCCTCCGCCCCTCCCCGGATGATTGTAAACTAATTGCTTGAAGCTGGGTTACACTCTCTGGCCCCTGTGCATTGTGTCCCATTAATCTAATTTCATTGCCATCACCATCTACCCTGGTATAATGCGAAACACAAATGGACATGTGAATGGCGTACATTTGTGTTTAGAGACGAGTCTCGATTCTGTCTGTGGCAAAGTGATAATCGACGACATGTTCGCAGGCGTAGTGGAGGAACGGCTTATCTGCTGTGATTTCAGAACCTCACTCAAGTGCCGTCACCGGTGTCATGTTTTGGTGGCAATCAGTTTCGATAGCATGACTGAGTCGGCTGTTGTTGAAGGCAATGACAGCCCATCACTATGTGGACGGGGTACTGCATCTTATTGTGATACCCTACATGTTCAACATCCGAATCGTATTTTCCAACGAGACGGTGCCCGTTCTCATATTGCGGCCATCGTCACACAAGCCTTGCAAGGAGTTTCGATCACAATATGGACAGCACGGTTCCCAGATTTGTCCCAAATAGAGCATTTCTAGGATACCAGAAGTAGACATATTAGATCATATGGTCACCCAGCACAAACTGTGCAACAACTGACTGCAAAAGACATACACGCGTAGTGAGACATACACCAAGAAGACATCCGAACACTTTTTGTGTCAATGCCGGCAAGGATCCACGAATGTATTGGTGCTCAAGTTGGGCGCATTTCTCACTGACAACTGTAAAAGATAATAACTTAGCCTGATCCATTTCCATTTGTTATTATTTCTTTTAGGTATGGCCCTGGATATATTTTCAAAGTTTCCTAAAATTCTACCATTCATGTATGCGTGTTGTGATTTTAATTTCCGCCAGTGTAACTATAGGGCGACCATAAGATTTCGCTATGAATTTAAAAAAGTCGAAAGCTATCCATTTGTTATTGAAAACGTTAACATAGGCTGTATTTAAATGACTTCACAACCTCGGTATTTGGAGGACCAAGGGATATTGAGAGGAAAGTTAACAGCAGTGGCTTATCCAAGTAGAAGCAATTCCAGACCCAGTTGGGGTCCCATTGGAGCAAACCCAGGATCCGGGTCCACAAGTTGTGAGACCCTGGGGATACTGTATAGTCAGAGAAGCAACTCTACATTAAGTTCCTTCATAAAAATAGAGGAATAAATAAAATATAAAATCAAATAAAAAAAAACACGGTCAGGTAATAAAAGAACATGCCTTTGAGATATCTGCCGCCTTTACATGAAGTACTTAATAAGTGAAGTATTTTACTACCCGTCTAAGAAATAAGTAGCTACAGACTCCTAAATATGATATGTATCGAAGCCCATCTCCATGTGTAAATTTTAGATTTCTAGCACCGCTCAGTAGCGTATAAATAAGATGTAAACGGCTCGAATGTTCGTTCAGTTTATGATTAAAGCTCAATTTTTGTTAGGAACAGAAGTTCGACATCCTGTCAATTTAAGGAACCCATAAGAATGTAGGTACCTGTATTCGACAAAGAGGTTACCCATAATAGAAATCTTCTTCTGTAAATTTATGATGGAAAATTCTTAGAGAATCATACGCTTATTTATTTGATCGCGATCATATTTGTATATTCTCAATCAGTAGAAAGCATATCAAACTTACATGAAACTAGAGTTAAAGTGCTTAGGGGCCATCCATAAATTACGTGAGGTGAAATAGGGGCGGGGTGCAGCGAAATCTCATAATTCTCACGTGAGTTTTTTTAAAATTGTGTTGGATTGTAGAGCTAAAAAAAAAAAGTGTTTACAAATGACGGGAATGTCGATTTTAGGGGGGACCAGATCTCACGAAGTCTCACCAGAGGGGGGGGGGGAGGAGGTTCCGAAAATTCGGAAAAACACCACGTAATTTATGGATTTCCCCTTACTAATGTTACGATTTCGCTAACAAGATATGCGGTTCCGACTGTTTTAAACACATGCCCTACAAAAACTGATTACCGACAGACACTTGGACTCGTCCGGATTGACTTGAAACCTGACCGTATTGCTAGTTTAATGCAGTTTTTCCGAATCATTTTATTTGCATAAATTCAAACATGATATGATTTCATGTCGTGTATAGGTGCACTGTCGACAAAAGGAAGGTACGCAGAGTGTATATCGGATAACACGAAATGTACTCAATTCGAATCTGTCAGATGATAAATTCAAAAATTACTAGAAAAGTACTTCAAGTCACTTGTGCATCTTAGCTAGAAAGCTAATAGAATTCTAAAAACGCAAAAACAATTTTGAAGCCTAGACTACGCCTATTCCAGCATACGCTTGGTTGCTTTTTTTTCATTTTCAAAGGAAAATCTAACATTTTTCTTGAAATAATTTCGAGGAATTACAATTTAACTGCCTAATTACCATGATTTTAACAATTTTAGATATATCCTTTAATTTTAAAACTTCCTCCCTTAATACAAGAAAACTTACATTATATCCACCGTCGCTTGTAACAAACCAAACAACTGTGACGGACGGCAAGCACAATGAGTTCCTGTGATTGTTGGAGCAACAGAGCGATGCTCTATTGTTTAAGCGCGCGGTGTAGCCAATAATATTATTATACTCCATTGTACTGGATCGTATTTGAAAAAGCGATGGATCAACTTAAAAAGAAATATTCAGAACATTAAAGTTAGACGTGTTTCGACACAGAAGGATAAAAGAAGTCTATCAAAAATATATATAAATAGATTTTTTTTTGTATCACACTAATTTCGATTACTATTTTCGAAATGCGGGTGTCACCCCAAACGGGTGACACCCGGGGGCGGACCGCCCCCACCGCCCCCCCCCCCTAGCTACGCCACTGGTGCAGTGCATGTTCCTTGAAAATTTCAAAGAATTTAATTCATTATTAGCTGAGAAATGACGAGTTAGGTTTCAAAAATCATTGACTTTCAACATCCAGATACTCAATTAATGAAATCTTAGATCATACTTAACTATTTTTATTATATAAATCATGAAATGTAAGTCTGTCAGCAGAAACTTACATTCAGGAAACTAATGAAGAATTAAATTAATAATTTAGCAAATTGTTCGCTGTCACCACTTACATAAATGAAAATTGATAATAAACGTATTTTTCTTTTCTATTAATTGTACAGAGTTTGTCACTTCACTACTAGATGTCACCACTTAAATGAAAATTTATAGTAGACGTTTTTCTATTATATTTATAATCACACACAAATTTGACGGCTTACTAAGGCGGGCACCCTAGGAAATTTGCCGCCCCTAAAACGCTGCCGCCCCTAGGCTGGAGCCTATACAGCCTAATGGGAAATCCAGCTCTGATCGACACAGGCATGCTGCTGCTGCACTGCGGATATTAAAAGTCGGGTGGAATATTAACATTCAGAGAGTGACAATAATGCATAACTTTAATTCTTGTCTGGTAAATTCTGACCTATTCAGCGAAAATTAGTTTGGTTTATCCTCCAATGTATACCATAATAGGAGTACAGTTCATGAATAATTATCTTAATTTGTTTTCATCTATATCTAGTGAATTCATGGTACTATTAAAAAATTACCAGATTTTTCCTCAAAATATGACCATATTGTCGTAAAATGACCAAAACTAGGAAAATGGCCTAAATATGCTCTTATATGCTATATAAAATACAATCAGAAATATTTAGTCAGTGTTTAATTGAATGTTACAGCTCAAAAATAAAGCAGGAAAAAAATATGACTTGTCATAAAGATCCATACCCTAGTGATAACAATAAAATAAAGTTTGTTAATTCATAGTAAAGTATATACTAATCAAAATTTCTCATTTAGATTTATTCGGTTTCGATTCGAATAAAAAGTAAGATTAATGATATCAAAATTAATTAATCAATCGGTGAATAACAATATTTTATTTTGTAATTTAACTGTAAAACATAATAAAAAAATTATTACTAATTGAATCTTGCGCTTCGTACATCAGAAAATCCACTTGAATGCTCGATTTTGTTACTTTCATACTGTTTACACTTGGGCAATTCACGTGTTTCATTTCATTCTTCAACTCTTGTCACCTTACGCTTCTTTTGCTAGCAGCTGTAAGGTCGCGTCATCCTTGACCGGTACTGGTTCGCACGCCACCGCACTGATAGTCGACCGAGTAACTGCTCATCTCCCTCATGTTTACACTTGTCCCTAGCTCGGCAGTGTGACGAGCGGGTTCCTAGTCAGTCTTCTTCAACGTTCTCACTTGGTTGTTTCACGGAATAAGTGTTCAAAATTTCCATAAAAGCGATTTGGACGTCATAGCCAGGGTTACCATCCATAGTATATTACAGAAAATTGTTCATTATTTTGCGTAGGCGTACTTTATAATCTACTAAAGTACAAAAGTACCTTAAAATATTTTCTCTACCTGACTCACGTTATCACGTCAGTCGCTGACTTTTACTAACAAAAATAGTATCCAAACGCAGTCTTAGCAAACCACCGTTAAAAGTCTTTCGCACACTGTACTGACCTAGCTACTGCAAAAGACGTAGGAGTGAACATGGGAGTTCCACAGGATAGTGTATTGGGATCATTGCTATTCGTTAATCTAAGGAATGATTGTGTTAATGATTTACTGTCAGAAGTTAGATTGTTTGCAGACGACATAATGTTATACAAAATGATCACAAAAATAGATGACTGTAAACAGCTGCAGCATGATCTAGATAAGATAACTAGATGGGTGAGTCAAAATGGGATGAGAATAAATGCATAGAAGAGCCAGCTTACACAGATAAAAAGCTAAAGGCTGATTATGATTATTAAGTGGGGAAGGAACTACTTATTGAAGACTCGAAATGTAAATACCTCGGCACATTGGACACATTGGACAGGTAGTAGGGTTCAAAATCCTTCACCTTTTGGAAAGAGTGATGAAGGGATGCACTAGAGAAATAAGGGAATTGGGGTACAAAACATTGGTCAGACAACTACTGGAATATGGGTGTGTATTTTGGGATCCATATTTTGGGTATCAAATACAGGAGTTGGAGGGGTGCAGAGAAGGGCTGCCTGATTTATCGGTAACTAATGTAATAAAAGAACTGGAATGGGATTCATTGGAGGATAAAAGGAGGGTGAAAGAGTCATGGGAGTGTACAAGACATATATATAGGTGATGAAGCATGGAAAGATATTGGTGGGAAAATTATGAGAGGTGCTTGGAAGGGTAAAGATGACCATGACTACAAACTGGAATTTAATTTCAGGCATAAGGGTGTGGGAAAATGTTCTTTCATAAGAAAGGGTGTAAGGGACTGGAATAAATTGCCAAGAGGGGTGGTGAATAATTTACCAAAAACTCTTAAAGAATTTAAAAGTAAAAATCAGATTAGAAGAGGAATGTATAAAGACGGGTGAGTATGGAGATTGGCACCTGAGCATAGGCTCCATCTCAATTTTATCAAATATTATTGGAAGGAAAAAGCCAATAGAAGTATAAATAACCATTGTTGAAGTTCTAGACAGATAAATTAAACTGCATTAAAATACCCATTCTTTGTTGTACTAGTAAGAAACTCCGGGAACTGCGATGGTATTGTAATTTGAGCATGTGCATCGTGATATGATGTAGCGGAATCGAAGATGATACTACTCCTCTAACCATATTCATTGTTGGTCTGAGATGAAATTTTCAATAATTTCAGAAAACGAAATGTAATGCCCATTGTTGTTTGTGGTACTGATTCCGCGACAGATACTAATCCTGACTATTTTTATAACAATAACAGTACTTTGTTTGTGATCTCTGTTCAGAGAATTACCCTTCATCATTTGAAAGCCCTCTTATTGTATGGTTTCTACCATTTGCTTCCAGCTGCCTTTTCCGAGACCATCGTAGTCTCACACCTATGTGGGACGCAGCACAGATCATTATGTGACCTTGTGACCTTCCCTTACGGATTCAGAGATTAGTAGCAGCATCCACACGACCTGATAGGAACTGTGAGATTCATTAGCCGCAGCTGAGCGAAGTAGTTTCAATCTGTACAAGGCAGCTACTCACTTGTCATGACTGCGAGTAGACGAAGAAGGCTAAATTAAAATACATAAATCATCTCCGTTGTCAGGTCAAGGTCGCAGGCTACGCAACCGCTCACGTTCGCACAGACCACACTCGTCTACCATTGGAAACCTAAGTTAATCCTTTGCCGGTTCTATAATCATTTCTGTCCCACATCTGGCAGTTATCTTTATTCCCCTTTGTTTTAGACAGCCCTTTTTTTGGTGGTAACCTCAGCCTTACATGTATCACACATTTGGTACCTGCTTTTTATCCCACTCCCTGTCATCTGCTGGCCATATGGGAAAGTCTAAGAGTAGCTGTCCTGACATTTGTTTTAGTGATAACATAATTTTTTCTTTAAAAGTGAGAGTTCAAAGTTACAGCTAGTAAAGTAGTATAAGACAAGATTAAAGGCAGCTTCTGAAATTGTTAACAGTGATAGATCGTTAGTGAAAAATGGCGTTTATAATTACATGAATAAAATTACTGAGAACTGTCCTTGGTAACGGAGTTTGGGGATTCTACGATAACAGTGGCGCCACAACTTGATGAAGGATTCTTATATGACTCGACGAGACAAATTGAAAGTAAAGAATAAATATTTTTTGATATCTCGCTTAGTTCTCGAGATATCGTATCTCAAAATCGATGTGGTTAGGTTGAAATGCGGCCTGGGCCAGAAGAAAAATTTTGCCATAACCAAATTTGATGATGAATTCGTATGTAAGTTGGCGAGACAAATCGATATATATATATATATTATATCTCACTTAACTCTCGAGATATTGTATCTCAAAAGAGAGGAGGTTAGGGTGAGATCCTGCCTGGACGATAAAAAAAATCAACCAAAACCACTGTCTACACGGTGGAAATGTACTACAGGTGTTTTAGTTTCTTCTTAGCGGTTGTTGTTAGGTTGAAATACAGCCTGGACCAGAAGAAACGTCACCAAGAACACAAGGAACTATACCCATAACTGATTTTTGACATACTATATCTCGAAAACCAAGAGAGATATATAAAAAAAATCTTATTCTTTATTTTCGATTTGTTTCGTCGAGTTCTATAAGGATTCATCATCAGATTGTGGTGCCATGGTAATGATAGAACTTCCTGCAGTGTTTTAATATAAATTCGGTGCACAATGAGTGGTCCATTGCCTTCTACCATATCAATACCAGAATTGAAATGGTGATGGCAGCAAAATTTACGGAAAATTCGTTTTGTGGCATCCATCTCGGAAATAGCGTATTTGTTTATAACGGAAGCAATCGATTGTCTCCGATCGCTTGTATCGATTCTAAGATGGCGAGCGTTGTTGTACTATACCTTGGACAAATATATTATGTTTGCTAATTTCGTGCGACTTTTTACAACAGAGGGAAGCTGAAATGGCAAGAAAACATTACAACAAAAGATTTAACGGACATTTCAAAAATTGTAATTGATTTTGCAGCGCCGAAGGCATCCAAGTTCAAATTTACGTCACGATACACGACATCACAAACTTAAAATAAAATGATTGTATCAATGCGGGTGTGATTGAGGCTTTGATTTTGTAGCGACAATATTAACGGAGGTTGTGGTTAGGTTGAAATTGGGCCTGGATCAGAATGAAAACAAAACCTTCTTGTCACAGCAAAAGGCAAGAGGAATTTAGTTATCAGTTACTTAAGCAACTTTCATAAGCACTATGTTACTTTGCGACATCATGTATCGCGATGTAAACTACTCCCGAACAAGCAATCTATGAAAAAATGAAACCACGTAAAAAAACAAAAAACTTTTTTTTTATTTCTGTAGGGCCCATAACACTCACACAGCAGTTGTACAAATCACCGTCCGTTTTCTAGAAAACAAAAGCACATCAATTATCTGTATAGTTAGTAAACAATTTTGTACGGCCTCTTTGCTTTCATTGTCATCCTGGATTGAATACGGAACATATCTGCAAAGCAATTTCATTGCTACTTGCTTCTGTTGGGTAAGTTAAGCATTAATTTTATTGATAAGATTTCACCAGAATTTGAATATTATTTTTGTCTTCCGAACTTTAAATATGATCTCAACCTCCTTAATAGATACAGTTTCTAGCTTTAGCTTTGGTCAGTTTCTTTATATTGAGTGAATTAAATTAATAAACCATCTCAGAAAACTTTTTTTTTCCAAAATTATGTTATAAAATTATCGGCAGTTTTGTCATTATCGTGGCGCCACAATCTGATGAAGAATTCTTGTAGAACTCGACGAAACAAATCGAAAATAAAGAATAAGAGTTTTTGATGTCTCGCTTGGTTTTCGAGATATAGCATGTTAAAATTCAGTTATTGGTTCAGTTCCTTGTACTTTTAGTGACGTTTCTTCTGGTCCAGGCCGTATTTCAACGTAATAGTAATCACTAGGAAGAAAATAAAACACCTATAGTACATTTCAACCGTGTAGATATAGAAGTTTTGATGAATATTTTTTTCTGTTCCAGGCCGGATCTCACCCGAACCTCATCCCATTTGAGATACAATATCCCGAGAATTAAGTGATATATTATAAAAAAAAAAAAAATATTCTTTATTTTCAATTTGTCTCTTTGAGTAACATACGAATTCATCAACAAATTTGGCTAAGGCGAAATTTTAATTTAATTTATTTAATTAAATTAAATTGTAATGGAGCACACGCCCCAGTGACAATTTCCCTAAAGACCCATCTTTCTCTTTTCTTTCACCCTCCTGCATTTGCCCTCAACACATATCAACTTTGAATTCTTTCAACGTTTTGGTAAATTATTCATCATTTCTCTTGGTAACTTATTCCAAGCCCTGACACCCTTATCCAAAAAAGAGATTTGGGTGGAATGGGACATTCTCCACCAGCGAAATACTGGTACTGACCTTTTGAAATTTGGATTAACTGCTTCCTTATAATGTCCTCTTCACGTTGTATACTCTCTTTTCCGGAAAAGTCGCCACGAATTTAATTAAAAATGCCGAAATATGGGACGCTCTGCAACCGCGAAATGTTAGCAGCACTGTAAAAATGACACAAAAATTATCGGTACAGGGATCATTTCAACCTAAATAGGTTCATTTTGTCATAGTGATCATGGTTAGGTTGAAATTCGGCCTGGACCAAGAGTAAAAAGTTTACGGGAAATTCGTTCTGTGGCAGTCAATGTCGTAAACCAGAGACAAACTGCGCATTTGTTTACAACTGAAGCAATTGATTATCTCTGACTGCTTATATCGATTCTAAGATAGCGAGCCTTATTGTACCGCATTTCAGATTAAAATTTTATCTGTTAATTTATGCTACGTTTTGCAACGGAGTGAAGCTAAAACGGCAAGAAAATATTACAACAAAGAATTAAACCAACATTTCAAGAGATTATCATTGATTTCGCAGCGCCGGCGGCAACTAAAAGCTGCGCTGCAGTCTCATATTTCGGCATTTTTAATTAAATTCGTGGCGACTTTTCCGGAAAAGGAGAGTGTACAACGTGAAGAGGACATTATAAGGAAGCAGTTAATCCAAATTTCAAAAAGTCAGTACCAGTATTTCGCTGGTGGAGAATATCCCACCCCACCCAAGAGATTTTTCCAACACCCAATTACCTGAAATCGAGTGCCAGCTTGTGGTCATGGTCATTTTTCACCTTCCATGCACTATTCTTCATACCTACACCAATATCTTTCCATGCCTCATCACCAGTATAAGCCTTGTACGCTCCCATGACTCTCTTCGCCTCCTCCTGTCTTGCAATGAATCCCAATCCAGCTCTTTTATCATATCTGTTACTGATTCCAATCTGCGATAATTTCGAGAAACAAATCTAGCATCCCTTTTTTGTACCTTCTCAAAACTCAAAATGTGGATCCCATACTACACTACCATTTTGGGGTCCAGGCCGCATTTCAACCTAACGACTGTATTGGACCGTCGGTTAAGGAGGGGGGAACCAATACGTTGATGAAATATAATTATTAATAACATGTATGACATCCAATAAGTTGGTTATTTGGTTAAATGGTGAACTAGAACCATGATTTCTACAAGAAGTTAGTTTCACAGAAAATTATACTCTATTTAGTCTTCTGGCTTACACAAGGCCGAGTATAGTTAACGTTACGTTAAACATAATCCAAAGACAATAAACAAGCAATACCCGACATTTACAATCCGCCGGATAAAAGCAAACATAAAACTGATTTAGATATCTCAATGATTTTGCAAAGTCAACATGTTTTAAAGTGGCATCACAGGCCAACAACTTAAAGTTAACATTTACAAAAGAATCCCAGGGGCGCCGTTTAAAGTTAAAAGCATCGTTTGAATTTAAAACAATGAGCAAGATGCTTCGAATTTGAAGTTAAGAATATGAAACGTTGGATAGGTCAGTAATTGTTATGATGGGAGCAGAGTCTTATCTCAGGAGCCGTTTACGGGTTAGCAAGCCTCGTTAAAACCCAATGGAACTGTGGATCTATGCGCGGTACTTTACCGTAATCGCATCTTCTCGACGAGGTGTGACACGCTCTGTGCCACTGCTGCAACGAATGCCAGATTTGCGGATATGTCCGCGCTAGCACATCAGCTTACAATCTCTGGCAGGTGAACCGCTCAGCTTCCAGCCCATCTGAGCCAGACTATGCGATCAGACACAGTCACTGATCAACGGCTACGGGCGTGTCGGGTGACACGTCCGCACTGTAGCTCGTCTCGGCAGCAAGTGAAGTCGAATATGGCGTCGTGTCCTCTTGTCGCGGCAAAGCCAGCTTTCCTCTCCCCGCACATGGAACAGAAGCCTTGAATTAACAACTGTGAACCCCTGTATCCGTTCCCGATTGGTGCATCGATATATGTCCATCATCACGTGCTACCCGTTCCCGCACATTTTGCTTGACCTTGTCGGGGCACTGGGAAGGGATGAGGTCAGTACACTCGGCAGGTAACGGTTCCCGCGCGCCACCCCTTTGTGAGCGGAGGCGTCAGCATGTCGGCGACACTGGGCATTGTCCCGTTCTCTGAACGTTCAAAACTGTAGTTCCAACTTCCCACATTTAATATTTTCTGAATGGCAAGTTTTGCACAGAAATTAAATCACATAATAATAAATCTGGCTGCCCGGGTTTAATACATAATTATTCTCCTATGAATTAATCCTAATATTTATAATATTTACAATTTAGATAAATGAATATTACAAGGAAAATCTGAATATTAATTAATTAATTATTAATATTCATTGTGGATGACTCTGTCATACCACACGACGTCAATTTCGAGATACAATATCTCGAATTCAAAGATATATATACGAATTTCAATTTGTCTCGTCAAGTTACATAAGAATCTATCATCAAAATGCGGCGCCACGGTTATCGTAGAAACTCCAAATGCTCTTTCAGAAACTATGTAGTTCTTTTAATGTTCAAGTAATAGCTGTAGTTAGGTATTCTACAATAACCGTGGCGCCGCAATTTGCTGATGGATTCTTATGTAACCCAACAAGTCAAATTGAAAGAAAAGAATAAATTTTTTTCGACACCTCGCTTAGTTTTCGAGATATCGTTTCTCAAAATTGACGTGGTTAGGTTGAAATGCGGCCTGGACCAGGAGAAAAATTTCGCCATAGCCAAATTTGATGTTGAATTTCAAAGTAATTTCACGATACAAATCGAACAATTATTATTATTATTATTTTGATGTCTCGCTTATTTCGCGAGATATTGTATCTCAAAAGTGAGCAGGTTAGTGTGAGATCCGGCCTGGGGGGGGAAATACCACTGTGTCAACACGGTGGAAATGTACTATAGGTGTTTTATTTTCTTCCTAGTGATTGTTGTTAGTTTTAAATACAGCCTGGACCAGAAGAAACGTCACCAAGAGCACAAGGAACTGATTTTTGACATGCTATAGCTTAATAACCAAGCAAGGTAAAAAAAAAATCTTTATATTCAATTTGTTTCGCTGAGTTCTATAAGAATTCAACAGATTGTGGCACAACGGTAATGATAAAACTGCCTGGAAAGGGAAGAGGCATTATTTGTAAACTTAAAAACGACGACTTCACTGCACGTTAATGTATTTCGCCTCACGAAATCTTATATCTAACTTAATTTTCTCGTACAGTTGTCTCAAGTCTATAAAGTGCAGTCCATACGCTTGGAAGCAATATTGTAGTCAATCGCGATTCGTATTTGACGTCCCGCTACTTCAGTGAAACGGTTTTTAGCATTCATTAACACTATTCTTCTTATTGTTTAAGATGGAGTTATGCGTCGATGTTAAATTCCTTACTTTACGCGATCATGCCCAGTGAAACGCGTGCTTCATTGTTTTAGGTATTTTGTTCCGGACCTCTCTCAGTAAATTATTCCATTCCCTTACGCCACTAGCCACAAACGAAAACTGTTGCTCTTCTTTTTTCATGAAATCAATATCTGATTATATGGTCATGTTCCTATTCACTTCTACTTACTACTGCTACAGTAAGTGTGATTCTTCGCCCAGAGGTTGAAAAATCGCTCATACATCGTATCGTTTAATGGATTATCAATATTTACTTCATCTACCTTCCCTTCCCCAATTTCGAATTCAATTAATAAAGCTGACCCTTCATGGTGTTTAAGAGGATTTTCCGATAAGTTTATGTTCTGCCACTGAAGAAAATGTGTTAAAGGGAAAATTTTAGTCCTTTTTCAACATAGTCCCCTCTGATTCCACGTGTAATTTCATTTTTTTGTGATTTTTTTTTGGCTCGTTGATTGAAGTAGAACCTTGACAGTATTAGAATAAGAGACAGGAAGGAATTCGGACATGGCCTGTAGAAGCCTGGAATGATATCGGAAAACAGTGTAAAACCAAACTCGAATAGCATGACAGGGAATAGAATCCACTTCCTTCTAGATGCCACGCCGAAGCTGTAACTGTTCACCCACCATATCAATGAATTTTTGTCAACAACATGAAAGGATTTCTCATGAGTACAAAAAAAAAAAAAAAAAAAAATGTACTGACGGCCCGCGGTATGTAGTCATCTAAGTTGTAAGTAAGCCATACATAAGGTTTCGAAGTGAGGGCTGCCTTTCATGAGTAGTCGGGTTGCTGCACCAACTGAAACACTCACGAACTGCTGCCATGGCAATAAGAGTCTTACGACTGGGAACATTTATCCTAACAAAAAAGTGCCTTTTTTACAATTTGATTCTTTTCTGTTCTTCGCAATTGCTTCAAACGCTTAACATAATATCTCCAAGTTATAATTTTACACTTTCTCACAAAATGTAGTTATAGAACATCTTCAAAATTCCAAAAAATAGGTACCGCCATTTTCCTTGCAGAAGGAACAGCCTTGGCATTCTTTGGTCGTCGAGAACTGGTCTGGATTAATTGGATTTATTGAATAAAAATGGTGGGTCCAGGTTTCATCAACAGTCAAAAATCTTTCAACAAAATTCACTTGGTTGACTTCAAACTCAGTTAGATTTTCCATTGCCACCTGCCTCCTGATTACATGAAAACCTTTTCCTTCTACCTGCTCGATGTGACATGATCAGTTGAGTTTATTACCATGGTATTACATTTCAGGTCTTCATCAAATAATTCCCTCGCCACCCTATAATCATAATAAACCAATGAGTTTTTTTTATCTGTGTACCTTATAAGCGACTCTTCTTTGCATATATCTTCAACCATTGTTGGCCTACCCAGCTAGATATCCTGTCCAAATCACCTGTATCTGTTCACAGTTCTTTCCCGCTTTGATCCTGTTTACACCATTATGTCATCTGCAAACAACCTAATTTCTTAATAATGAAGTTTCTTTCGGCGTTGAGAATTAATATAATGTTCTCCGGTGATTAGCTGAGTTAACGAGGTTTTTCACACGATATTTCGGCGATCAAATACACTGTCGCCATCTTCACCAGCTCGTTAGGTAAGTCACACCAAAACGTTATATTAACGTAAACCATCAACAGAATCATTCATCAGAATAACGAATAGCAATAGTTCCAATTCTGTGGCACGCCCAGTTTTAATTCCATTTCTTTTGATACTGCATTTCCTACCCCTATCATTTTGCATTTTACCTCTTAATAACTCCTCTATCCAGCAAATCACATTTTATCCACTACCTTAGTTACATCATTTTATAGCTCTCTCTATCAATCCTAGAAAGATCTAGCGATACAATATCAATTTGGCCTAAATCGTACATTTCATCAGAAATATTTTGCATACAGCCCACTAACTAAGATTCACATGAATATCCTTCCTAAAGCCATATTGTAGATTTCGAAACTAGTTTTGCTCCTCACAGAAATTTCTAATTTGTTTGTATATCAATTTCTCCATTAATTTCATTAATTTACCAACCGCAAATGTCAAACTGATCAGTTGGACAGTTAGTGATCGAAAGAATCATTCATTGGAAACAAGGCATCACGCCATCTGTCCCGACCAATGCCCCTCGCTTCCCACTAGGCCTCCTACCGTTTCCATCTCCTTCTTTTTGCTTTTTTTCTCATTCTCGCGTGTCCACTTTCGTTCTTCCTTCGGAAACAGAAAATCTTTCTGCTTGCTTTAAATGCCGCTCCTCTGCATGCTTGTGGAACTACACAAGCAGGCGGGTAGCACCACAGGTCAGTTTACAGATCAACACAGAACAAATTTCACTATAAAATCGGAGGAAGTTTACAGTTGCATTGCATGCTTCTCTATGTCTATTTCTATAGCAGCATTTACAGCGATTTGTAATGCCACTGAAGAAATGGGAAGTTCGCCCCCAAGCGATAACGAAATTAAGGGCTTCGAAATTATGGACTGCGGAAACACCACAGGAAGGTTCGCGTTGAGCAATTGCAACAGTGTCAACAAAATAAACGATATAATTCAAGAAAAGATTCGATGATCTACAACCAACTAAATAGTGTTTGTTGAACAACCAGTATTTCATCTTCATCGCATTTCACCATGCACACAACCTCAATTTAAATACTGACTCTCCAATAATTTTTTGGTACGATGTTGACCCACCGAATACCTTTGGTTCAGAGACTGTTCCAAAACGTAATTGAGGCAACAATAATAACTGATAATTCGAAAGAGAGGATCTTTTAATATGGCGTTACCTCATGATACCTGCCACTATAAATTTGCCTTTGATTTTAAACGCTTGCAGTTACCAGTTAGACTTGTATTTGTTATTACTGTGAATATGTCTCGCGGCCAGTCTCTCGATGTGGTCGGCATAAACTTACAAGAGAGCTTTTCTCCGCAGTCAGTTATACGAATCCGGCCAATGAGTTGGGATGCTTAGTCGTCTTTGGATTTAGCTCCAGAAAGGGGGGGGGAGAGAATAAAGTATAACAGCAAGTTTTAAAATAAACTTAATAGCTATTATAATTGCAGATCCTCGAGCATCAAAAACAGACACATCTGTATAAATAATGTCACCACCCCCAATACAACCACTAATCACCCCCTCCCACAATCTCCCCGATTACACAACTGTGTTAAGCAGTCTGCCACTGGTGGGGGATTTTCTCATTATTTTATACGCAATGTTTATGACAAACCTATCAGAAATGAGCAAACGCCAGAACTTTCATATCAAGCACCGAGGAAACGCGAGTTACACCAGCTAGTGTTCTGTAAAGTACTATATAACTGCATAAAATGTTCTCGGGAGTGTCAATATGGTCCGAAGTTTCAAAGTCTCTCTCCAATTTCATCCTACGGTAAAAGTTTCCGGAGTTACCGCCCTTATATAGCCCGCGGTGCGGCGTAAAACGGCGGTGACTTCATGGTCCCGTGCGACGCACGCATCTTCGTGCGGGTGGTGAGTTTAGAAGCATGGTGGAGCGATTTGGGTACTTGGGCAGAGGTGGAGTGGAGTTGGTTGGAGGCTGGAGTGCAATCTTGATTAATCTTGATGCCTCTGTCTCTGCCCTCCCAACTGACTAATAACCGGGTTTCGCGCTGCCTAGTGTCTCTATTCACAAAGTCTTCTGGGATACGCTGTCCCAGTATTCTTTTGAGTAGACTAGTATTTGTGTCGCCTCGAAATCAAACTCGTGTTTCTTCTCCATGATGTGCAAAGCTAACGCCATCTTCGTCACTTGTCCTGGGCACACACATCTCGCGAGTTACGTACAGCACTGAAACATGAAGCATACTGTCTGCCTAACGTACAACTGCCCACATTCACAAGGAATGCAGTAATTATCAGGCTGTCTGAGACTGCCAACCAGTGGCGGATCTAGGGGGGTGAGGCTATGGGGCTCAAGCCCCCCCCCCTCCCAAAGTATCTAGGTCCACCTCCGATATTCGAAATTTGGATACTTTTTTCCAGCTCTACTGATCTTTTAAGGGACTACCCTTGCCCTATTCAAGCCCCCCAAACCAAAATCCACTCACCCGCCCTCCCCCAAACCAAAATCCGCTCAAGCCCCTCCCATACCGAAATCCTGGATCCGCCTCTGATCTTTTAAGGGACTACCCTTGCCCTATTCAAGCCCCCCAAACCAAAATCCACTCACCCGCCCTCCCCCAAACCAAAATCCGCTCAAGCCCCTCCCATACCGAAATCCTGGATCCGCCTCTGCCCCCAACTATTCCTTTGCACTGTAAAGTAACTATAGAATTGTATGCAGTTTATCAAGTTTTCCATGTCAGATGACGAACTTATGGTATGACTGTCATTTTGCAAATCCATTCTAATCAATTAAAATAAATACAGGATGATTCAAAATGGTTGTCGAGGTTTCATGAATTTTTTACCGGCTGTGTACTAAACATACAAGTATTATCTTTACATGGATGAAGAGACAAACTCTCAAAGTTTTGTTTTGTAGCAGCCGTAATCTTGTAGTTACGTTTTGTTCCGCCAGATGTCAGTGTTTGCAATATGGCAGCTAACGCTATAGAGAAGGCTTTTTGCACTCCAGATTTTCACGTGTGTCAGTCATTACCGTTGTCCAACGGCACTTTCGAAAAAAATTTATGAAGGATGTACCTTCTGACAATTCCATTTGGAGGTGGTATGCGCAGTTCGTGGAGAAGGGCTGCTTATGCAAAGGGAAAAGCAGTGGGCGTCCTTCTGTGTCGGAAGTCGACGTGACCCGCGTCAGAGAAGCTTATCAACGTAGCCCGCGAAAATCAACAATAAGAGGCAGCAGAGAACTGAACATTCCGCAAACCACAGTTTGGCGCGTGCTACGATAACGCCTAAAAATGAAAGCCTGTCGCCTAGGGCTGCTTCAAGCTTTAACACCTGACGACCATCGCAAACGTCTCACGTTTTGCAAAATTATGCAAGAAAAAAATGGAAGAAGATGGGTTTTGTAAAAAATTCATTTTTAGTGATGAAGCGAACTTTCACTTATGCGGGAAATGTTCACAAGCGTAATGTGCGGATTTGGGGGACCGAAAATCACAGTGCTTTTATTGAACACCAGTATGATTCTCCAAAAGTGTGTGTGTTCGCTGCTGTTTCCAAGGCGAAAGTGTACGGTCCGTTCTTCTTCAATGACCAGAAGATTAACAGAACTAACTTACCACGATATGGTCTCTGAGTGGTTTCTGCCTCAGCTGAAAGAGGTGGATGACTTCATATTCCAACAAGATGGTGCTCCACCTCATTTCCACCGGGAGGTCAGAACATTTCTCAACGAACAATTGCCGCAGCGATGGATAGGACGCGGAACCGACAGTGACTAAATGCTAATTGCTTGGCCACCTCCAGTGATGTTCCAATACAATCAAAGTACCGATACCTAATCAAATGAGTAGTACTCAAATTGTCTTACGATACTTACTCATGTGAGTACTGTAAAAGTATCGATACTTACTCATATCGATACTTTTCTTAAATTATTGTCGAAATATAAAAAAATATGTGACATGTTGCTAAATTATTTATTTTATTTGCCTAGTGTAATAAAATCAAATAACACTCAGTAAACATTTTAATTTATTTATTAAAATCATAATAAAGCTTACATCGTAAGCATACTTTGAAGGTTTTGCTTATCTTTAAATATTTATTTATTATAGTTTTAAAATTTTTAAACAATAAAAGTTCGCTTTGGAAGGTTTTCCAAAATAAGCAATTGTTCCATTATTTTGGGGACAGCTTATTTCTTTTCTTTGTTATTGTTTCACCCGCATTAGAAAACAAACATTCACTCAATACTGACGTTGCTACAACAATAAGATACTGTTGTGCGTATTTATACAGACAAGGAAATATAAGTTTCATTTCTTCCCATTCTGTAAATGGATTGCTTATAAATTCTTCTCGGGTTTGCCGCCGAATTACATTTTCTACTTTCGGCGACTTTTACTGCCGCCATCATCAGGTCTGTTGTATCTGAAGGAACAACAGAAACAACAGACCTGATGATGGCGGCAGTGAAAGTCGCCGAAAGCTTGACAGTAGAAAATGTAATTCGGCGGCAAACCCGAGAAGAATTTATATCGAAGATACGCCGAGAAAGACTTATATCTCATAATGGATTGCTTTTTAGAAACATTACAGTGTTTGACAAGTAGACTTGTTTTGTCTTCCCACCTTTATTAACTGAACTGTTGTGATACATACCCACTCCATTGGAATACGGAAATTTTCCTAGACTTTGTGGTAAAATTATCAATACCAACTCTTTAATTTATTTTTTTAAATCTCCCAGTTTCATCATTATTTTATGTACTTCTGATTTTGATTTCATAATATACTCTCTTCTGTTGACGTGTATCACACCTACTATGATGTTTGCACTAACTATTGTAGTTGAAAAGTAACTGAGCGGTCAAGTAGCTCCGTGGTTAAGGTGCTTGTTTGTTATTATTATTTTACGTTTTGTGACTTGAGTTTAAGTCATGGTAGGGGCAAGAATTTTTAAGTGTTGTGTTTAGAGACGAAACAAACTAAGCCGGATAGCCGGATATTCGGCAGCCGAATTCCGGCTGGACGTTTTTATTTAAGATTAGGAAAAATAAAAATGTCATAATTAAAAAAGGATCACTTATTTGGGAATATTTTGATATAAAGAATTACACTAAGATTTCGATTTTGAATTACTTTTTGTGAGGCAGTTTTTGACGCGAATTTTGAATCATTTCAAACACGTATTCTTTTTTGTCTTCGGCCAGATACCTCTTCCATGACAAAGCAGTAAGCTTTCGTGAAATGAGGAAAGCTACAGCCGATATCGTGCCTATACTGCCTTTAGATATCTCCGGGACATCTTCGAAATCATCAGAATTGTTTGAAAGGAAATTACTTTGGGATCTAAACAACGCAAAAGGGGGAAAAAAAATCATTAGATTATGGCAGGAATTGCTGCACTAGACAACGAGCCGTTATCTAGCGTAGAAAGAAATGGATTTTTCAGTCCCCTTGAACTTAACCCCACTATAAATATTAAGTCTTACATACATTTCCCAAAGAATGTACCTGACTTCTATGAGAGAATTTATGAGAAAATAAAACAAAATTTCTGGTGCTGTCTCCGTTTCTGTGACTTCTAGATATGTTTACACAATAATGTCAGCATCCTGTATTTCACAGCTCATGGGTAACTTCCAAAGTCAAACTAAAACATGGAGCTTTTGCTATGAAGCATGTCCCTGGATCTCACCCGGGAGAAAATATAGCAAAGGAGCTTAATAGTATCGCAAATCGTTTGGCTATTGACCAAACCAAAATACTTTTGCTCATAAATGACAATGGTGCCCAAATGGTGAAGGGTGTACGCGTGGCTGAGTATGCTTCTGCGAGATGTTTTATCCATTTGCTTCGGAGAATTGTAACTGAACCATTGAAGATCCAGCCCAGTTCTAGGAGTGATTGTAACTGAGAAATGTCTCATGCACTTTAATAGTTCGGGCTTAGCTCAAGAAAAATTGCTGGCGATTCAAAAAGAAAAATTTACCCGACCGTCCGTTGGTGCCAGGTATCAGCACGAGATGGAATTCAAGCTTCTATATGATAGAGTTCCTACTGAATGGCTATATCGCTATACGTGGCTGATCGCGAAATCCACATTTTTGGTCGTTTCGGCTCCTTAAGTGAAGATTCAAACTACTTGGTTGCGACCTTCCCATAGTCAAGATTTAATACAAACTATTTTGGGTTTGCTGAAAGTCGTCAGAAGATTATATTGGAATCTATAAAAAAAGTCTTGCGAGGAATCTTCCACCAGTAGCAGTTCATCCTCAACGGCTGGCAAAAGGAGTAGAGGGGACGAGACAGAATCAACTGTGATTCACGAAGTTCACGACACGTTTTGGAACTGTTTTAATCCAGAAAAAAACGTGGTTGCTAGCGAGATTGACTTTTATTTAAAGTCATCTCGAACTGATCGGAAGCGTGACCCATATATTTGGTGGTCAGCTAATGCTATACAGTACCCGAAATTGACAAAATTTGGCAGAATTTATTTTTCAGCGCATTGCAGTGGTGTATATAGCGAAAGACTTTTATTTGAACCTGGCCTTGTTTACAAGGAAAATCAAAACTGATTATTACCTCTCATTACATACAAATTGGTGTTGATTCAGTGCAAAAACTAATTTTTTATGTTAAAACAGTATTTTGATTTGAAGACAGTGTTTTTATTTGTGTTTAGACTTATTATATACTTGTAATTTGTGAATTTAAAGAAAATTTTATGAAATCCGATTCCCGCCGGATATCCGCCGGATATTGACCTACTAACCGGTATCCGGCCGGATAGTAAATATTGGCCAGATGAGCCAGATACCGGATAGTTGCCGGATATCCGTTTCACCTCTAGTTGTGTTTGATCAAATGAGCTACGCCAGGACGTTCCGTAGCTCGGATTCTACTTAAACAGTAGGTACCAGAGGAAAGGACATGGCGGTCCTGCCCCGAACACTATGGCTTAGTATGCTTCCTTTGAGGGGAATCCAACAAACCTTTGTGTTATGGACTAATTTCGTTTACATGGGACCCAGTGCTAAAGAATCTCATAAAAACAGGTGCTCATTTTTCAATAATGATTATCGTAGCTGCTTTGCGATTTCTTTTGCCATTTTAATTCGTTTTCTGAATCAAAATAGTGTCAGATAATACACTACACATATTACTATAATACTGGGCTAAAGAGTGTTAATGTAAAATAAGTTTTATCATAGATGGGGTTTTCATATACTTAAAAAATATTATATGCACATGGTTATTATTTTATTTACAGGCACGACAAGCAGTAAAAACAGTTGACAAAACCAATTTGACATTCTTAGCTTTGAAATGGATGTAACTCTTCAGACGCATGAGGCAAGACGCCTCTTCCCAGTTCCTACGGGGCTTCGAGAACTTGCAAGTGACATTTCTCGTGAGGTAAGAAAACTGGCAAAAAACGTTACAGAAACAAAACTAGTAAAGTGAGTGTGACGCCCAAGAAGTAAATATAAAATAATTTTTCAGACTTTTTTAATTGGTAGTACCATACAATGTCGCTTAAAAATGCAAAAACTCATATCGAATAAACAACAACAATAAATTTGAATAAACTAGTTAACTTAGTAATAATAATAATAATAATAAACAAAAGAAAACAAACGTTTTCGTCATTAATGAGGCAACGGTTGAAGAGATGTCACATATGATGTTTGAGGCTGGGAATGTTTCCCCATTTTTGTTACAGAGCATAAGTTTTATTCACAACAAAACAGGACTTTTACTGACATAATTTTAGGATGATATCATTGATGCTTAAATCTCACCTTTCTCCATAAAATTTGGCTAAAATTAATATTTATCTAAACCATTACTACCCTTTCCTTAGAAAGTTTGTTTTGTGACTAATGTATTGTAGAGCCAATCAGCTTTTGAGGATCATTTATATACAGGGCTTTGAGCATATTTCTACTCCGAGATTATATTATGGAACTCGTTGAACAGCTCATTGTTCTTACCCCATTATCTCCGCACGGAAAGGCCCTCGGTGCACGTGACCATGACGGTACCGGCAATCGCTGGACATTAAAAGTGGTACTGCGTTGTAGAAATTTTGGAACATGAACATGTCAGAGGAGAATTGGAAGAACTCCGGCCAGTGGGTGTCGTGACTGTGTGCGCAGTTTGCTCCTTCATGTCATTCAGCTCTGCTCATCCCAACTTCGCTAACGCTGTCTGTTTTAAGAACTCTGGTTTACGATCAGGATAGTCACCTGCCTGTGCTTTCCAAGAACTGAGCAACAGATGCCCCTTGTCTTCGTCGTCTGCCAGACACCGAGGATAACAAGGAAATATTCCAGCTTGTGAACCTCTGCGCATTAAAAATAACAGCAGAAAAGCTTCACAGCTTTAGAGGTCCACCTCTGTGCTACAGCTGCCAAGCAGCAGGCCACTTCACCAGGCACTGTATAATGCTCCCTTCCTCCCGTCCTCTAAGTTCGGCAAGTGTGATGGGGAATGTAAAACAAAGAAGGGTACCTCAATTAAAGGAGAACCCGCCGAGGTGTATCAATTACAATGAACCGCATGTTACAATCTACAGAAAGTGGCCTGCTATTGCTTCCTATCTTGACATCATAAGGAAGCAGAAAACCGAACACCTGCAGAAGAGAAAGGTCGAAGCAGAAGTTCCGAGCTAACACCATTGGGAAATGACGGCAGCATTTCCAGTCATCAGGACCCCATCACCGTGTTCGTTGCAGTGACATTCCAGAAATGCTGGACCTTAGTGCTAAATCGACAAATGAGACCCAACCAAGCGTGAATATACGAAGTGGTAAAGGCAAAATCAAAAGGTCATATGACTAGCTGTTCAGAAACGTCAACAAAATCCTGCTTAGCATGGTTCAATCCCTTTTGCAGACAATTACTATAATGTTTGTAGATCTACCACGACTAATAGCTGCCGCATTTCAGATTACAGTACAAGCTGCACCAGAGTCCCATATTTAAGGCACCGGAACCAGACAACCAAAGATGAAAATCCATTTAAAGATAACCAAAATAAAATGGATGGCGATACGCGCACGCGCAAATACTTCCCCGCACTCTGGGATCGATGAAATCCCAGGAGATTTTTGTCTGCCACGAGCTCGACATACGCCAGAATATGAAGATTCAGCTTTTTATACATATATCAAAAGTGAATCCGAATCATCTTATAGTAAAAAGAAAACTAATGCTAATGGCCAGAGACATTTTCCAGAGATCGTGCTTAAAGAAAATCTCTGTTGTTTTTACGGCTATCTATGGCGTTTAAAAATTGAATATCCCGAATTAAAGAAAGAATACTTCAAGTTACGGCTATCTATGACGTTTAAAAATTGGATATCCCGAACTAAAGGAAAGAATACTTCAAGTTTTGTTTAGTGGCCAAAATAGTTATTATTGTAAAGTTATCTTATTGCTTTTATTAAATGCTATGGTCAGAGACATTTAGTTGTGTGTTTAGTGCGAAGTATGGAACATCTAATCCTTCCACCTTTGGGAATTGTTATTATACGTTCAGAATTTCATTTAATGCTCCTGCGTTATTTATCGTTGAAACATAAGACATGTCAAGCAGCAGAATTTAGATTCTAAGCTTTAAAACGGTGAAAACCCCATCGAATTCGCTCCATAGTTTCCGAGTTTTTATAAGACCAATATATCCGGTTTTCGTTTTATAGATATAAGAAGAATATAGGTAATCCTACATTTTCGACGGATATATACATTAAGTATCTCTGAAGGATAATTGTTTTTTGGTAACATGCAAATTTACTCTAGCCACTATCCTCCAGTTTTATAGTACAACACATATGTGTTATCTCAGTTTTACTACTGATAATAAACATGAAATATTCGATAGCCTTCGTATGTGTGAAAGAGATTCTTTGTCTTACTTGTTAGTCATATTTTTTAACTAATGGCGACGACTGAGTAATCTCAGCAGCTGTTACATGTGTTTCAACTCGTGGCTCAGAAATGAAGCACAAAATCAATATGATCGTCTATAATGCAACAAATAAAATAAAATCCTGTTTTTCCTAGTGGCGTTTTTCATAATACTTGGCAGAATAACTGCCGCCAGATGTTTATTCTGCGAGGGAAACACGCAAGCCTCCTTTTGAGGGTCAACTCTTGAAAAGAAAAGTCATTTATCTGCACAGGCTATTATGATCGGTGACAGATAAAATGGATAGGCACCACATTAGAAGGGGACCCCAGGCACTCAATCTTACGTGTGTGTGAATTGACTATAATGAAACTGCGTTCGTGTTAAGATGTGATTTAACGAAGATGTGCAGAATTAGTGTATTTGCACGTACCTATGTAAGACAGACCATCAGAAAGAGGCAGGGGCCCAATAAACGAAAATATTACGATATGACATCATGGAAGAGATGCTCCCAGCTAATCAAGACGAGACTGAATGAAGAGATGTTATAAGAGATGGCAACGAATGTGAATAGACGACAAGAAAATTGTTCAATAAGTATGCTATTTGTAATCTATTTTGTTTAACAAGTGGGGACTATCTTGTTATGAGTCAAAGATGAGCGACTTCGGATTTGCCGCCAAATGGTTGGTTAAGTAAGAAGTGGACGTCTAGCTTCTTCGAAGCGACGTAGAGCGCCAGCTTCGAGAAATGATCTACCGACTCCGTTGAGAGGTGGGTGCTGGATCATCTGGTAGCATATATTTGCGAACTATGTAAAATTTAAAAGTGTATGCTCCTTCTGGCAAAAGTGCGACTCAAAATAGTTTTGACGGAAGAGGTGATGGTGTGGTGTGATGGTGAGTTGAGTGCTGATTGACGCGTTAAAAACTTCAAACACTTAAACTGACTAAACAAAAAGTTCATCCCAGATGAATTGCCCTACCGACATTCATTAGTTAAAAGTTTGGGCTCATTTTCAAGTTATTATTGTTTGTCAAATTTACAACGTGCCTTCTCATTTGTTTTTGAAAATGTTAATTTTTTTGGAAAAGACTGCTGACCTAGACGATTAATTTCATTTTTTTCCAATATTAAGATTTTACCTACACTGACCTTTCATGAATAGTATATGTGTTAGTTTTCAATTGTAAATATTGATAACCTTAAACCGGATCACTGAATTCAATTAAATATAAATAAATGGTCATGAAAACGTAGTTTTACATGTGCAAATGTACAGTTTTTTTTAAAGAACCAATATCATTTTAATTAATTATTTTTCTAATTACCTGATATTATCAAATATTAATAACAAACATAAATTAGGTAACTCACTAACAACCCCTATTATAAGTGTAACTACTTTTTTCAGACAGAATGAACAGTCATTTCTGTATTGTGTTTTTGAAAATCCCTTCACCTTCCAGCCATAACGAAACTTTCATACTGATACTCAATGCTTTTATTGTTTTATTACAGTATTGTACATTATTGACACATTTTGCAGGTATTACGGGCTCAACCGAATAACATTTACGACTTCATTGCGAATTACTGTAGCGCTCTTCTTCGTACACGGGACAACACTATAGGTAATCTCCTCGATTACGGAATTTATTTTTGTAGTGTTTGTATAATGAGTGATTTATGGGTATAAAGGAGTTAAAATATAACCTAAATAATTTATTCTATTGAAATCTATATGAACTATAAAGAAGATACGGTATACATGCAGAATATGTGTGATTATAAGGCTGTGATTTCTCAGGGTATAGTTCCTACCTGCCGCCTTAAGACGGCGCCACCAGCGCACACAGGAAAAGAAAGTTGTAGGAGCGCGCGCATTTGAAATACAGTTTCAAGACGAATATCATACGCGGTCAATAAAATCACCACCTTTTAAATTTCCAAGTTGAACCATGTTTTATTCGCATCACAAGTGTACTTTAATGATATACGATGTATTTCAGTAAATTTAAAAAGCCATATATATCCAATCTAATTTTCGCACTTATTCTGCATTAGCGCCTTGCAGACGCAACTTATACATGGTCAGTAAAATCACGACGTTGTAATTCCCAAGTGGCGTGGTCTCAAGGTGGCAGGTAGGAACTATATACCCTGTGAATTCACAGCCTTCTAATCACACCTATTCTGCATGTATACCGAAGATACGATGTAAAGAGTATAATTTGGATGTATTTTCTAATAAATTGTGAACATGTTGTTTGATAAACTGTAAAGAGCAATGTAATTAATTTTAAAATAATAATTGATAAATTTTTCTTGCTGTTTAACACTATTTGAATACAGGACTTCATTTCTAGCTGCAACACAGATTCTGGGAGAGCTTCTGGATCGTGACATATCGTTTGCAGCTATGTTGGAGATGAAAGGTTTACAAATGAGCGACGCACATCATGCTGCTACGGTTATACAGGTAGTATACAAATACAAGTGGTCTTTACTTAGTTCGTGTCGTCATATAGTTTTAGATCAGATTATTTTGCAGCTATTTGTTGTAAATAAGTACATCTAAAGTGACAACTCTTACTTATTGCCCTGCTACATTACATTCTCTGATAAGGAAAACTGAAACGTCTCTCAAATTGTTACTGTTTTCGAAACGTAAATAACTGGGTTCGAAGGATATTCTATCTTTTAGTGAAAGAAGTTGAAAGAACATGTAGGGAAATTAAATTAAGGTGTGGGTGTTTTGGTGATCAGGGTTCCATCAGTATTCTGATAAAATCGAAAAAAATGGAGAAATTTTAACTGTTTTATCATTAATTATTGTACCTCTGAATTAGTGAGTTTATGTTTAAGAAAGAAACTAAATAATTGGTTGTGAATATATAAGATAATTTCAGTAATATATGGTATTTTGATTCGTATGTTGTTTGAAAATACTGTGACCAAGCGGAACAGCTTTTGTAAATGTATTAAAACTATTATAATAACTGGCACGTTAATTAAATAGAAGTGATTACGAATATTGTGTCGATTATCGTATTTTGGGTGTAATTTTATACGTAAAAGAGCTCATTTTTGTCAGTGCAATGCTTTAAGTTTGTAGATATTTTATAATTTAATTTAAAATTGTTTTCATTTGACTTCATTAGTTTTTAGAAGGATTAATGGTTTTTAAGTGGCCTTTATTGTTTTCCCAGTTGTTAACTCCCGAGGATCACCTGCTGGCGCTTTTAAGTGCGTCCCGGAACTTTTAATGCTGTGTACATAAAATTACAATAATGGCAGCAGAGCGAGCTGTTCTTGCTCAGAATAATATTAACAGAATTTAATTCAGTTTGTGCTTTAGTATGTTGCAGAGAAGTGTAATGTATTTTTTTCTAATATGTTTTTCTGCTGAAATACAGTGAAAATATAGCTTAAAGTTATCGACTGCTGCGCCATTTAAAAGAGAATTTTATATAATGTACTCTGATTAGGAGTTGTATTCACTTGACAACCGAGGCTAACTTGCAATTCTTTAAATATTTATATGTTCAAAAAATAATTATTCTTGTACGCACTGATACAGCATGGGGTTACAGAGGTACATGTTAAATGAATCCAGTTATATCGGAACGTCACCAGCTATGTTCGATGCACTATAGGAAATTCTGACTCTTTCCCTATCAGAGTTGGTGTTCACCAGGTATCAGTTTTGTCTCCACTCTTGTTTATACCCCTTCATGACACCATTGCTGCAGACCTACTCACTCCACACCACTTAGCATTGCTCTATGATCATGGTCACCTGCGAGTCTCGTCAAGAATTGGACCAACAAATACAAATACAACGATGAAAACTTCTCTCGACAAACACGGCATGCAACTTAAAATGTACGGAAGATTAAGTACATGGAATGTGAAGTTCAAAGTAATGGATCTGTTAATATCGACGACGTTGAACTCTGTAAGTCATCGGAGTTCAGATACCTGGGAACACTCTGTTTGGATGGTCAGACGCTCCCAAACGTCTGAAACAGAGTCAACACAGCCTGGATGAAGTGGCGTCAGGTCACAGGAGTCCTTTTCGACCTGAAGGTACCACTGCACCTTAAATCAAAGATTTGTGGAACCATCCTTCTACCATTTGCTCAGTATGGAACCGAATGTTGGCCAGTCACGAAAAGACATGAACAATAGCTGCAGGTCATGGAAATGAAGATTATTCGCTGGCCGCAGGGACTTACTAGATTGGACCGCACCAAGAATGAGAAGCCTGGAGCGGAATTTAGTGTGGCTGCAATCCCTGAGAAAAATGCGCGAGAGACGTCTGCGAAGTTGCGGCCATGAACTGCTCAGCGGCAACACTTCAGTTGCAAGAACAGCAGACCACGAGGGAGACCCAGGAAGCACTGGCTGGATACCTTGCGGGACGTCCAGATAGTCAATACCTCAATTGAAGTTGCACAAGATAGGCGTAAATGGAAGAAGAAATCTAGTAAACCACGCATTGCATTGCGGGATAAATGCTAAGAAGAAGAAGAAGGCATGATTATTGTGAGACGTTTTACAGGATCAACAAAAAGAAATGCATGGATATAGGAATAACCGAGATGAGGTTGGATATACGATAAGACCAGATCAAGAGGTTAGTGTTGATAAGAATTATTCACCCACTTAGTAACAGAACTATAATCTCGGTACACGGACTCAGAAGTGGCGGTTCAGCTCCAAGTGGCAATACAATCACGAAGGCGCTGTCACGTGAAACTTTTGAGTAGTAAATTCAGCTTTAAAGGTGGCAGATTGGAATACCATTTGGGTACTTCAACAGCGTTTGGAAGGATTTTTGATAAAACTACATAACCTCTTTTACTAACGTACTGCAGCCTTTGACAATATATAAACGACAGGCGCTTTTGAGTCGCCATTTGGCCAGCTGTGGTATTCAGCCGATCAGGATAAAACCTATTCATTGTGGCGGTTACACTACAGGAGAGGGAACCAAATTTCATGCAGCTCTCTGAACTCTTTGACGTTATTAGTATTATTTAAATTTCTGGCGCCTCCTTACCCGCCGAGTCCCTCAACGATCCTCCTTCGTTAGAGCTATCTTTCCTTGCAGTTTACAGCAGCATAATGACAGTTATTGAGGTGAAAACTTCTCTTGGTGCGTCGGACTAATTTTTGGTGGGTAAAATCTTATGAGTTCACGAGCATGCTGTAATAGCAGTGTATTTGTAGCTATGACATGTTGCGCTTGGGCAGCAATGAATTTACAGATCATACTTGTATGTGTATATATACCTACTGGCGCGCGCGCAGCTGCCTGTGTACACTTATACCCATACATACATTAATACATTGTATACATCTTGCTATAAGATATATATTCCTTATTATCAAGTGTCCTCAGTCCTCGTGGAATGTTATACATCGTACCTATAAGATCGTATCTATGTAAAGTTTTTTGACTATCTTGACTTTTTTTTAGTATATCTGACATTAATCGCTCGAATGAGATGTTATAAGTTCGCAGTCATTGGCGGTCTCCGTGGGTGAGGTGGTAAAGCACTGTACCATAGAATGAAAGGATTGGGATTGAATCCACAATCAGAAAAACTTTTTTTGAAGTGAAAACGTGGGCGATTATTGGACGGATTAAATTTAATTAGTTCACGTCACCGACATGCTAATATTAACATATATCTGTAGCTGTCAGTATGACGTGTTCTGCGTATGATATTCATAGTTTTAAGTTTTCACTTTTGTAGGCAGTTCCCAATGACTGTCAATTTCTTAATTACGTTTAATTAAACATATATGGGAGGATTGGTAAAGGGCAGATGACATATCTTTTCATCTTCTCCTTGGTATAGTAGCTCCATCTAATATTTACGACATCTACGATTTCATAATATAAGATGAAGAAATTAATGTGGATATTTTTGCCAAGTAGCCGCACCTAATGAACCAGCTAGCAATGCACTTCAGTAAATTCTCGGCCCCTCGAATTGTAATAAATAAACACAACACTTTGCCTTCGTTATGTGACGAGCTTAACTTTGTTTAGATGTAATTCTTCGATTGTGATGTTTTACTGCAGTATGTAGGCCTAACACCCGAATTTACAGTACTTATACTCTCATGCAGATATTCGTTTCCTGTGATGTCTTACGTTAGTCTCCCTCGCACAGTACACCTTTACTCAGTGATTAGGATACATCATTCGATATTTTATTTCTATCCGCTGATCTAATCTAATATTATAACAGTGATTTGGGAGGTTAATCTCAATAGTTCTTTCACTATATTACTCATTTAACCCGTATTGCAGTTAGTAACTCAATTATTCGAAATCTCTTCAGTAATGACACCATTAGACTGCCGACCAGCTGTGGCGGAATAGTTCAATGAAACAGCTTCCGGTTATTAAGGAATAAAAACTACTGAAACTACAAGGCCCTGTGAAGATAATTTTTATCTCTAGTGTCATAACTGTATATTTTTACTGTTGGTTTAAAATATAGTAATAGATTACAGAGGATATTATTGAGTATATACACTCGGTCACCGATATTAAAATTCTCAACTTCTTTCACATCCTGCAGAGAGCTATTCAAGAAGTTAGCAACAATTTTAACATTGATAGCCAAGTAGTATATGTATACAGATTAATATCCTTTTCAGTCACTATCTGTACTATAAAAATAGTAAAATACACAGTTATACCACTAGAGATAAAAATCTTCGCAAGGACTACAAGTCATTGCAATTTGTTAAAGAGGAGGTCAGATATTCAGGGATACATATTATCGTCAATTAGCTCTCTACGCATCTTAAATGTCTGGCAGCGGATAAATTTAAATTTAGGACAAAATATAAGAAATTTTAATTGATAATTCCTTCTACTTATGAGAAGAATTCATTCAGAGATTTATACGAAGTAGTTGCCATTATAAATGTAGTTGATGTAATTAACATACGAGGTGTGTGAGAAAAGTAATGAGACTGATTTTTTAGCTGACAAAGTTTTTTTTTCGCAGTATTTTGAATGTTCTCGAGTTCCTTTTAAGACATGTTTCGATTACGGGAAAACGAAAAAGTCACAAGGACTTAAATAAGGTGAAAAGGGGGGTTGAGGAACAATAGAAATGCGTTTTTAGGTAAAAAAGTTCACTGATGGAAAAAGCCTTGCGACATGGGGCATTGTCATGATGAAGCATCCACTTGTCTGCAATATCTGGTCTCATGCAAATTACTTTTTTCCTGAACCTTTCAAGGACACCTTTGTAAAGCACTTGGTTGACAGTTTGTCCAGGAGGAACAAATTTTTTATTCATGATACCTCTACTGTCAAAAAAAGCAAATCAGTATTGTTTTGATATTTGAATTGCTCATTCGACATTTTTTTAGTCGAGAAGATGATGGACTGTGCCACTCTTCATTTTGCTGCTTTGTTTCAGGATCGTACTCAAATATTCAGGATTCATTACCTGTGATCACACGATTGAAGAATTCTTAGTCATTGTCAAACCTCTCAAGAAGATCAAGGAAAACATTTCTTTGACTGTCCTTCTGTTCAGTTGTGAAAGTTTTTTTTTTTTTTTTTTTTTTTTTTTTTTTTTTTTTTTTTTTTGACGTCTCTTAAGAGCGAGGTCTTTAGAGACGGGAAAGGATTGTGGACAAGGAATGGGAAGGAATTCGTCCATGGCCTTTTGAAGAAAGCATCCCGGCATTCACCTGGAGTGATTTGGGAAACCATGGAAAACCCAAATCTGGATGCCCGGACAGGGATTCGAACCGCCGTCCTCCCGAATGAGAGGCCAGAACGCTAACCGTTACACCACCACGCTCGGTGAGGTTTTTTTTGTAACCATTTTGGCACAAAGCTTTTGCGAGTCCAAATCGTCTGTCAAAATTTGATGTGCTGTGAATGTGTTTAAATTTAACTGTTCACTCATCATCCTCATTGTTAAACGACGGTCTGATCCCACAAGATCCTTCACACGCTCAACGTTTTCGTCAGTTTTTGAAGTTGAAATTCTCCCTGAGTGTGTTCTCGGCTTTCCAAAAATGATTTGTGCCAGCGGAAAACTTGTGCTCTTGATAAGCAATGTTCCCCATACGCCGGTTTCAACATTTCAAAGGTCACAGGCGCAGATTCCCCAATGTAACACCCAGGGCCGGATTAAGACAGTGCGAGGCCCGTAGCAAATGTGAAGAAGAGGCCCTTGATTTTTGCCGTCCGGGGGAAAATTGCAGAGTTAAAAAAAAAAATAGGTCGGCCATCTAGTCTAGGTGCGGGGCCTCCTCTAGGAGGCGCGAGGCCCGTGCTCCATTTTCATAACACACAACAAAAACACAACTTCATTTATGCCGCTGTTAAAAATAATGTGTTGGCTGAACGGAGTTGAAACTTGGATTAAGCATTTGGAAAGGATGAACAAACCGGTCTAGCACAGACCGGTATACACAGCAGTACCAGATCGCTCACATTACTTTTCTCACAAACCTCGTACACATTATTCTGTGGCAGTGCATCTACTAGTGTTTTCTTCTTTTTTTGTTACCAGTTGTGTAATTATTTTGTTGTACATTAACTTCCAACACTCTCTTATGGAAATTAATGTATTGTGTTGTCATATTGTATAGTTAAACACCTATGTATCTCTTTTAAATTAATTTTAATGGTTGCTAAGGCTCTAGACTCTCAACCTGTGGTTTGGGAAGGTGTGTCAGGTGGTGCACAGGTATAATAACATTATTATTCGTTTAATTAATAAATATTAAGAATCTGTTCAATATATAATCCACTGTTATAAGTTCAGTTCATACTTCATAACTGTGTTTCCATTGTAATTTAAAAAAAGCTTTTAGGTTTATTATGCCATAATGGTGTAATACAATATGATATACATGCCGCTAAACCATTAGGCCCACTTAAGTTAATGGTCTATAAAATTTTCTTTTTGACATTTCATTGGTCCTTGGGATAAAAAAAGGTCGAGAAACCCTTCCCTCATGAAAATCAACCTACACAGTAAGTCAGATTATTGACTAATCAGGAATATTCTTACCAACTTCAGGCTATCATAAGATTCTAATTTACATGATGAAAAAGTTGCTCAGTAATAGCTAGGATAGCTAGTTGTATTAAAATTATTAATTAAGTCAAGTTTTTATAAAACATAATTTAAATATTGCCAAAAAGCACTTAAACATTATGTATCATTGCAATGCTAAACAGTATTGTCTCAGGTTCCTAGGTCTTTCAAGCTATTAATAAAGTTGTTTTGGTATTCATTAATCATTTAAGTTTTTCTGATAACTTTGTGTTGAAGAATAATAATATATGAAAAATGTTAATAAATCTTGGAATATGTTGTTTAAAATTTTTATAATGTTTTTCTCTGTCCACAGTCAGCTTTTCGTGGCCACTTGGCTAGACAGATGATGAAAAATACAGGTAATTCATCACCCACATGTAGAATTCTGCTATCCGTATAAAACTTTCTCTTACAATTTTTCAAAAAATAAAATAAATGCTTCCACTTTTATTTCAGATATAGCAGCAATTAAAGCCTTTAAAGAGAAAACAAAGAAAGCTACAACCATTATTCAGGTACATTGATCTTTTATGTATATGTAAGAAAATTAAGGCTGTATGTTATGGGTTAGTTCTATACACCGGAAGAGAGTAAAACTGAAATTTTAACTGATACTCAGACTTGATATTAACCCATGGGTATATCAAAGTTGCATTATTTTTTTACTTCAGTATGAAAGAAGTGTTTACATGATTTATGGTAGTTAAACATTATTCCATTATGTTTCATGAATTCTGGTCCATGCAAGACATGTCCTACTTGTAGCAGAGTGTTAGAATGTCTTCAGGAAATGGGACAACTTAGGGCCCCTGACCTGAGTGATATTGGAATTAGTTGAAGAAAAGTGTTTGAAAAAGAGGTTGGTCAAAATTTTAGCGGCATGTTTTGAAACTTAAAAAATTTATGAAGCAACAGACATACCAGGAATTATTCTAAAGAGATAAGTTGAAATAGGTTTGTTGCTTACACCTAGGCAGAAGCTGGTACCTGAGAGAGATTTTTTTTATGAAGAACTTGTGCCAAAGTTAAGTTTTGCCAAGGTTATGTTGATTATTAGACCCGTATGTAGTGGCGTATTGAGTTAACAAGGAACCCAGTGAAAGAGAAAGAAAAAAATAGTATATATATATAAATTTTTGGCCCTCAGGCCAGATTGGCACTGCCTAGCCATCTGGTAACCACACCACTGCCTGTATGCCTAAATATTTCAGATGACATTTTCAAAGAGACCTTAACATTAAATGAAAATTAAAGGAAGTTAGCACTGCATTTGGCCACCATGACCACCACAATACTCCTAAATAGTCATTCATCTGTTCAGAAGTAGTTCTTAACTCCATACTCTAATTACTGGAAACACAGAAAGAATGTAAAATTAAAATTCACGATGGGCATAGTTAGGTGGGTGCCATCTTACACTCAATGAATCTAAGAGAAAACTAAATAAAAAATAATCATGAAAAGGGAAAGTGGGTGTGTAATGAAATTGTCATCTTGTCATGTGCTCAACTGCAATTAAATTAATTTGAGAAGATCAAAATTTGACACAGAAAAAGACATTAGAACAGCAATGATCACAATATTTTGATAGTAAACCTTATTCATGTGAATAGGCAGGTGATAAGGGGATCAGATCTATACACAGTGAGCCTCACTATGTGAATTAAATCTGTGATTGCCATGTCAAATGGGGAAAAGGGAGGGGGGGGGAGGGGAGTTGCATTGGCATTGTTGGATATATGAAGACAGAGAAAAATAAACGCACCACCTACCAAATTGGAGACAGATGTGCAATACAAAAACAAGTATGTAGTATCTCAGGTGACACGTCAGTCATGCTAGAGAGAAATGAAGCATGTAGATAAGTCAATACAATGTGAATGTTCAGAATTTGTGCTGTTGATTGTAAGTAAGAGGGGTTGTAGAGGGAGAGGATAAAAAGGTGAAATAACATTGCTGTAAACATTATGTCACTGGAAATGTTGATAAATAATAACCCAAAACTGTATATATATAAGGAAAGAAACAGGAACACTACTCATTATAAGAGATGAATAGGAATATACCTAAACAGCCCAGAAAAATTTCCAGTCTTAAACATTTATATATATAGCAGTAGAGCATTCATTACAGAGGTTCAGAGTCTTAATAAATAGCAACCATTACAGGTTGGCAGTTTACTCCGTAAAAGATTTGTTTGTATGTGTGGAAGGGGTAACAAAACTAGGAACAATAGCACGAGGTAAAAAAAGGAGGTGTGTTCTAATAAACCCAAATATCAAGCCAAATAAAAAACTAATACCGATAAAGTTAAGAAATCAAGAATTGAAACAGAATCATCCAAGTTCAGTAAGTAGTGACAACTACAGGGGCAGATTAAAGGAATGAAATTAGTGTTGAAAGTAGGTTCAAAGGTGGGGATGGGTATTGGTTGACTTTTTATATATGAGGATGACCCAGAAACTAATGCACCACATTATTTTTCTCAGCCCCCAACAGTGGTACGAATGTGAAACTTTAGATGTAAATTCTTTGAAGGTTTCAGAGTATGCATGCAAATGTCGGTTTTAAGAAACATGACGCAGTGCCACCCGGATAGCCAAGAATCAACTGACTCTGGCCGCGGAAGCCTACGATTACGTATGCACACAAAGTTTCCATTTCTTCTGACAGATAGCATACTTTCAGCAATGGTTCAACATGGCATCTTCAGATGCCACATTGAACCAGTTTTGTAAGTGATGTAAGTAATAAGCAGCATGTCATCATTGAATTTCTCACTGCATTTCAAGAAATAGTTAGAAACATTCAAAAACGTTTATGTGCAGTTTATGGAGCATCAGCAGTTGACAAAAGAATGGTTAGTCACTGGGCACAGAGGATGAGGCCATCTAAAGTGGTTCTGCAGTCACAAAAGCCACCCACGGCTGTAATACCTGAAAAGATGCAGCGTGCTGATGTGCTCATTGGCGAATACCGACACATAATGACTCGGCAGTTAGTGCAGGAGCTGTCAATCAGCAAAGGAAGTGTGGGTGTGATCGTTGGTACCCTTGATTATGCAAAAATGTGTTCAAAATGGGTTCTGCACCATCTTACGGAGGAACACAAAACTCTCAGAAAAAGACATTTTTTTCTGAGCTGCTGCAACATTTTAAAGCTGAGGGGAGAGCCTTTTTGTCCCATATTGTGACAGGTGATGAAACCTGGGGTCACCATTTTGAGCCCGTAACAAAATGGCAGTCGATGGAAAGGTGCCATCCTGACCCTCCACACAAGAAAAAAATTCAAAGCAACTGCTTCCGCTGGTAAGGTCATGATCACTGTATTTTGGGACTGTGATGGTGTCATATTCATTGGTGTTATGCTGAGAGGCACTACCATAAATTGTGAGGCATATGTGAACACATTAATCAAACTCAAGAAGCACTTCCATTGACTTTGACGTCATAACAACCCATGTGATTGTTTGCTTCATCATGATAATTCACGCACTCATACAAGTTTGGGGATGTTGGAACACATCACCAAACAGGGTTGAACAGTGTTACCCAATCCACCCTATTGCACTGACCTAGCTCCCTCAGACTTTCACTTTTATGGCCTATTAAAGAATGCCATTCATGGGAGACATTTTAGGATGACGAAGAGGTGATTTGCACAGTGAAGAAATGACTTTGAGAATAGAACAAGGAGTAGTACTGCCAGGGCATACATGCTCTTGTGTCTTGCTGGAGGAAGGCCATAGAATGGGAAGGAGATTACATTGAGAAATAGGGATTGTAAGAGAAACATCATTCTTTGTTGTGTATAAGTTTTATTTTGTTCAATAAATAAGTGTTGAAGAAAAAAATGTGGTGCATTAGTTTCTGGGCCACCCTCATACTTCTCTACCAGTGAAAATTCTCATAGAGTGAATTAGGAACCAAAAATTCAAATCATCTCTATAATACATAATTACATAGTTTTTCTTGGCGTTGAGAATATAAATATTGTTCTCGGGTGACTAGCCGAGTTATAGGAGTGTGACTCACTTCACAAGAAGATGGCGACAACGATCGAGAGCGCCAAAATAATGTGTAATTATAACACTCCTATAACTCGGCTAGTCACCCAAGAACAATATTTATATACATCTCTATAATGTGTGCTGATATGTGACACTACGGGATGATCAGCATTTTAGGTTGAATAGCATTTGTCTGTGACCATCCTGATGAAGAAGTGTTTAGTTGCCATACCTGCTTATGAAGCAGGACATTTGTTGCTAGCTAATTGTTAGAACTGAGAGAATTAGGTTACAAACCTTTAGTCAAACCATTTCTTGAATATGGTGGTGCAGCATGAGATTCACACTTTTGGTATCAATTATGGGAGTTGGAGAAGATACAGAGAAGGGTGTCTAGATTTGTCTCTTGAAATTACTTGGAAGGTAGGATGAGGGTGAATGGAGTTGAAGGAGTGTACAAGTCATTTATTGGTGATGAGGCATGGAAAGATATTGGCAGAAGAGTTAGGAGGGGTTCATGGAAGGGAAAAAATGACTATGACCGCAAGCTGGTACTCAATTTCATGGATAAGTGTGTGGGAAATTTTCCTTTCATAGGTAAAGAGGTAAGGGATTGGAGTAAATTACTAAGAGAATTGATGAATAATTAATGAAAATGCAGAAAGAATTTAAAATTATTACTTGTAGGGGAAAATATGGGGGGAAATGGCTATCAGAGTGTCTGCTCTATCACAGTTAAAATAAATTAAATTTACAATACTTAATAAACCAACTGGATGGGTATTGATTGGAAGGCAGATGACATAATATAAAACAAATTTATTAGCAAACTTGAGAAATCCCACATCATTTCTGACTTAATTAACCAATGTGTCCAGGTCATAATAACAGCAGAGATATGATCAGAGAAATAAGGTACCACATAGAATATATATATATATATATATATATATATACATTCTTTCTTCCCTCAAGCCATTCAGAATTGGAATGACCGGAGTATAGATTAATATTGATGCTTACCACCCTCTGCTTCCTACCGTTTTATGAATCACATTGTCTGGATGTGGATGATGTAGGATATGAATATTCTACATGATATGTTTATTGATAAAGTTAATGGCCCATTTAGAAATTCCCAAAATTTCAGAAAATATCAGCATCACATGTGCATTTCTGTTTGAAACAAAGGATATCATTATAGCTGTTGCAGTGGATAACTTTCTGGACCTGTAATATAATTACCCACTATCTTGCCCGCTGCTAGCTGTTTGAACGCCCTTGTGCAATACCGATTATTGCTCCCCTTGGAACATTATTTTGCCACCCACATTGTTGCCACCCCGAGTGTTGCCACCGCAACCATTGCCGCCACTTGAAGCAGCAGTTGAGCTAACAACAAGGTCACCCTCTACATAAATTTGCGCCCCCCATATGCATCACTGAAAATTTATTTTGCGGTCACTTTTTTTAGCTCTGCTGCTGTCCCGGCGGCAACAGTGGAGAGGCAACTATCAGTACGGCGATAGTCGATCACTCGATTTGCCACCGCCCTGGACGTGCCCCCCGCGTGCGGTGCACGCTTTGTACACCCGCTTATGACGGGCCTGCCCACTGTCAGTTAATAGGGAAACTGTGGGATAAAGGAAATGCTGTTTTAAGAAATGTTCATAAAAAAGTAAATAGCAGTAAATAAAACTAGAACAAATACTATACATTTCCTTTCTGCTAGTAAATTTGACAGAATAGACTTAAAAATAAATTTAAAAGACATTACTAGTGTTAATTCCTGAAAGTAATTTAAGGCAATTAGTTGAAATTTGAATGTGTGCAAGTATTAACAATTAGAACATCTGCTACTTACTTTGCTCTTAGAATCCTAGCTCCAATCTGTAGGTGTTACAAAAATATATAACAATATATTTTGGAACAGTTCATTTAATATTACAATGTGAAATCATTTATTTCGCTTCAAACTTTCGAAATCTGAACTTTCTGTTCAAAGTATTTACATGTTTTCAAAATCGTGTGTAACGGCAGTTTCATAGTTAATTTAATTGAATCATGGGAATAATGAAGACACAATAAAAATATCCAGCTATGAGGGCACTAAAAATAATGGAGATAAAGAAATTAAACCAAACATTTATCAACATGTATGATTGGAAAAGTAGAAATGGTTAAAGCTTATGAAACACTAGGAAGATGAGTATTGCTGATAATAACACAAAATTGTTTATAAGAGCATTACTTGTGAAATACAGGAGGGTAATGAACAAAGTAATAGAGTTTGTTAATTTAATAGAAGAACTTAAAATAGATGAGGCAGAGCATTAGTTAAAGAAAGTAGTGCTAGAAAATGATGCTTTCTATGACAGTTATAGAGTATGCTGCTGAGATAGAGGAACAGTTGGTGGAGGGGTGGTTACATTGGATTGCATTGACTACTACAGTTCACTGGTGTTTAGAGATCACAGCCATGAGTTGCCGAGGAGGGGAGGATTTATATGGTTATAGAAAAGAAAAAATAATTAAGGTGTTGGTTACATACCACAGTGAAAGAATGAATGATGAAGATTTGGCTTACAGGGAGAAACTAAATACACTCCTGGAAATTGAAATAAGAACACCGTGAATTCATTGTCCCAGGAATGAGAAACTTTATATACACATTCCTGGGGTCAGATACAACACATGATCACACAGACAGAACCATAGGCACATAGACACAGGCAACATAGCATGCACAACTGGTGATGAGGCATGGAAAGATATTGCAATAGGTATGAAAAGTAGTGCATGGAAGGGAAAAGATGACCATGACCACAAGCTGGCACTCGATTTCAGGCACAAGGGTGTGGGAAGATTTTCTTTTTTAGGTAAGGGTGTCAGGGATTGGAATGAGTTACCAAGAGAAACGATGAATAATTTACCGAAAACTTTGAAGGAATTTAAAGATAAAATTTGTAGAGGGCAAATGTAGGTGGGTGCAGGATAGGGGGAAGATAGCTGTGTAGGGAAATTGCCACCGGAGCCTGTGCTCCATTGCAATTGCAATTAAATTAAAAAAAAAAAAAAATGTCGGCACTAGTACCGTGTATATCCTCCTTTCACAGCAATGCAGGCTGCAATTCTCCCATGGAGACGATCGTAGAGGTGCTGGATGTAGTCCTGTGGAACGGCATGCCAAGCCATTTCCACCTGGCGCCTCAGCTGGACCAGCGTTCGTGCTGGACGTGCAGACCGCGTGAGACGACGTTTCATCCAGTCCCAAGCATGCTCAATGGGGGACAGATCCGGAGATCTCGCTGGCCAGAGTAGTTGACTTACACCTTCTAGAGCACGTTGGGTGGCATGGGATACATGTGGACGTGTATTGTCCTGTTGGAACAGCATTTTCCCTTGCCGGTCTAGGAATGGTAGAACAATGGGTTCGATGACGGTTTGAATGTACCGTGCACTGTTCAGTGTCCCCTTGACGATCACCAGAGGTGTACGGCCAGTGTAGGAGATCGCTCCCCACACCATGATGCCAGGTGTTGGCCAGGTGTTGCCCGGGCTGCACGATGTTGGGGCGTGAGTGGAAGACGACCTAACGGTGCATGGGACCGTAGCCCAGCTTCATGGAGACGGTTGCGAATGGTCCTCTCTGATACCCCAGGAGCAACAGTGTCCCTGATTTGCCAGGAAGTGGCGGTGCGGTCCCCTACGGCACTGCGTAGGATGCGACAGTCTTGGCGTGCGTCCGTGCGTCGCTGCTGTCCGGACCCAGGTCGACGGGCACGTGCACCTTCCGCCGACCACTGGCGACAACATCGATGTACTGTGGAGACCTCAGGCCCCACATGTTGAGCAATTCGGCGGTACGTCCAACCGGCCTCCCGCATGCCCACTATACGCCCTCGCTCAAAGTCTGTCAACTGCACATACGGTTCACGTACACGCTGTCGCGGCATGCTACCAGTGTTAAAGACTGAGATGGAGCTTCGTATGCCACGGCAAACTGGCTGACACTGACTGCGGCGGTGCCCAACCGCTGCGCAGCTAGCGCCCTTCGACGGCCAACACTGCTGTTCCTGGTGTGTCCGCTGTGCCGTGCATTTGATTATTGCTTGTACAGCCCTCTCGTAGTGTCCGGAGCAAGTATGGTGGGTCTTACACACCGGCGTCAATGTGTTCTTATTTCAATTTCCAGGAGTGTACATATTCAAAAAGCACACGGTCCCAAACATGTGGGATATGTTCCTAATAAACCTTGATGATAACCTTGTGGGAACTCAGGTAGCTGAAAGATTAGTGGTCACAAATCAATTCTTACAGGATTCAGTAAACCAGTTGCCAAGATGGAGAGTTAGAAAAAAACACATATTTCAGAATTGAAGAGATATTTCAGGGGAAGTTTTATTATATGCAAGGAAAGCAAAAGTACAGTAAAGCCAAAGTGTGAACACTTCAAAGTGATAACAAGAATGGAGGAAAAACTTTTTTAAAAATTTAATTGAATTGCTATGGAGCACACACTCTGGTTGCAATTTCCCTTAACAACCATATTCCCCCTTTCCTGCACCCACCTACATTTGTCCTCTACAAATTTTAACTTTAAATTCCTTCAACATTTTTGGCAAATTATTCATCATTTCACATGGAAACTTATTCCAATCCCTGACAACATTACCTAAAAAAGAGAATCTTCCCACACCCTTGTGCCTGAAATGTATACCCAGCTTTTGATCATGATCATATTTTTCCTTCCATGCACTAATTTTCATACCTAAAACAATATCTTTTCATGCCTCATCACCATACAACTTGTATACTCCCATGACCCTCTTCACTCTCATTCTGTCTTGCAATGAATCCCATTCCAGCTCTTTTATCATATCTGTTACTGTTTGCATTCTGCCATAATTTCCAGAAACAAATCTAGCAGCCCTTTTTTGCACCCTCTCCAACTCCTGTATTTGATACTCAAATTGTGGGTCCCATACTACACTACCATATTTGAGCAATCATCTGACCCAATATTTGTAACCCAGTTCCTTTACTTCCCTCGTATATCCCCTCATCACTCTCTCCAACAAGTGCAGAATTTTTAAACCTTTTCCCACCACCTGTCCAATGTGTCCTGCCAGGTTAAGCTGGTTATCAAATGTAATGCCAAGATATTTACATTTAAAGTCTTTAGCAAGCAATTCTTTCCCCACCTTGTGATCATAAACAACCTTTTGTCTTTTATTTGTGTAAAAATTAATATAAAGGAAAGTGTGGAGCCTAAATACTATAATAGGGTGGTTAGGAGGTTAAAAGACATGTAAGGAACTAGACCGATACTGGGGTTATAGTATCGCCTAAGTGCCTTAACTTAAACACTTGATAGCTCACAATTCTCAGTACATATGCTAAATAATTTTGATTTGATTTGACCATGTAGCCAGGATGACTCAACTAAATGCCTAGGTCGCCACAATATTTGATTTCAACCCCAAATATTGAAAAGGGTTTTATGCTAACAACTGAAGCACACAAGTTCACTGTTAGAAAAATCCAAAGTTTTATTGTTCAAAGTCAAAAGTTCAAAGTGCATTTACAGTTGAGCAGGCATATCGAATTATCTTTTCCAAAGTTACAGATTGTGGAGAGAAATCTAACCGACCGAAACCCCTTTAGTAAATTTACAAGTTCTTAACAGTCATTGAAGTTATGATTTAACACGACACGACATGGTTGAACAAGCCCGCATGGCGAGTTACAACCAGCGCGACGAAAGTCAGACCGAAACAGACGCCAGGCAGGAACAGACAGACCGGAACAGACCACGGACAGGAACAGACAGACCAGGAACAGACCCGGACAGCCACAGACCGGCTCTTTTATCGAAACCACGAGAACCAGTGACGTCAGCAACTGTATCACATCTTTTTCCTCCGCGTAGCTCAAAGAGTACGAAATTTATTTGACGATCCAGACTATTAAAAAATGTTCAAACTTCAACAGTATCCGGACTTATCCACTAGAAGTCCGACGGCAGTCTCTTGAGAAATTTAGAGTAATTAATTTTAGAGTTTTAGCTGTTTAAGACTCCGCGTAGTGATACATTCAAAATTTGGGTAAAATCCCTAAGTGTTCTAGAACTTTTTACGCGCGTGCACAACAATCCGCGACAATCTACTTTACAAAAACTTAATTTCCGGACAAATGCTTAAACTTTTGATGAAAACCCATATATGTCTGAAATCGTCTTAATTAGGGCTATCTGCTGATGTAAAATTTAAATTGATATCTCTTTTAATAAAAAAGCTCATTATTTTCTCTTAATTAAAATCACTAATTAAACTTTGCCAAATCATTTCATTTTATTACCAAAATATCGGGGATAGTGCTGACTACAGCTGGTGATAAAAGTTCGGTTGTAGCTTTACGCGATTTAGAGATATTGCAAATCTTAGAATTTCACTATTCCGATCGCGTGTTTCAAAACATGAACAAACCTAAATATCTCCTAAACCAAACGTTTCCCGATATGATAGTTACACTTTAAAATGATTTTTATAACGAATTACAACTGTGAGCAAGATTACGGGGAAATTCGTTAAAGTTGAAAACTATACTTCACAAAATTTCTAAGTCCCGCCTAAGCAAAACTAGAATTTGCCAAAATTCCAAGATCCTTACATGCCCCCTGAAGATTGAAGTTATTTTCTAAAGAAAACTAACTGAACATCTTGAAAATAGAAAAGAAAAATTTAAAATCCCCAAATGAAATTAATTATCGCATGTTGGTTCGGTTCTCTCTCCACCATTCATACTCAAAAAGCAAAAGTATTATTATTTATAACAATCTCAAAACTTTAACTTTCTCTCAAAATTATTACAAAATTTTTCTCAAAACTCATTCATTCTCAAAATCACAATATTAATGAAAAAATTATTAAATTCATACGATTATTACCAAATAGCAAAAATGTGAAATTGTCACAAAATATTAGTATGTGTAACATAAATAATCACAAAATTGTCAAAATATCAGACATATTATCAAAATAAGAAACATAAGTGGTATAAATACAAATTACAAAAGTACATTGCAACATATTAATGCAAGAAATATCAAATTTGTTCTCAAAAAAAGAAATAGTAATGTGTATTATTTTACAAATATAGAAATGAAAATTGTTGTATTTTATAAACAGTTGTATTATGCAATTCCATGTAGGAAAGTCTTTCGTTTTATAAACGTCTTTGTTTAAATATTATTTTGTTTTGTTATGGCCTTAAATTACCACTTTCCCTTTAAACACTGATCACAGAACTCCCTAAATGGGTGAAAACCCAAGTCCTGTCACGGTCGCCATGTAAGGAACTAGACCGATACTGGGGTTATAGTATCGCCTAAGTGCCTTAACTTAAACACTTGATAGCTCACAATTCTCAGTACATATGCTAAATAATTTTGATTTGATTTGACCATGTAGCCAGGATGACTCAACTAAATGCCTAGGTCGCCACAATATTTGATTTCAACCCCAAATATTGAAAAGGGTTTTATGCTAACAACTGAAGCACACAAGTTCACTGTTAGAAAAATCCAAAGTTTTATTGTTCAAAGTCAAAAGTTCAAAGTGCATTTACAGTTGAGCAGGCATATCGAATTATCTTTTCCAAAGTTACAGATTGTGGAGAGAAATCTAACCGACCGAAACCCCTTAGTAAATTTACAAGTTCTTAACAGTCATTGAAGTTATGATTTAACACGACACGACATGGTTGAACAAGCCCGCATGGCGAGTTACAACCAGCGCGACGAAAGTCAGACCGAAACAGACGCCAGGCAGGAACAGACAGACCGGAACAGACCACGGACAGGAACAGACAGACCGGAACAGACCACGGACAGCCACAGACCGGCTCTTTTATCGAAACCACGAGAACCAGTGACGTCAGCAACTGTATCACATCTTTTTCCTCCGCGTAGCTCAAAGAGTACGAAATTTATTTGACGATCCAGACTATTAAAAAAATGTTCAAACTTCAACAGTATCCGGACTTATCCACTAGAAGTCCGACGGCTAATTAATTTTAGAGTTTTAGCTGTTTAAGACTCCGCGTAGTGATACATTCAAAATTTGGGTAAAATCCCTAAGTGTTCTAGAACTTTTTACGCGCGTGCACAACAATCCGCGACAATCTACTTTACAAAAACTTAATTTCCGGACAAATGCTTAAACTTTTGATGAAAACCCATATATGTCTGAAATCGTCTTAATTAGGGCTATCTGCTGATGTAAAATTTAAATTGATATCTCTTTTAATAAAAAAGCTCATTATTTTCTCTTAATTAAAATCACTAATTAAACTTTGCCAAATCATTTCATTTTATTACCAAAATATCGGGGATAGTGCTGACTACAGCTGGTGATAAAAGTTCGGTTGTAGCTTTACGCGATTTAGAGATATTGCAAATCTTAGAATTTCACTATTCCGATCGCGTGTTTCAAAACATGAACAAACCTAAATATCTCCTAAACCAAACGTTTCCCGATATGATAGTTACACTTTAAAATGATTTTTATAACGAATTACAACTGTGAGCAAGATTACGGGGAAATTCGTTAAAGTTGAAAACTATACTTCACAAAATTTCTAAGTCCCGCCTAAGCAAAACTAGAATTTGCCAAAATTCCAAGATCCTTACAGACAGTTAACAAGAGAACATAGTGTAGTTAAGTGACATGAAGACAGTAGTGAACAACTGAAACAAATAAACAAGGAATTAAGAGCAGAAAAGATGAAGCTAAAGATGGTTTTATGGCAAATATTATTGGAGCAGGGGGACCACTTAGTGATGCATCTAGAATTTCTATTGCTGTTTTAGAAAAATGGGGAGAAATGAAGGCATTCATAGTTGGATACAAGGCTGTAGAAGAAATTACTGAGGATTTTGAAAAGGCTGAGATGTTAAGTAACTAGCTTGATATGATCATTAGGAAATATGATGCAGAACTGGAAGGATGTAAAGCAGAGGAAGGGAGCTTGCCAGCATGATTAGAAATGAGCAGACTAAAAAATTTTAGTTCATCCAGAGGAAATTATGAAGGAACTAGGAGAAAAGGGACTGGTGTAGATAATATTACTGCAGATGTATTAAAGATAATGGATTTATATTATGGCATGAAATGTTATTTAGATCGAGTTTGGAGACCTGCTGCTTACCAGAAGGAATAGTAGAATTGGTTCATATATGAGGTGTGATGAATAGGGTTGAAAATTATATGCTGATTAGCTTGATGTTAGTGGGAGGCGTAGTGGGACAGAGTTAATACAAAAGTTAACTTCATTAATCATTAATCCACTAATTAAAAAGTTAACTTTGATAATCACTAAAGCATTACATTTTTGAAAATTTAATGCAACTAACAGTTATCTGTTAAAAGTTAACCATCAATAATACGTTAACCCAATGTACCTCTGGAAATTGAGTTCTTTCTGGGGTTCAACTTTTTAATCAGCTTCTCAAACATATTGGATTCTACAACATGTAGTTGAATCATGTTGGCAACGAAACACCAGTTTAAGATATGCCACTGTTGTTAACTATGATGCCAAAAGATTCACCAATACTTTGTTGACGTAACATTTAATTAGCAGGGTTTTGGATTGTTTTTCTTTATCCCATGAGTTGACCCTGCTTTTACTTTTTCTTCAAAATATTTGGATATGTGTGTCCTCTTCATATTTTATTTATGATTGTTAATGTTAGAAACACGAACCTTGATGGTAGAAAGTTTAGGTAAATAAAGTTTGAATTCTCCCATTCTTGATTTAAATACATAATCACATAAATGACACCAAGGATTTTTAATCTTCTTGTTGCTAGCATTGCTGCTTTTACTAACAGATTCTAGATCTTCAGTTTCCATGATGAAATCATGCAACAAATATCAATTTAAATTATTTCACAAAAAAATGCAAGACCAATACAAACTAAAATGTAGTACTAGATTCCTTTTAGTAAAATAGTTATAAAAATATCAAAATCTATCACTGATCGAATTTGAAATCTGTAATGAGTGCTGGTTTACAGACATAAAATACAAATGCTTCACAACTCTAGCTTTGATTCTCACATCCACACCATGCTTAGCATAACAGTTATATATGAATCACAATCACACTTTGTATTATGTAATTCTTTTGCTATTCAACTTGCTGAATGTATCAGCATGCTGTGGTGTGTAATTTAAAAAAAATGAAATGACAACAACAACCAATCTAATGTTCTAAGGTTAACGGAAGTTCAATTTATCAGAATGTAAGCTACCTTACTCTCTATTTTCTATATTCAGTCAAAATCCAACGAAGTTTGAGGTTAACATTCAGTACATGATACTATAGTTGAAATCGAAATAACAAACTTTAGGTTCAGAAAAGTAAATAAACAACACATAGCAAACCATGAATAAGAAGTTTCTAATAAAATATAAACCATAAACTTACCTAAATGAGCGTAATCCATAATAATTCTGAAGTAAACAGGTTTGGTTAAACAACCATATCACTAATATTCCACATAATTGACCACTGTAAAGCACTTTCACAATAATAATTTCGCCATTTGATATTAAATTCACTAATAACTCGCAGTTCCAGACTAATTTAAAGCAGTAAATATGATTTTTAAAGCATCACCTCATGGGTGGAGTGCAATAATTAATTCCAGCACATCTAAGTAATTTCAGAGGTTTACAAGTAGATTTAACAAAGCAAAATAACCGGCAAGCCAATATTCTTTAAGTTTCCAATAGCCATCAACTAATAAACAGAAGATATGAATAAATAAAAATCGTAGAAACCGATTTGCAACTTGAATTTCTTTCTGACTAACATATTTCACGAACTAAAAACTTTTCTAAAGTACTTAAATTAAATAAAGGTACGATTTAAAATTAGTTTCAGGCCATAACAGACTTTAAATAAAAAGTGAATATATTCTTGCACCATCCAGGAAACCAGTAAATTTTAGAAATTCAATAACTTTTGATATCCTCAACTGATTTAAAAGATTTTTACACCACTGAACTCAGCAGAGGCTGGGGAACACTTTAAAAATAGTATAAACTTGATATTTTAAAATTTTGCAAATCCATATTTCGGATGTGACGTATCGCAATACTCTAAACAAATGTGCTTTCCGATTACCCAAATTTCAAAATTCGTTTACACCGGTCTGGAAGCTTTAAAACCAAAACCAATCACATCACTACACTTGTCTTGTTACGCTCTTCTCCCTTGCGATTTTCTGGTAGTTCTAAGTTAACAATTTTTGTTTCTAGATAGACTATTGTTTAGGTCAGTAGGCCATTTTGAAAAAAGTGAACCCGGACATGGTTTCTTCGCACTTCGTTGAAGTATCTGGTAGAGTTCAGATGTAGTACGTTGTTATGCAGGTTTAAGCGAGACCGGCTCGCAGTGGCTGATGGGAAGCAGGAATTCGGGCAGCATGGCTGACTGACGCCATTACTAACAGAATAGGCAACCATAGAAATTTGAACTTTTAAGACATGTGTTCATCGATGTGAACTTTAACTTTCAATTTCATTCGGGGTGGTGCGGTCTGTTCTGTTTCATGACTTGTGATCTTCGGCAAATGATTTTCTCCGATTGCCATTGCGAACTGTGACTTTATGTAAATTCTGTGGAAAATTTCAAGAATATATACTTCAGTGATCCGGACTTCAACTTTCATTTCTACTTTAGTACCTTTCTTACAGGAGGTTAATCTGTAAGTGGCGGCCGTCTTCATCATACAGTTAGCATTCTCCAAGGTTATTCACGGTTATCGAATTTTTCCCGAACTTTTGGTAACATTTTGAATGACTTCAAGTTTAGGTGTACCAGCCGATACCGACCCCAATACGGCTTATCCCCTAACAAGAAGTTAAGAAGAACATTGATGATTATTTTTAGATTCACTTAAATGTTACATTTTTCAACATTTTTAACTTCTTTAATGAACAATTAATGGTTTTCTGCCCAGCTGTGGTGGTAGGTACATTAATGGAGAGATTGATATGCAACCAAGCAGAAATGCCTGTAAGGAAAGAAATTGGTTTGTAAATCATTTGCATGGCTTTAGACACGTTTATTCTTGTGAATCTCAGTTAGCAGCATTAATAGGAAATGGGTTCAAAAATCCTTCACCTGTTGGAAAGAGTGATGAGAGCATGTACCAGAAAAGTAAAGGAATTGGGTTACATAACTTTGGTCAGACCATTGCTTGAATATGGTGGTATAATATGGAAACTACATTTTGGGTATCAAATACAGAAGTTGGATGGGATGCAAAAAAGGGCTGCCATATTTGCATTTGGAAATTAAAGCCAAACACAATCAGTTACTAATATGATAAAAGAGATTGAATGGGATTCATTGGAAGACAGAAGGCAGGTGAAAAGAGCCATGGGAGGGTACAAAGTATACATTGGTGATGATGCATGGAAAGATGTTGATGGTAGGATTAAGACAGGTGTGTGGAAGGGTAAAGATGACCATGATCACAAGATGGTATCAATTTCAGGCACAAAGGTGTGGGAAAATTTTCTTTCGTAGGGAATTGTGTCAGGGATTGGAACAAATTGCCAAGAGAAACATTGAATGATTTCCCAGACACACTAAAAGAATTTAAAGTTCAAACTAGTAAAGGTCAAAAGTAGGTGGGAAGAGGAAAGTAGAAAAATAGGTGTGTATGGAAATTGCTACCGGAGCATTTGCTTCACTGCAATAATAACAAATATGCATATAAAAAACCATGCAATGTAGTTCAGAAAAATTGCACAAAAGATGCCAGGTTGATAGTGTCTAAGGCAGGGGTGGCTAACCTAAGTGATCTTGCGGGCCACTTTGGGAATGTATCATAACTCCGTGGGCTGCATAAATAATTATATATTCACAAGAATATTATTTTAAAATCAAATTAATTCTGATAATTTTGACAGTTAATTTTTGTGTATGTGGATGCAAAAATAACATGTTTTTTTTTAAAAATATTGGTTATCAATACTTTGGCCATTATAAAATAAATATATTTTGTGAAAGTCTAATGAATCTTGCGGGCCGGAAAAATGTTCAAGGTGGATTGCATGGGGGCCACGGGTTGGCCACCCCTGGTCTAGGGTATTTCACAGAGTGAACCCTAAAATGGAGTTACACAATTGGAGTAGATGAAAATATGATTTGCTGGGTGAAGGAATTTCTTAAAAGGTAGAAAGCAAAGAGTTATGGTAGAAAATGCAGTATCAAAAGAAGTGTAAGTGAAAATGGGAGAGCCACTGGGTATCATATGGAGACAACTATTATTCATTTTTTTACTGAGTGTTAGTGGTTTATAGGTCAACATGGAATGAAAATGATTGCCAAAAAGAAACAGTTTATTACGTACTCAGAAAAAAACCGGAAGTTTCATTATGTTTGTAAGATAGGCAGGATTGTATCAGAGGAAAGGGAATAGGGTTAAAAAACATTGGTCAGACCATTGTATGAATATGATGACGTAGAATGGAATCCAAATTTTGGGTATGGCATGAAATATTGTATGATAGTTGGAGGAGATACACAGAAGGGAAGCTAGAATTATCTGTGATAATTACCATGGAAAACAGTCAGTAACTGATATAGGAGCTGGATGGGGATTTATTGGAAGACTATGAGGATGGAGAGAGTAGTGAGATTCTGCAAGGTGTATATTGGTGATGTGATATTAGTATAAAAATTAGGAGTATTAAATGGAAGGGAAAAGATGACCAATAACCACAAACTGGCATTCAATTTCATTCAGAAGGGAGTAGAAAAATTTTCATTTGTAGATAAGGGAGTCAAGGATTGGAATAAATTAACAATGGAAGTGATGAATAATTTACTAAAAATGCTGTAAGAACTTAAATTTTGTAAAGTGGGCAAGTATAAATGGGACAACTACACTCGAAGAATTTAACATTAAAAAAAGGTGTGTGGGGAAATTTCCACTGGAGCATGTACTCCATTGTGGTTGAATTAAATTAATTTAAACAATAGTTGAAAGTGGAAGGCAATTGATGACTCAAAGAAACATACCAAAAAGAGGAACACAAACTCAACATGTACCCACCTGTTCCCCTTGCTTTTGTTTCATCCCACTTCTACGTCATTGAGGGTTTAGCAAAAATATATATATATAAAAAAATCAGTTCTTATAACATTATTATCCTTAGTTCTAAAATGTGCATACGAAAGATATGTATAAGAATTTATGACAATATGTTAGTGTTAAGCACAATTCACCATATTAACTTATGAACTCCATGCAGACATGCAATAAAACTGTGTAAGTAAAATACTCTAGAAATAAGAAACCTCAGAAACAGGCATCTGTAGTAACTAAACGTAGAAAAATTAAGAGATTTTTTAAAGGAAATTACTATACATCAATTTGTTATACTTTGGTGAAAAGGTTGTTTGTATGCTCTGTGTGTGAACTAAATAATTAAATAAATACTTCTGAATTGACCTAGAAGAGTCAGATAAAATAATATAAATCAGTAAAGTTTAACCACTTGACTAGAAAGGACACCAAAGATTGTGATTTCTTTATGGACATAAATTTTAATAGAATTGAATTTAATTGTGATGGTGGATACAAATGCCATTCATTCAGCACTTCCTCTTTAACATTACACAAATTTTTATCTCAGAATTCTTCACCATTCCATGTAAATTGTTTAGAATTTATCTTGGTAATTTATTACAGTCCTTGACACCCTTACCCACAAAAGAAAAATATCCTATTCTCTAATGCATGAAATCAAGTGTTAGTTTGTTTTCATGGTAATCTCTTCTCTGCCTCCTACTGCTCCCAATTCTTATGCCAATATCTACTCAGGCGTCATTGCCATAATATATCCTACAACTAGCATAGTATCCAGCATCACCCACATGATTAAGGTTTATTTGCCCAAACAGTATTGTTAGTTGTACAATTAGAAATGTGTGTTAACTCCTTCTCTGTCTTTATGGAAATATAAAAACAACCAGCCAAGGGGTAGGGTACGGGGGAGGGGGGAGAGTTAGAATAGAGAGTTTTCAATCCTCATTTTTCTGTGAGAAATGTGAGGTGTTATACTATTTCCAGGGCTGTATTGAATTAGTCTCACTGTGATCTTACAAAAAGGAGTGAATATAATGTTTAAAAAAATTAATACTACATTATTTTCTTTTGTTGTCATAAGTCTATTGACTAGTTTGATGCAATCCTCCATCCCTTCCTATCTTGTGATAGCCTTTTCATCTCAACATACCCCTTACAACCCACATCCTCAATTATCCGCTTCGTTTATTCTAATCTCTCCCTTCATCTGCAGATCTTACCTTCGACTGTTCTCTCCACTAACAAATTAACCAATCTTGCATGTCTCAAAATATGACCTACCATCCTGTCTCTTCTTTCTGTAAAACTCTTCTACAAACTTCTTTCTTCACCCATCATTTCCAATATTCGTTCGTTTCGTACTTTATCCATCTTCTTAATTTTCATCATCCTTCTATAGCACCATATTTCAAATGCTTCAATTTTCCTTGTTTCTGATATTCCTAAATTCCATGCTTCGTTGCCATTAAGTTCGGTGCTCCACATGAAGAGTTTTAAAAAGTTCTTTCTGAGTCCTAGATCAATATTTGAAACTAAAAGATTTCTCTTTTTCATGAAGTCTCTTTTCTGTTTTTAACATCATTCCTGCTTCAGCCATCAGTTGTATTTTTACTTCCTAAGTAACAAACTTCACTAACTTCTGCTATTGCAATACTACATACACATTTTCTTTTCCTACTTCTGTGGTTGGTCAAGTAGCATCATAAGACATGAGATAATATTTCAGATCTTAAGCTTTAAAATGTCCTGTGTCAGAATATAGGGTTTGTTACTGTCAATATCCTCACAAAATTGATTCCATAGTTCTCAAGTTATGCAAGATTATTTATATTTTTTTGCAGTTTTGAATCAAATTTCATGCTACACACTTCATTTGCCATATGTATTTGAACAACTAATCATCTATGTAAACCAAAGGAGATTGTTGGGGTTGATTTATTCGTAAAATATGTTTAGACATCCCATCAGAAACATGAGTACCAAGTTTCATCAAAATAACCTCAGCCATTTGTGCAGCAATAGGAATAATGATATTTTTTCAGGAAATGTGGAAAATAAATAATTTCTATGTACATTTTCAGGGCAGCAGTAGTGTAGAAAAACTTCTTGGGTTTAAAGCCACATCACAATTGAATCGCCTGGTGACAGACATTTCGGATGTTAAGTGGGGCTTGTCAATGGAAGTGGTGCAAACTTCTGAAACATAGCAAGACGATTCAACTTTGATGGGGCTTTAAACCTGAGAAGTTTTTCTACAAGAAAGAATCGTTGATCAATAAATTATAAAAATATAAGAAATGGATTACTGAATATCATAATTAATTGTAAAATGAATAACTGCAATAATATAAGAAAATCTGGCACATATGTGAGGCAGAATGTGTTGCAATCAGCATTGTTACTGATAAAGGCTCCAGTTGAATAACAAGTATGCTGAATTATTTTTTGGGGCTGAGATCATAGCTTCAAGAAGTGAGGAAGCCTTCAGGATTTTTTCTTTATCTTATTTAAATTATTTTATTCAGTTTCCTCATGTGCTCTCTTTGGTGTTTAGGGATTGAAAAACCTAAATTTAAGGAAGGAACTGGTAGACGCAGTAGGAAGTTTGGTGTTTCACACTATATGTTCAAAATTTGATTTAATGCTCTAGCATTATGTAATGTTGAAACATAAGACATGCAAAAGAATTCAAGCCTGATCCTAAGCTATAAAATGGTAAAAACTCCATTGAAATCTGCTCAGTAGTTTTTGAGTTTTTCTGGAACATATCTACATGGGTTTTGTTTTACAGACAGATAAAGAGAGAGATAAGCAATTCCTCATCCAGATCACAATCATAAAAAAATGATTATTTTTTTTATCTGCAAATGTAATACACAATTTTTTGTGGCTTTTATCTTCATTCCATGCTGACCTAACCAGCTATATATCATGCCCTGTAGTTTTTCACAACCTGTTCCTGTTTCTTTAGTCCTCTTATTTAAATTACTGACTGAGCCACTGACTTGATTTGCTATCATTTATTTTTCCTTTGACTTGTAAATTACTTTAGTAAAATTTGTCATGAATTTTGTGATGAATCAAGTTGAGGGATAAATATCAATAAAATTTAGTTTCAGAATAAAACAAAAGTTATCTTCCTAGTTACATACATCTTAATTTTGCATCAATAATTTATTAGCAATGTATATAAATGAAGTAATGATTCTGTACAAGAATAAATATATAAAAAAAATGTAAATAGAATAAAAATAATTTGCTTAGGTATATTCACTACAAATGATTATGTATAACTGGTCCCACACCTCTGCCAGAATTGCTAACATGATTCAGTGGACTGCTTTATATTCAACTGTCATAAATATTTTGACAGCAAGCAGGCTTGTGCCAGAAAATATTAAAGTGATTGGTTCTATTATGAAACAGTTAAATTAACAGACCTTCTTTTATCTTTCATATCAGTGTCACATTGAAAGACAATGTAAGCTATTACTAGCATCACATAAGCTACCACCATGTACAGTTTCATTGAAATGGTCAGTTTTAGCTTAGGTTTCAAACACAGATTCAAATTTATGGTTTTGATCTCTTTATTATGGACGTAATGTGGTACCTATGTATCTGCATGAAAAGTATCACATATGTTAAATGATAATGTAGGCTATTACTACACAATGTTTTGTTGAAATGTGTTGATTAGGTATTGCATGATGCATAGAAGGCAAAAATTTACAATTTTGTGGTCTGTATTATCAGGTAATTTTTAACTTACCTATCTGTTAACCCATGAAAGATGCTATCACAGTGTGTAGTTTTATTAAAATACATCTATTACTCTTTTCATAATATGTGGGCAGGTACACAGAAAGACAAAAATTCTAAATTTGTCAGTTTTATATCTCTATCACCAGTAGCATACATTGCAATTATTCTTTATGTACAGACATAATGTTTCTACAATTGTATTAAATCATGTATATGTAATCTATAATAATCTTGATTCTGAATGTAAGCTAATGACACAATTACTCTTTAGAATTATGAACAGCATTGAACTACTCTGTAACACTTCTGTTTTTACTTCCATCTCTACCCCCAACTCTTTGCTTCCTAATTGCAAGAATTTCTTCACTCAAGAAGTCATTTGATTCAAGGCAAACTGATTCAATGCCGAGTAAGAACATAAAAATAAAATTAGAGTGTTATCAATGATTTGTTTCATTAAATAATGAAATGAAATGATAAAGAGTGAAACCAAATTGCACACATGAATGAGGCATGAGAGTAGTGAACAAGAATGGAAAAGTTATGTCAGAATATTAATACACTGTTGTCCTTTCTTTTGTTTCAGGCTGCATTCCGTGGATATAGGACTCGAAGATCAATTTTGCCATATGGTATTATTAGTTCCATTTAACTTACTTAAATAATTCCATTTTCTGGATAAAAAAAAGTATAAAATCAATTTTTCTAATGTTGCAGATGCTCAGAAACTTACATTTCGTAGTCCTATTATTGACAGCATGCTGCAAAAAACAGGATGCACATGGGAAGATGCTCACAGAGCAGCTTCATGTATACAGGTAAATATTATTTTAACAAGCTATATGTGAAATACCAGTTATTTAGTATAAGCTCAGAAAACTGAAAGAAATGCTGGACTACTAGTCAACAAATCAAGTACCTAATAAAGTCTATGAAGTTTCTTATTAAAGCTTTACCTTTTTGATCATTTTGTGTGTTACTGACAGTTTATTTGCACAATGAAGTACTAAATGCTAAAAACTGAAACAAGTTTAGGCTGATGATATGGCTCCATTAGATTTAACTGGAAATTGGTCTGTCTTATAAATCCTTCACAGCTGTGTCAGTCAATTTGAGGTAGAGTTACTGTGAAAATCAAGTCAGTAGGTTTTTGAAATGTTAAATGTATTAAAAATTATTTACATCATGATTTGTAAAATAATACTGCCAATTGTGGCAGTTTTAGCACTAACATATCAAAAACTACTTAAATTTACATTAATACTTTTGAAATATGTATTGTCAAAAATTTTATAGTAAAATCAACAAAAACCCAAACTTTGTACGGAATTTTTTTTTTCAGCATTCATGCATTAAGATTACACATAAATATTGGGTAAAATATGATGCTGAAATTTTTTTTCTTAAAGTTAAGGAGATTATAAAATATTATTTCATTTTAACAGATATGAGTGTGTTATTGTGTTACAGTATTATAAATTGTTTACAGCGGGCATTTCGTGGATATGCATTCAGAATGTCATTCAAGAAGAAATCAGGTAATTGCTAGTAAACAAATTTTGTATCTGCTGTAATAAATTGTAGTTAGCTACAAAGGTTTTTAATAATTATGCTTCCATCTTCTTTACAGAGGTAGTAATAAATCCAATGGAAGTCATTCTTGAGATAATTTCTAAAACCAACCATACTATGGATGAGGCCAACAGTGCTGCTATTACTATTCAGGTATGTGACTTAAAATCTCTCACTGATTCAATTATGACATAAGACAGAGTCAGTTTTTGTAAATTTTTTTTTTATTTTTTTAGAAAAAGGGTTCCTCTACAAGATGAGTATGCTTACTGTTTTTTTTTTTTTTGTTCTTGTGTTCGTGTGGCTCTTCTGCCTTCATCTGGTGACTTTCCCTATTCTGTTTTATTTTTGGTGCTTAATGGCAGTTTTATTTGTCACCATTGTCATATATATGATACTGCCCCACATCACAGACAAAACACATCTGGGGAATGATAAATAATATTCACAAAAATATTTGTTTGGAGTTGGAGTTTTATTTATAAAATTTATTGTTCAACAACTGTGGAAAAATGGGTTATAATTAGATTAAATCGAGCCGCCCTCCTGTGTACCCCTTCCAACTCCTAACTGTGATGCTTAAAACATGAGTTCCATACTACACCGCCATATTCAAGCAGAGGTCTGACTAAGAATCTGTAATGCAATTCCCTTAATTCTGTGGTATATCTACTCATCACCTTCTTCAATAAATAAAGCATTTTGGACTCTCTCCCTATTATCTGCCAAATGTTACCTTATGACATTACATTACTATCAAATGCTATGCCAAAATATGTTTATGCACTATATAAAGATATAAAACCACTTAACTTCTTACTGTAAACCACCTAAACAATCATTGATCAGATATTGTAGATAAGAGGTCCCAATACATTACCCTGTAGAACTCCAATTTTCACTTTCAATTTGTTTTATACTCCTTTTTTTAGCTTAACTGTTTGTTCTCTACATTTTAAAAATCCTCTTCTAATTACTTTTTTTTTATTCATACCAATGGTTTTTACATTTCCTACCACTGTTTTATGTCTCACTGTCAAACACATTCAAGAGATGATGTGCTGCACTTTCAACATTGCCTGCCTTGTTAATTTTGTCTGAAACATGTTGCATGTAGCCCATCAATGGAGATTCACATGGATATCCTTACTTAAATCCATGATGCTATTTTGTTGCAAGGAAGGGAAAAGATTAGCATGACCACCAGCTGGCAGTTTATTTCAGTCATATGGGGATAGATTTTTTATATTGTTCAGGGACTGTGGGATTTGAATAAATTACAGAGGTAATGAATATGTCGAATCCACGCAGGAAAAATTGCATTGAATGGAGGCTGTGGATATCCCTTGGACAATGGGCAGTGACTATGAGACCACAGTTGGTGCAAGGATCCAGTTTATTAGACCAGTCTAACACTACACAATGACAGATAGCAAAGTGATGTTCACTTCCCTGGAGGCAGGCACAAATCTGTCCGCTGCTCGTTCTTCTCTTCCTTAAGTGTCCTGTAGTTCTCTTGGGGATCACTCCAGCGCTCATTTGTTGCTCGCTGCACCTTTGGTGCCATCTGGTAGCGTGCTCCTGTACTCCAGTCCCAACAAGGCCATTCTCTGTGACAACTGTTCCTTATAGCCATTGGTAGCATGCGCAGGGTGCGTAATTTGTCGAAGCTGTTGGAGCTTTGAAGCTAGGAATGGGAAAGAAGATCTGCCATAACCTTATCCAGGAACCAACACAATATTCACCTTCAGTGATTTTGGGAAACCATGGAAATCCGAAATCAGGATGGTGGTTGAAATAGAGTCTTCGAGAAAGCATGTCTCAGATAGTGCTCTCCTTTGTTTTTTCCCTGTGGTCCTCTAAGGGTCTGAAGGATCGTCCTGGCTGCATGGCGCCCCACTTGGTGGGGCTGATGTGGTGTCGCTTCTTGGCAATCTCAGTGTCGCAGCGTCCGTCAAATGTGTGTGATTATTCTGTGAACTGAAAATGGTTTACCTTAGTATGTTCAGCTATACTTATTGAAAAAAATCGGTGTGGAGCTCGACTGTATGTGTGGGATTAAATATGGCAAGCACTGGCTCACTTGTAAAGTAGGTGATTAACCATTGGCATGGTCTGCTTGCGAGTCTAGCATCTAGGCATAGTCCCCAGTGACCTAAAAGAGTAGAACCATGATTTGGGCGAGCTGGGGTATGAGCTGAAGAAAATAAGAGGCCAGCTAGTAGACTATTGCTACTGCGAGATGGTCTGCGGGGGAGGTCAGTTAGTGAGTGCGATTATGTTGTTTGGGTTGGGTTCAAACTCTTCTTCTGTCATGACGAATTGTAAAGTATTCAATTTGTCTTTTATGAAATTTGCATTTGGCTGCATTCAAAGAAAAACCCACAGCAGTTACCATTTTCAATATCTGTCATAAACAGTCAAGTCCCTTGTCTGCGGTGGGTGTGATAACAAGAAATAGTCACTGCATGCATTTGCAAAAGTGTCTACAAGGGGAACAGAGACTTTTATGACTGTCCTTTTAGAAACTGCATCTGGCTGCAGGTATTTGATGTTAGCCTCTTAATATATCCAAACAAATGAACCAACTAGCTCTTCCAATTCTTTCCAAATGGTTTTAAATTGAAGGCAATAGAAATTTGTCTGTGAAGATATGTCATTGAAATGCCAGTAAATCTATTTGCATGCGGTCAGAACAGATGTTTTCGAACTGGTAATACAGGGCTAACGAATAATCAATAACTCGCCCTGATAATGCTTGCGTTTAATAGTTCTTGTATCTTCTGCCTTTTTTTTTTTTTTTTTTTTTTTTGCTGTCATCAGTTTTTAGACTGGTTTGATGCAATCCTCCATCCCTTCCTATCCTGTGCTAACCTCTTCATTTCTACATACCCTTGTTGATGCATGTTGTGAATAGTCTTTTACATATGAAGGGTGCCTAGCACACTAGTACTTTACTGAGGGATGGTGATATTGGGGTGGATCATCTGTACTTATATTGGTGGTAGTTAGATTGGGCTTCCCTCACAAGTGCTAGAGGAATGCACTTTCCAGCTTCTACTAAAGGTAACTCTAGTCAACTCTACTCTAGCGTCGTCCTTGTTTCACGATTTCTTGCCCTCATAATATTTTGTTTACTATCCTGAGGTTGGGGATCACATGTAAGAGGGTCTTAACTAGAAGACAGCCTTTGCCTCCTCGAGATATGTACCCAACGTCAAGAAGGGTTCCATTCATGCCTAGCGACGCTATGGCTGGATGCATCTGTTTTTCTAATAATTTGAGAGCGATGCACTTTGACTGGGGATCATTTAGGCCAAAACAAAATGAAGCGACTGACGATTGTTGCTCAGCATTATACGTGGATTGCTCCTGGTGCGTCAGTTCACTCGCTCGTTGGTGGCAATTGGGCGTCTGTTCTGCTGTCTCTCCACCAGGCTCCCGCTCTTGTGGGCATTGTGCCACATAATGTCCACTCCACCCACATTGGTTGCAGGCTGCTTGGCTGTTAGCTAACTCCATCCTGCTGCTGTGGTTGGGGTGGTGACTTTTTGGCATATCGTCAATCGTTGAAATTGCTATCCACCACATGTGTGTGTGGTTCTGGGAAGTCGGTTGCATTCAGAATGGTGCGAAGCAACTGCTGTTGTTGTCCATAGTCAGTTCCGTCTTCAATGTGAATACTTGTAGTTCTCATGTCGGATAGTTATTTCCATGTTGTGCTTTGTGATTGGCTAGGTTGCCTATGGTATTTGCCTCGGATATCTGATCTGTGAAGAGGTCCTGCCAGCGTGCTGTCAATGTTGACAACAGCCCACTTCCCTAGAGTGAGTGGCAGATGGAAGCCCTTGACGCTTCCTTGAAATGGTCATACGTCGGTCCAATGCTGTGTCAAATTCAGTGAATATGATAGCTGTAGGCAACTTTATTGCCATGATGGCTTCCATCAGTTATGTTGATCTGCATCCAACAAGGCACGAAGCTGCACTCGGCTGTGTCGTTCCGCAGTTCCCTCCAGTCTGGGAGTGATCCCACTTCTGATTTCGGATCCACCCAGGAAAGGTCAGGAGGAATGGAATCCCAATCCAAGTAGACAATTCATGAGCAAAAGGAGGCTGTGAATATCCCTCAAACATTGGGCAGTAACTATGAGAACATGGCTGGTTTAAAGGATCAGGTTTATTAGATTCAATTTCACAATGACAGATAGCGATGCAATGTTCACTCCCAGTGGGCAGACGAGAATCTGACTGTTGCTAGCTCTTCCCTTCCTTAAGTAGCCATCTTTTAGTTATCTCGGAGGGTCTCTGTGGGGCTCACATGCTGCTCGCTGCATTTGGTAGTATGCTACCATACTCCAGAACAGGAAATAATTTATGAAAGACCTTAAAAGAATTTAAAATAAAAATTTGTAGGGGGCAGTTACAAGGAAGGTGAAAAATATGTTTGAAGGTATATTACCACTGGAGCATTTCCTCCATCGCAATTAATTTAAATTTAATCAATTAAACCAAAACTGTGTGACTACATTCCTGTCACCTCAATTTTCTAACACAGAAGATAGATGCATAACTTGAGTGGTTCTCCTGACTCATGATATTCTTCATAAACTCAATTTTTAGTTTTCCTCTTAATTAGATGTTTCAAGTATTCCTTAGTGCCTAACTGTCACTTAACTCCATTCTGTCATCTTCTTACGAATCTCTTTAGTCTCTTCACTTCCCTATTAATGTATGTAATTTTTCTGTAACTTGTGTAAATCCTCATTCCCTCACTAAGATGTTTGTAAATCTCCCCTTTCTTGAGCAATTAATATGATTTCCCACAAATTATAACCATATTATGCTCACTAAATTAGAAGATGAAAATTATTTCTTCCCTGGGTCCTCATCTTCATCACCCAATCTTCCAGTATATTAAGAACAAGTACCCTTATTTCTTTGTTTCTTATCTCACAGACCTCTACCCACAGTAACTAATAACAAGGATCTGTGAACAGCAGCAAACTGTCTTTGCGAACCATTCTGAATATTCCTTCAGCTGTTCCTCCTCTAGCTCTATAGTACACTTTATAACCGATTTACTTTAAACAAGAATCTAGCTCTATAGCTATTTGTTGATTGAATATCATTAAGTTATTTCTCCTATTGTTCTTATTTAATATCCCTTTTGTCACTTATCTTTAATCCCTTGCTAACAGAATCTAACTATTTTTTTTTTTTTTATTTTTTAAAAAAATAAAGCAGTTCTACAAGTAAACACATTATAATTTTAAATAGGCTCCCTTAGAGATTTCATTAACAACTAAGAAAGTAGTCCCCTACGCTTTCAAGGTACTGTTTTAGTGTGAATTTTGTTATATCTTTTAAAATATATAAGCACCAGGAGTTGAAATGTGCACCATAGCAGCCAAACATTTCATGTAGATACTGCAAGCTTCAACAACAAGAACCATATCCATTTTGATTATGGTTTTTATGATTTTTTGTAATGGAATAACATTAGCAGTTGCAATTTTTCTTTGATAACATTTTTCAATAATGATGTTGATCACAATACAATTAAAAAAAAAAAAAGCACTTTCTCCCCAAAAACAGTCGCCTCCCAGATAACTTGAGATTATATAATTATTTGTTAATATATTAATGTATATGAATGTTTAAAATAAATAGTGATACTGTTTATTGTATAGCAGAAAGTCATCTACCAAAAGCATTGCTGAAAAACAGATCA
>JARYHS010012519.1:48461641-48528038 GCA_031002005.1 Vandiemenella viatica
TTTGCATCAATAATTTATTAGCAATGTATATAAATGAAGTAATGATTCTGTACAAGAATAAATATATAAAAAAAATGTAAATAGAATAAAAATAATTTGCTTAGGTATATTCACTACAAATGATGATGTATAACTGGTCCCACACCTCTGCCAGAATTGCTAACATGATTCACTGGACTGATTTATATTCAACTGTCATAAATATTTTGACAGCAAGCAGGCTTGTGCCAGAAAATATTAAAGTGATTGGTTCTATTATGAAACAGTTAAATTAACAGACCTTCTTTTATCTTTCACATCAGTGTCACATTGAAAGACAATGTAAGCTAGTACTAGCATCACATAAGCTACCACCATGTACAGTTTCATTGAAATGGTCAGTTTTAGCTTAGGTTTCAAACACAGATTCAAATTTATGGTTTGTTCTCTTTATTATGGATGTAATGTGGTACCTATGTATCTGCATGAAAAGTATCACATATTTTAAATGATAATGTAGGCTATTACTACACAATGTTTTGTTGAAATGTGTTGATTAAGTATTGCATGATGCATAGAAGGCAAAAATTTACAATTTTGTGGTCTGTATTATCAGGTAATTTTTAACTTATTGGTATAAAAAATATCCTATCTGTTTAACCCATGAGATGCTATCACAGTGTGTAGTTTCATTAAAATACATCTATTACTCTTTCATGATATTATGTGGGCAGTTACACAGAAAGATAAAAAATCTTAATTTATATCTCTATCACCAGTAGCATACATTGCAATTATTCTTTATGTACAGACATAATGTTTCTACAATTTTATTAAATCATGTATATGTAATCTATAATAAACTTGATTCTGAATGTAAGCTAATGACACAATTACTCTTTAGAATTATGAACAGCATTGAACTACTCTGTAACACTCCTGTTTTTACTTCCATCTCTGCACCAACTCTTTGCTTCCTAATTGCAAGAATTTCTTAACTCAAGAAGTCATTTGATTCAAGGCAAACTGATTCAATGCCGAGTAAGAACATAAAAATAAAATTAGAGTGTTATCAATGATTTGTTTCATTAAATAATGAAATGAAATGATAAAGAGTGAAACCAAATTGCACACATGAATGAGGCATGAGAGTAGTGAACAAGAATGGAAAAGTTATGTCAGAATATTAATACACTGTTGTCCTTTCTTTGTTTCAGGCTGCATTCCGTGGATATAGGACTCGAAGATCAATTTTGCCATATGGTATTATTAGTTCCATTTAACTTACTTAAATAATTCCATTTTCTGGATAAAAAAAAGTATAAAATCAATTTTTCTAATGTTGCAGATGCTCAGAAACTTACATTTCGTAGTCCTATTATTGACAGCATGCTGCAAAAAACAGGATGCACATGGGAAGATGCTCACAGAGCAGCTTCATGTATACAGGTAAATATTATTTTAACAAGCTATATGTGAAATACCAGTTATTTAGTATAAGCTCAGAAAACTGAAAGAAATGCTGGACTACTAGTCAACAAATCAAGTACCTAATAAAGTCTATGAAGTTTCTTACTAAAGCTTTACCTTTCTTGATCATTTTGTGTGTTACTGACAGTTTATTTGCTGAATGAAGTACTAAATGCTAAAAACTGAAACAAGTTTAGGCTGATGATATGGCTCCATTAGATTTAACTGGAAATTGGTCTGTCTTATAAATCCTTCACAGCTGTGTCAGTCAATTTGAGGTAGAGTTACTGTGAAAATCAAGTCAGTAGGTTTTTGAAATGTTAAATGTATTAAAAATTATTTACATCATGATTTGTAAAATAATACTGCCAATTGTGGCAGTTTTAGCACTAACATATCAAAAACTACTTAAATTTACATTAATACTTTTGAAATATGTATTGTCAAAAATTTTATAGTAAAATCAACAAAAACCCAAACTTTGTACAGAATTTTTTTTTTCAGCATTCATGCATTAAGATTACACATAAATATTGGGTAAAATATGATGCTAAAATTTTTTTTCTTAAAGTTAAGGAGATTATAAAATATTATTTCATTTTAACAGATATGAGTGTGTTATTGTGTTACAGTATTATAAATTGTTTACAGCGGGCATTTCGTGGATATGCATTCAGAATGTCATTCAAGAAGAAATCAGGTAATTGCTAGTAAACAAATTTTGTATCTGCTGTAATAAATTGTAGTTAGCTACAAAGGTTTTTAATAATTATGCTTCCATCTCTTTACAGAGGTAGTAATAAATCCAATGGAAGTCATTCTTGAGATAATTTCTAAAACCAACCATACTATGGATGAGGCCAACAGTGCTGCTATTACTATTCAGGTAGATGACTTAAAATCTCTCACTGATTCAATTATGACATAAGACAGAGTCAGTTTTTGTATTTTTTTTTTTTTTTATTTTTTTTTTTTTTAGAAATAGGGTTCCTCTACAAGATGAGTATTCTTACTGTTTTTGTTTTTTTGTTCTTCTGTTCGTGTGGCTCTTCTGCCTTCATCTGGTGACTGGTTACTTTCCCTATTCTGTTTTATTTTTGGTGCTTAATGGCAGTTTTATTTGTCACCATTGTCATATATATGATAATGCCCCACCTCACATACAAAACACATCTGGGGAATGATAAATAACATTCACAAAAATATTTGTTTGCAGTTGGAGTTTTATTTATAAAATTTATTGTTCAGCAACTGTGGAAAAATGGGCTATAATGAGATTAAATTGAGCCTGCCCTCCTGTGTACCCCTTCCAACTCCTAACTGTGATGCTTAAAACAATGAGTTCCATACTACACCGCCATATTCAAGCAGAGGTCTGACTAAGCATTTGTAATGCAATTCCCTTAATTCTGTGGTATATCTACTCATCACCTTCTTCAATAAATAAAGCATTTTGGATTCTCTCCCTATTATCTGCCAAATGTTACCTTTGACCTGACATTACTATCAAATGCTATGCCAAGATATGTTTATGCACTATATAAAGATATAAAACCTCTTAACTTCTTACTGTAAACCACCTAAACAATCATTGATCAGATATTGTAGATAAGAGGTCCCAATACATTACCCCTGTAGAACTCCAATTTTCACTTTCAATTTGTTTTATACTCCTTTTTTTTAGCTTAACTGTTTGTTCTCTACATTTTAAAAATCCTCTTATAATTACTTTTTTTTTATTCATACCAATGGTTTTTACATTTCCTACCACTGTTTTATGTCTCACTGTCAAACACATTCAAGAGATGATGTGCTCCACTTTCAACATTGCCTGCCTATTTAATTTTGTCTGAAACATGTTGCATGTAGCCCATCAATGGAGATTCATATGGATATCCTTACTTAAATCCATGATGCTATTTTGTTGCAAGGAAGGGAAAAGATTAGCATGACCACCAGCTGGCAGTTTATTTCAGTCATATGGGGATAGATATTTTTATATTGGTGTCAGGGACTGTGGGATTTGAATAAATTACAGAGGTAATGAATATGTCGAATCCACACAGGAAAAAATTGCATTGAATGGAGGCTGTGGATATCCCTTCGGACAATGGGCAGTGACTATGAGACCACAGTTGGTGCAAGGATCCAGTTTATTAGACTCAGTCTAACAGCTACACAATGACAGATAGCGAAGTGATGTTCACTTCCCTGCAGGCAGGCACAAATCTGTCCCGCTGCTCAGTTCTTCTCTTCCTTAAGTGTCTTGTAGTTCTCTTGGGGATCACCCCAGCACTCATGTGTTGCTCGCTGCACCTGTGGTGCCATCTGGTAGCGTGCTCCTGTACTCCAGTCCCGACAAGGCCATTCTCTGTGACAACTGTTCCTTATAGCCATTGGTAGCATGCACAGGGTGCGTAATTTGTCAAAGCTGTTGGAGATTTGAAGCTAGGAATGGGAAAGAAGATCTGCCATAACCTTATCCAGGAACCAACACAATATTCACCTGCAGTGATTTTGGGAAACAATGGAAATCCGAAATCAGGATGGTGGTTGAAATAGAGTCTTCGAGAAAGCATGTCTCAGATAGTGCTCTCCTTTGTTTTTTCCCTGTGGTCCTCTAAGGGTCTGAAGGATCGTCCTGGCTGCATGGCGCCCCACTTGGTGGGGCTGATGTGGTGTTGCTTCTTGGCAATCTCAGTGTCGCAGCGTCCGTCGAATGTGTGTGATTATTCTGTGAACTGAAAATGGTTTACCTCAGTATGTTCATCTATACTTATTGAAAAAAATCGGTGTGGAGCTCGACTGTATGTGTGGGATTAAATATGGCAAGCACTGGCTCACTTGTAAAGTAGGTGATTAACCATTGGTATGGTCTGCTTGCGAGTCTAGCATCTAGGCATAGTCCCCAGTGACCTAAAAGAGTAGAACCATGATTTGGGCGAGCTGGGGTATGAGCTGAAGAAAATAAGAGGCCAGCTAGTAGACTATTGCTACTGCGATGATGGTCTGCGGGGGAGGTCAGTTAGTGAGTGCGATTATGCTTGTTTGGGTTGGGTTCAAACTCTTCTTCTGTCATGACGAATTGTAAAGTATTCAATTTGGCTTTTATGAAATTTGCATTTGACGGCATTCATAGAAAAACCCACAGCAGTTACCATTTTCAATATCTGTCATAAACAGTCAAGTCCCTTGTCTGCGGTGGGTGTGATAACAAGAAAATAGTCACTGCATGCTATTGCAAAAGTGTGTACAAGCGGAAAAGAGACTTTTATGACTGTCCTTTTGGAAACTGCATCTGGCTGCAGGTATTTGATGTTAGCCTCTTAATATATCCAAACAAATGAACCATCTAGCTCTTCCAATTCTTTCCAAATGGTTTTAAATTGAAGGCAATAGAAATTTGTCTGTGAAGGTATGTCATTGAAATGCCAGTAATCTATTTGCATGCGGTCTGAACAGATGTTTTTGGACTGGTAATACAGGGCTAACGAATAATCAATAACTCGCCCTGCTAATGCTTGCATTTAATAGTCCTTGTATCTTCTGCCTTACAATCTGTTTATCGCTCGATGTCATTCTATAGAGAAACACTGCACTATGCGATATGGGTCGACGAGTTTAATATATGATACGCCTGTGTTGATGCATGTTGTGAATAGTCTTTTACATATGAAGGGTGCCTAGCACACTAGTACTTTACTGAGGGATGGTGATATTGGGGTGGATCATCTGTACTTATATTGGTGGTAGTTAGATTGGGCTTCCCTCACAAGTGCTAGAGGAATGCACTTTCCAGCTTCTACTAAAGGTAACTCTAGTCAACTCTACTCTAGCGTCGTCCTTGTTTCACGATTTCTTGCCCTCATAATATTTTGTTTACTATCCTGAGGTTGGGGATCACATGTAAGAGGGTCTTAACTAGAAGACAGCCTTTGCCTCACTCGAGATATGTACCCAACGTCAAGAAGGGTTCCATTCATGCCTAGCGACGCTATGGCTGGATGCATCTGTTTTTCTAATAATTTGAGAGCGATGCACTTTGACTGGGGATCATTTAGGCCAAAACAAAATGAAGCGACTGACGATTGTTGCTCAGCATTATACGTGGATTGCTCCTGGTGCGTCAGTTCACTCGCTCGTTGGTGGCAATTGGGCGTCTGTTCTGCTGTCTCTCCACCAGGCTCCCGCTCTTGTGGGCATTGTGCCACATAATGTCCACTCCACCCACATTGGTTGCAGGCTGCTTGGCTGTTAGCTAACTCCATCCTGCTGCTGTGGTTGGGGTGGTGACTTTTTGGCATATCGTCAATCGTTGAAATTGCTATCCACCACATGTGTGTGTGGTTCTGGGAAGTCGGTTGCATTCAGAATGGTGCGAAGCAACTGCTGTTGTTGTCCATAGTCAGTTCCGTCTTCAATGTGAATACTTGTAGTTCTCATGTCGGATAGTTATTTCCATGTTGTGCTTTGTGATTTGGCTAGGTTGCCTATGGTATTTGCCTCGGATATCTGATCTGTGAAGAGGTCCTGCCAGCGTGCTGTCAATGTTGACAACAGCCCACTTCCCTAGAGTGAGTGGCAGATGGAAGCCCTTGACGCTTCCTTGAAATGGTCATGCGTCGGTCCAATGCTGTGTCAAATTCAGTGAATATGATAGCTGTAGGCAACTTTATTGCCATGATGGCTTCCATCAGTTATGTTGATCTGCATCCAACAAGGCACGAAGCTGCACTCGGCTGTGTCGTTCCGCAGTTCCCTCCAGTCTGGGAGTGATCCCACTTCTGATTTCGGATCCACCCAGGAAAGGTCAGGAGGAATGGAAATCCCAATCCAAGTAGACAATTCATGAGCAAAAGGAGGCTGTGAATATCCCTCAAACATTGGGCAGTAACTATGAGAACATGGCTGGTTTAAAGGATCAGGTTTATTAGATTCAATTTCACAATGACAGATAGCGATGCAATGTTCACTCCCAGTGGGCAGACGAGAATCTGACTGTTGCTAGCTCTTCCCTTCCTTAAGTAGCCATCTTTTAGTTATCTCGGAGGGTCTCTGTGGGGCTCACATGCTGCTCGCTGCATTTGGTAGTATGCTACCATACTCCAGAACAGGAAATAATTTATGAAAGACCTTAAAAGAATTTAAAATAAAAATTTGTAGGGGGCAGTTACAAGGAAGGTGAAAAATATGTTTGAAGGTATATTACCACTGGAGCATTTCCTCCATCGCAATTAATTTAAATTTAATCAATTAAACCAAAACTGTGTGACTACATTCCTGTCACCTCAATTTTCTAACACAGAAGATAGATGCATAACTTGAGTGGTTCTCCTGACTCATGATATTCTTCATAAACTCAATTTTTAGTTTTCCTCTTTGCTCCTATTAATTAGATGTTTCAAGTATTCCTTAGTGCCTAACTGTCACTTAACTCCATTCTGTCATCTTCTTACGAATCTCTTTAGTCTCTTCACTTCCCTATTAATGTATGTAATTTTTCTGTAACTTGTGTAAATCCTCATTCCCTCACTAAGATGTTTGTAAATCTCCCCTTTCTTGAGCAATTAATATGATTTCCCACAAATTATAACCATATTATGCTCACTAAATTAGAAGATGAAAATTATTTCTTCCCTGGGTCCTCATCTTCATCACCCAATCTTCCAGTATATTAAGAAACAAGTACCCTTATTTCTTTGTTTCTTATCTCACAGACCTCTACCCACAGTAACTAATAACAAGGATCTGTGAACAGCAGCAAACTGTCTTTGCGAACCATTCTGAATATTCCTTCAGCTGTTCCTCCTCTAGCTCTATAGTACACTTTATAACCGATTTACTTTAAACAAGAATCTAGCTCTATAGCTATTTGTTGATTGAATATCATTAAGTTATTTCTCCTATTGTTCTTATTTAATATCCCTTTTGTCACTTATCTTTAATCCCTTGCTAACAGAATCTAACTATTTTTAATTATTATTATTATTATTTTTTTTATTTTTTAAAAAAATAAAGCAGTTCTACAAGTAAACACATTATAATTTTAAATAGGCTCCCTTAGAGATTTCATTAACAACTAAGAAAGTAGTCCCCTACGCTTTCAAGGTACTGTTTTAGTGTGAATTTTGTTATATCTTTTAAAATATATAAGCACCAGGAGTTGAAATGTGCACCATAGCAGCCAAACATTTCATGTAGATACTGCAAGCTTCAACAACAAGAACCATATCCATTTTGATTATGGTTTTTATGATTTTTTTGGTAATGGAATAACATTAGCAGTTGCAATTTTTCTTTGATAACATTTTTCAATAATGATGTTAATCACAATACAATTAAAAAAAAAAAAAAGCACTTTCTCCCCAAAAACAGTCGCCTCCCAGATAACTTGAGAAAATTATATAATTATTTGTTAATATATTAATATGTATATGAATGTTTAAAATAAATAGTGATACTGTTTATTGTATAGCAGAAAGTCATCTACCAAAAGCATTGCTGAAAAACAGATCAATCTTTATTTTCAGCGGAATTTCCGTGGTCATTTGGGAAGAGAAATAGCTGCATCAAAAAAGCGAGGTAAGAATTCACAACTAATGTGGTTTTAATTTTGTGGAGAGGGAAGAAAAATACACACACAACTTACCATAGTTTAAGGGAGGAGTGTAGCAGTGTCAAAAAGAAGTAAATAAATAAATAAAAAGTAAAAAATGCAATGCCCTTATTTAGGAAGTTAGACACATGATTGATTTGTACTGGTACCTGCAGTCAACACAGCCACATGAGCACCGTATTCATCATTCATTCTCTTTTTTTTTAGTGGTGTTAATATAGCACAACTAAAATTCCACAAACTGTAATATATTATTTGTTTTGTTGTTCCCTAATAAGGTTTTGAGTATATTCTGCAATGTAGGAATGCTCACAGATCACATAGGATGGGACAATATAAAGCATCTAGTATTGAAAATGAATTAAATAACTTTAAACTTAATATTGATATAATTTAGAGTAAAAAGCGAACCAGTACCGTGTTCTAAAATTGGTTTGCTAAATTAAACGGGAGGCTTCATAAAAATTTTCACAGATAACATGGTTAAAAACAAGCATTTTATGGAAATATTTACAGGATCTAATAATTTTAATTTGGACAGAAAAATAATATTTGAAACTTTTATTCACCATGTGCTTACAATAAAGTAAATGATGTCAACAAGTTGGAAGGTCAACTTGGGAGAAGGAAGCAGATTTCATGGAGAATAAAGGAAATGTATTTATCGAAACAGGAAAATAAAATTTAAGCACATATTTAAGTACAGCATTGCAATGTCAGCAATGAGACAGGCATCTTTTTTTAAAAAATAAAAAATAAAATAAATAAATAAATAAAAAATAAAAAAATAATTAAAGAGAGAGAGAGAGAGAGAGTTAATATGGAAATCCTAAGTCTATTTTTAAGAGTAATAAATAAATGAAACTTTTTAATACAATAGATATACAATTCAAAATAAGGTCAAATAGAAGTTAAATTAAAAAGAAGTAATAATAATAATAATTGATAAATTTGCGATGGAGCACCCGTTCTGGTCGCAATCTCCCTACACCCCCTCCCTTTTCTCTTCCAACCTGCTTTTGCCCTCTACTAACTTTAATTTAAATCTTTCAGTGTTTCCGGTAAGTTATTCGTCACTTCTCTTGGCAATTTATTCCAGTCCCTCATTCCCTTTCCTATGAAAGAAAATTTTCCCATACCCTTATGCCTGAAATCAAGTGCCAGCTTGTGGTTATGGTCAACCTTACCCTTCCAAGCACCTCTCTTAATTTTCCCATCAATATCTTACCATGCTTCATCTCCAGTATAGGCTTTGTACACTCCCATGACTCTCTTCACCCTCCTTCTACCCTCCAAGGATTCCCATTCCAGCTCCTTTATGATATTAGTTACCACCTATGTGAGGAATGTAAGTGGTTTTCAAGCAGGCAACATGGGTTCAGGCAAGGATATTCATGCGAATCTCAGTTGGTGGGATATGTGCAAGATATTTCAGATGAAATGGACAAGGGAGGCCAAATTGATAGTGTAGCACTAGATCTGTCAAAGGCGTTTGATAGAGTAAGCCATAAAGTGGTAGTAAATAAGATAAAAACCATAGGAGTGGATGAGAAAGTGATTTGCTGGGTAGAAGAATTTTTAAAATGTAGAAAACAGAAAGTTAGGGTAGGAAATGTAATATCAAAAGAAGTAGAAGTAAAAATGGGTGTGCCACAGGGTAGCGTATTGGGACCATTGCTATTCATTATTCTAATGAATAATTGTGTTGATTGTTTACTATCTGAGATTAGATTGATTGCAGATGACATAGTACCGGTAATGCTGTATAAAAGAATCAAAATGATAGAGGATTGTAAACAGTTGCAGGGTGATCTGGACAGGATATCTAGTTGGGTTGGTAAACATGGGATGAAAATAAATGCAAAGAAGAGTCATCTTATTAGATACACAAATAAAAAACAAAAGGTTAATTATGAATATAAGGTGGGGAAAGAATTGCTTGCTGAAGACTTGAGATGTAAATATCTTGGCATTACTTTTGATAACAAGCTTAACTGGGCTGGACACATTGGACAGGTGGTAGAAAATGTTTTTCAAAGTTCTGCACTTGTTGGAGAGAGTGATGAGAGGATGTACGGGAGAAGTAAATGAATTGCGTTACAAAACTTTGGTGAAGACCATTGCTCGAATATGGTAGTGTAGTATGGGACCCTCATTTTACGTATCAAATACAGGAGTTGGAGAGGGTGCAAAGAAGGGCTGCTAGATTTGTTTCTGGAAATCATCGCAGAAAATGCAATCAGTGACGGACATGATAAAGGAGCTGAAATGGGATTCATTGCAAGACAGGAGGAGGATGAGGAGGGTCATGGAAATGTACAGGGCATATACTGGCGATGAGGCATGGAAAGATATTGCAATAGGTATGAAAAGTAGTGCATCGAAGGGAAAAGATGACCATGACCACAAGCTGGCACTTGATTTCAGGCACAAGGGTGTAGGAAGATTCTCTTTTATAGGTAAGGGTCTCAGGGATTGGAATGAGTTACCAAGAGAAATGAATAATTTACCGAAAACTTTGAAAGAATTTAAAGATAAAATTTGTAGAGGGCAAATGTAGGTGGGTGCAGGATAGGGGGAAGATGGGTGTGTAGGGGAATTGCCACCGGAGCCTGTGCTCCATTGCAATTAAAATTAAATTAAATTAATTGTCTCAATACCCTCTCTTCCCCTCAGTTTCCTGATATAGCTATAGAAATTTCTAGATGCATCAGTCAGAGGTCCCCCTGCACCAATAATATTCTTCATAAACTCATCCCTAGCCAGTTTCTTTGACATTATTAATTCCTTTACCTCCCTACTGCCTTGCTGTTTCTTAACTCTGTTATGTTCTTATCTCACCAATCTCTTTAACCTCCTCACCTCCCTGTTATAGTATGAAGGTTCTGTACTTCTCTTTTGGAATAAACATTTCTTCACCCTTTCTTATCATTTCCTTGAACTCTTCCCACTTTGTCTCCACTGAACTTGTTGCATTCTTCCATTTAATAAAATTAACCCTGAAATATAACAACAGATATAAACAAATATTAATTTAAAGGATGAAAAAAGAGAGTCTTAGATACTGCGCCTAAAGTTACATAATCGCCACAGGTAAAATATATTTATGAAATAGAAATTTGACAAATGCGAGACATAAGTAATTAAATAGAACAAAAAATTCTAATATGAATAGTAAAAGCCACATGTAATAGCTAAATAAGAAATATATAATTTCCTGAAATCTGTAGGTCTTCACCTGTAGGGAAAAGGAAGTGAAAACTAGGCTGAAATTGCATGAAATTGAAGATTGCATCTGAATAAAAACTGCTTGAGAGAGAGAACATAGTCAAATTAAATAGAAAATAAAAATAAATCTTGTGATATAAGTAACTGTAAATCTTGAAAGCTCTCGACTTCCAGAAATAAATCGCTCCTAAATGAGTAGGATTACAAGGAAAATTGTCATAAACAAAAATATTTAAAGCAATCCATTCTATAGGACAGCAGAGTTTCGGAAAAATTAGATTAAAATAAGCGATTATGTTTCAATAAGCGATTATGGGAAACAAACATTGGCACTTTCCCAGCCTGAAGGTGAATAAACCCTGGCCAATTTTCATCAGCTCCACATTTGTTAAGCCAGCATCCTCCACAATACTTTGTGCTGTGATGGTAAATAGCAATAATTATAAATTTTTATGTCATATATCTGTGGCCTTAGAGTATTTCAGTAAACCACGAGTTTAGGTGATAGAAATATTTGAGCAGGAGAGAAATTTGAAATTATTTTTTGATAGATGACATGAAGTGAAGAACTTTGCATTTAGTTTAGAATTGTTTTGCAACACGGCTTTTTTACTTTTTCAGTTTACTCACTTTACTAAGATAAATTAATTTTTTGGGGGACTTTGTAATTTAATTGACAGTTGTTTCAGTTGTAATAATCTGCAATCTTTAACATAGGATTTTCAGATTCTGATATAACTTTCATTTAACATATAATGTTATCTGATACCAGTTTCAGATTCAAGACTTTTGAGAATATATAGTGATTTTGTAACAGTTGTAAGCACCTTAGAATATTGGTAAATTCTAGTTTTCTTAGCTTCAATTAAACATATTCATTTAAACATATAGTTTTCATTACAAGTATAGGAAGGAAGGAATGTTTCATGTAGAAGCTGATACCACAACCTAATTTATTAAATAAACCATTTTAAAAGCAGTAAAGACACACAATATTTAATAAAAGCACTAAATAAACTTTTCATAAGGGTAAAGAAACTTTTAACTAACCTGAAATAGGATATTCCATTATTGGCCAACTCGCAAACAATAGATTTTTGCTACATGACTATTTCACTATTTCTGAACACTTCTTTACACCATTAAACTCAGGAATTTTTGTAGAACATTTTGACACTAATCTTATCCATGTAATTTTAAATTCAGCAGTATTTCTAAAAAATTGAATAAATTCAAATGTTTGGGTAAATCCCCACTGGCTTCAGAAGACTTGGTATCACTACACAAATTAAACAAAAATTAAAACTAACCACTCAAAATTTCTCACTAAGCATCCTGCAGATAAGACTATACACTGTCAAAGTTTGAACACTTTTTATAATCTAGATCGTTAACACATTTTTGCTAAGTGGCAGTCAGTATACATGTGCGGTACAGCTGGAGTCGATAAAAGCTGGAGCTCAGTGGAAGGGGTGTCTTTACTCCGGGAACGATATGTAAGGTGACTCCGCGTCAGTTGGTTTGTTGCAGGCCGGTTTGCAAGTCGGAATTGCCGCACTAGCCTGGGAACGTGTCGGCCATGATGAATTTTTCGGGACCAAAGTGTGGTATTAACAGTTAACATGAACTTTTAGAATTCTCAATGGAGTTTTCGGTTGGTTTAATCCTCTCCACAATCTACAATTTTTTGGAAACGTTTGTTCGATTGCCTTCTCAACTGTATAATGCTAATTTTGAAAAATGTGACTTTTTAAATAAACTCCAAAATTTTGTCCAAGTGAAATTTTTTGTGATTTGATAGTAACCTGAAAACCTTTCCTAAGTTTGTGGTTTAAACAAATTTAGTGGCGACCTTTAAGCATTTTAGTTGAGTATCCAGGCAGGCACATGGTCAATTTAAAATTATTTCGTCAAAATTCCACAGAACTTTTAATTCAAGTGAACTGCTAGTTATGGTACTAAACTATACTCCAACCCCAGTAGCAGTTTTGGCCCTTACACAGTGACTTAAATTTCTGTGATCCACCCTCCCTCTGGGATATCTTGTGGTGTAAATTACAAAAAGATTGGCAACCAATTTAAAATCACGAATCTTGCAGATACAAATATGTGGTGGGTGTCAGGTTGTGCGTTACATACATAGCCAAAGCTTAAATAGTTAACTTGTTTCTATTTATCTATGATCAGACTTCATTTTAATAATTTACTTTGATGTATCTGAACATCTGGAATAATTTACACAACAAAAAAGATAACATAATGCAAATGGTCGAGAGAAAATTTATAGCTGAACAATAGTATTTTCTGTAATATAGAGAAATGACATACCTCTTACTTTGTTAACTCATTATGTAATTCATATGTGGCAGATCGGCTACTATTTTATTTGTTCTGCCAACAGCGAGAGGAGAACTTATATGCGGGTAGGACAACTACCGTCATATGAGTGGTAGAATGCGTGAGTGATACACCAGCTGGTTATGTACAAGTATTTACATTTATTCATTGATATGCATGATAACCATTTAACAACCCATTAAGCCAACCATTCCCTTATTCCAGCCAGGTCAGTTTTAACTTGTTACTAATGACAGATAGTAACATATCTCCCTTAACTTCCCACTAGCCTATACCATCCTGAATTAACTATTGATGTCAAAGGAGGTTTATCCCCACGTGTCTTTATTGTGAGTGCTAGCTATGGTGTCCGGCGAAGGCTGCTATCATCATCACTGCTCGTGGACACCACTTCTGTTTTGACGCTCAGTATATGATATGCTCGCCAACCAAATGTGACATAGGAGTCATGGAACACATCTCTCTATCGATTGCTCCAGAGTTTTGTTCATCTCTCCCCACTACATTTTACCAGGAGGGGATACCAACTGTCCATATCCATTCCCCCTACATGCAGTCATTCTGATCCATTTAGGTCGTTGTTTGCTCGAAACTGGTGATTGTCTCAATCTACTAGGCAGTTCATCGCTTCACGAGTTTACACTTTCTTTCTGGCTCAACTCTATGCAGTTCCTGTCACAACTGACCTAGCTCTTTATAATTCTCTGTAAAAAATCCTTTAACTCCCTATAAAACCTTGGTCCTCTACATATACAAGATACTAGCAAATTAACTGTGATAATTCAGAAGTTGACTAAGAAATGACCAATATGTTCTCTGGTCCATGATGGGATTGCAATATTTTACTATGACTGAATGCACATTACGTGTTTGCAATGAGATCTACTGCAAGGGAAGTAGCCATTTTTTGATCTGGGGAAGTTAAAGTGCATTTATATATAGAAAAAATATTTTTAAGTTTGGGTTGTCAATTGAAGCTGATGGGATGTTTTGTGGAGAGGGTATCCAGGGAGATTGCAAAACATTACTGTGAAAGATTTTAGGTTCTTACAGTTAAAACTGCTGATGCTGATGCAAGGAGTTGTGGGAAGGGTAGTATGTAGCATTCAACAAATTTCCATGAAAGATCTTAGGACCTCCTTGCCACAACCAAGGATCTGATTCAGGCATTCCAGGGCAGGAGAAAACTGAGTATGAAAGATGGGTTTTGGATGGCAGGTGTTCTGATGTAACAAGGAAGTTATGGACCAGTTAAGGGCTAATTGTGGGATATAAAGGTTTGTGTTTGGTTGCTGGAGTAAAGGGCAAGGTGTTTGTGATGTATATAAATTTTGTCTGCTTCTGATGGCTAAACTGTAGGAGATAGCATTTTGTGTTGTATGATTGATAGTTATCAAAGTGCAAATATTGTTACAACTTTGTAAGTTTCATGTGAACAGAAAAGTGTAAGTGGCCATAATGAGTGGAGGTGTCTCATTTATGGAAAATGCTGTAGGTTTATGAGTAGGACCATATGAAATTTAGAAAGTGGATTCTATTAAGGAATGAGATATAAGAAATCTAGGCAATAATTATTGTCTTTGGTAACCATGATAAATATATTGTCTATATGACTAAATATTTTTTTTGAAACAGCATCTCCTCAAATCTGATCATTAAGAATTTGTATTAGAATAATACATTATACCTAATTGTTGGTTTTGGACCAGAAGGTGAAGGAATTTTCTTCTAAAATAAAAGGTCAATGATTTGAGGAATGCATTGTTAAGGAGTGTATGTGAAGGGAATATACTAAAATATTTGTTGCCCTCCACCAGCTTTGTTTTCTCCTGTATTGATTATCAATGTTATTCAAACATCCATATGGTAAACGTCTCCACTGTTACCTGCATATGATCACCATTAATCATTCATGTTTTAACATTATTCTTTGGTTGTTAAAACTGTTATGTGTTTGCATTATTTTCTTTTATTGCAGTCAATCTATGAACAAACATTATAAATAATATACTTCATTTTTCTAGGCTTGTGTAAACTCATACACATTACCATAGAACACACAGTATCATTGCATTATCTGGTATGTTAGTTTGCTTGTAAACTATCCCCCTAATATGTGTCATATTTCTTTGGGATATCCTTATGGTTCTTCTTAACAATAAACCTATTATAAAGATTTTAAATAAACTTTTGGCATGTTTTGAAAGATGTACCTACCTAGTTTTCTTTTAACATTCAGATTTTCATTTTCAGGTGTCAGTTTTCGTGTAGGAAGAAGGACGACGATAACAGCAAATAAATTTCCTGAACTGGGTGATGTTGATATGGTAAAGGCAAATTCTGCAGCTGTAGTAATACAGGTAAGTGTATTACCTAAATATGATCTAATTTTAAATGTAATAAATTGAACGTAATTCATATTAAATATTTATATATCTGGATTTCACTCTACAGAACTAACAATTACAGAATATACATCAAGTTTGTGATAAGCAATTGAAAAAATATAGTTCCTCTTTTATGATTGAGCCTGGCGAGTGAGCAGCTAATGTTTTGGACTGGCATTTGCAAGGATATAGGTTCAAATATTTATTTGGTCACCCAGGTTTCGATTTTCCATTACTCTCCATATCACTGCAAATGAATTCTAGAATACTTCCTTTGGCAAAGTCATTAACATATTCCTTCCTTGCATTGTCCATACTCCTTTCCCTTGTCTAATAGAAAATGCTAAGTTAGAAGGAACCATTACTTGTGGCATGAGATTGCATGTGGTGTACATAAAATACACCTAGTCTAGTCACACATAATTTTCTATGATTGAGCAAGAATTTACATTAAAAAATATTATTCTGTGTTATCATATCTTTTTGTGTGTCTGTTCTGCCCTGTGGTCAGTTTGGTTATCTGTGATTAGTGGTCGCTACTTTCTCCATGCTGTTTACACACAAATAAATTATATTCCTTTGATAATGTGTTCCAGAATGATGGGAAGTTAGGTTGAATCATAATTAATTCAGATTCAAATTAACAGTTGCAAGATATCTGTTTTTTTTTTACTTTATTACAAAAATTTCTTTGTTTAGTTAATTGTAAATCAATTTGAAGTCCCGTTATTCTGTGATTTATATGAAATGTTTATTTTATGATTAAATCATTCCAGAGAAGGAAATAAACAAAAAAAATATTTTTTGTACTGCAATCACTTTTCAAAATCATTGATCAATTAAAAAATATGATTTGACTAACCTATTTCAGAAATATGTGCAAAATTAATAACAAAATCGATCTAAAAAACAAGTAATTTAATATTTTATACTTTATACACAAACTGCTAGCAAAATTTTGTTTCGATATATTATTTAATTGTCATGCAAGAAGTACTGTTTCGATGTTATTGAGTTTCATCAATATTAATCAATAAGCTATATTAAAGTCTTTATTAGTTTGCTCAGTTATATTATTTGTAATTGTTCCAGAAATTGTTGGGATGCATTTATTTCTTAAGCCTGTACTGTAAAACTAAAAATGTATTCTTTTCTTCCTAGAAAATGTATCGAGGATTTGTTGCTCGAAAATGGCTCAAGGATCATAGACAAGGTAAAGCATCGCCAATGTGTTGCTATTATTATTAACTATTTGTTTCCCATAGATTCTTTTAGTTAAGTAGATACTTTAGGTATGTGCTGTCCCGATATGATTTTTTTGACAGCCGATGCATAACGATGAATTACTTTGGCATGATATTAATTGTAATGCCATGACATATCCTTTGGTTTATGGGAATAATGACCTCTCACAAAAATAGTGTATAATGATTTCGTAATTAAAATATACCGTAACTGTTATTTCTCATGTTATCCAACTATAACCGTGTTTTTTTTTTTTTTTTTTTTTTTTTTTGCATTTTATCCTAACCTCAACTATGATTTAATTTAATTTAATTTAATTTAATTTAATTGCAATGGAGCACATGCTCCAGTGGCAATTTCCCTACAAACCCAACTTCCCCCTATCCTGCACGCACCTACATTTGCCCTATACAAATTTTAACTTTAAATTCTTTTAACGTTTTCGGTAAGTTATTCATCATTCCCCTCGGTAACTCATTCCAATCTCTGACACTCTTACCTAAAAAAGAAAACCTTCCCACACCCTTGTGCCAGCTTGTGGTCATGGTATCTTTTCCCCTCCATGAACTACTTTTCATACCTACTGCAATATCTTTCCATGCCTCATCGCCAGTATACAACCTGTACACTCCCATGACCCTCCTCATCTCCTCCTTTCTTGCAATGAATCCCATTTCAGCTCCTTTATCCTTATCAGTCACTGATTGCATTCTGCGATAATTTCCAGAAACAAATCTAGCAGCCCTTCTTTGCACCTTCTCCAACTCCTGTATTTGATACTCAAAATGTGGGTCCCATACTACACTACCCTATTCGAGCAATGGTCTGACCAACGTTTTGTAACCCAATTCCTTTACTTCTCTCGTGCATCTCCTCATCACTCTCTCCAACAAGTGCAGGATTTTGAAACCTTTTCCTACACCTGTCTAAAGTGTCCTGCCCAGTTAAGCTTGTTATCAAATGTAATGCCAAGATATTTACATTTCTGGTTTTTAGCTAGAAATTCTTTCCTCACCTTATATTTATAATTAACCTTTTGTTTTTTATTTGTGTATCTAATTAGCTGACTCTTCTTTGCATTTATCTTCATCCCATGTTTACCAACCCAACTGCAGAAAGCCATAATATTCAGTGGCGTAGCTAGGTCAACAAGGGCCCCGGTGCAAAAAAATTATTTTGGGCCCTCAGGCCAGATGGACAATCTTTTTTTTGCTTTGTGTTGCTGGTAAGAGCCCCCTGAGCAGTGGATGGGGGCCCCCTGAGCAGTGAGAGGGCCCTTAGTGAGGGGCTTCCTGTGTCTCAGGGGCCCCCTTAGACGACTGTAGAGCTAAAAAATAAGTTCGCCAGTTTGCTATGAAGGCTCATGGGCCTCTGAACTGCGCTTTGGGGCCCCGGTGCACTGCACCGCCTAGCCCCATAGTAGCTACGCCCCTGATAATATTACATGCTTCCTTGGTGTGTGGCATAAATGTGCTAGGAGCATGGAGGAAGGAATATATGGAGATGAAATAACGCTAAATCTGTGAAACCTCATATAAAAACCCGTCTCTTACTACGCATGCGCCGCGGCCATGGGAATAACCCCAAAACATTGGGCTGTTTGCACTGGGTTTGCTGCTGAGAATATTTAATCTTATATACGTATATTATATATTTTTCCCTATTTCACTTTTCAGCCACCAATAAATAGCACAGATCACTGGTGTTTGTGTGAGGAAGTGACATGGAGTTTCCTATCATGCAAAACGTTGGCCGAATGCCGATAGCTGTGGGGATGTGGAAGATATGATGATTTAAGTTGGTCAATGCAGGGCGTTTTCATATTTCGATCGAAAATTTTGTCTCTTTCCTGCCACAAATGCATAGGATAGACCATTGATGTTTGTGTGGTAGTAGCAGTGAATCTCCCTTCGTGCACTCTGGTGGTTAAATATCGGTAGCTGTGGGGGTGTGGGAGATATGGTGGTTGAAAGTGGTCAACCTGCGCCACTTTCATATTTTTGTCAAAGACGCATGTGTCTTGGTGTATTACTTTTAAGCCAAAACTATCTATCACAGATCACTTGCGTTTTTGTGTGGTAGTAACACAGAGTCACCTTTCGATCGCAACGTTGGCCGAATTTCGGTAACTGTGGGGGTGTAGGAGATATGGTGGTTGAAAGTGGTCAACCTGCGCCACTTTCATATTTTTTGTCAAAGACGCATGTATCTTGGTGTATCACTTTTAAGCCAAAACTATCTATCACAGATCACTTGCGTTTGTGTGTGGTAGTAACACAGAGTCACCTTTCAATCGCAACGTTGGCCGAATTTCGGTAACTGTGGGAGTGTGGGAGATATGGTGGTTGAAAGTGGTCGAACTGCGGCAATTTCATATTTCTACCAAAGACGCATGTGTCTTGGTGTATCACTTTCCAGTCGAAACTATGTATCGCTGATCACTGGTGTTTTTGTGATAGTAACACAGAGTCACCTTTCGATCACAACATCGGCCGAATTTCGGTAACTGTGGGAGTGTGGAGATATGGTGGTTGAAATTGGCCCATCAAGGATATTTTCGTATTTCGACAAAAAACATGTGTGTCTGCAAATTTTACTTTGTTGCCTGGACTGCATAGCGCAGATGACTGGCGTTTGTGTGTGGTAATAGCATGAGTCTCCCATCGTGCACTATGGTGGTTAGAAGTCGGTAGCTGTCAATACAAATTCTTTACAAACACGAACGAAGTCGTGGGTACCAGCAAGTTTTCTAATATTCTAAAGTTTTCTATAATTCCAAGTTGTGTTGCATACGGTTGCAGAAACAGACAAGATAGGAAACAATCTGGAATAACGTTTCATAATTAAGTCACATTGTAATTATTGTTCTTGAAGTGTCTGATAGGTAACTGCAACATTAGGGCCTATCGTTATAAATTTGTTCATTGCTCTCGACACGATAATACCGTTTTCAAAAATTTGTTGGTGTAGTGTAGACAATCAGCATATGTTACTACTTTGCACATAAAGGCTAGCCTTATTGTAAACAAGTGTTGGAAGTCTAATTTAAGCCGGTCGAGTTTACATCGCGATACAATGAATATGGTATTCTGCATACTTTAGTCCAGTTCAGTTTACACTGAAAGTGAACGATGGAATTAATTGTGATAATTTGTGCTGTGCGAACTATGAAACGTGATGAAGCAAACGTTGTTGTTACCCGAAATTTAGTTCGCGATGCATTTCATGAGTTAAGGTGTGTCTACATAGTTTGATTTTGTAGCGACAATATTAATGGAATTGTGGGTAGGATGAAATGCAGCCTGTACCAGAAGGGACAAACAATTTATTATTAGTTGTTAATAATTTCATAAGCACCATGTTAGTGATACAACGTGTAACACGTATCGCAATGTATGCTACTCCCATTTAAGCTTCTGACTTTTGGTAACAGCATATCTTGAGAACTAAACAAGATATCAAAAATTACTTTCAATTTCTCTCGTCGTGTTACATAAGAATCTATTATCAAATTTGACTTTGGGAATATTTTTCTTCTGAATTTCAACCTAAAACACCTCATTTTTGAGACAGTAAATCTCGAGAATTAAGCGGTATTTCGAAAAAATTTATTCTTTATCTTAGATTTGTCTCGTCGTGTTACATAAGAATCTAACACCAAAATTGACCTTGGGGAAATGTTTCTTCTGAATTTCAATCCAAAAAACCTCACTTTTGAGACAGTATATCTCGAGAACTAAGCAGGATAAAAATATATATATATATATATATATATATATATATATATTCTTCATTTTTGGTCTGTCTCGTCCAGTTACATAATAAGCCATCATCAAATTGCAGTGCCACGGTTATCCAGCCAGCCAGCCATCATCTGTCTTGGCCTGAGCCAATGTAAGTGTTAAGTTCCAAGACCTTGGTGTCCTTTGACTTATTTCTGTCTGGGGGTTTTCGAAATGGCTGTCTTAGTCAAGTCATGTCTTAGTTACTGTCGTCTGTGTGGTTTTTTTTTTTTTTTTTTTTTTTTTTTTAATATCTGTAGTTTCTCGTCAGCGTTAGTTTTGGTCTGTTGTAGTTGTCGTCATATGGTGTTTCTTGTCCTAGGTTTTTTATTAAATGGTGGACGAAGCTTGAGATTTGGTGTAAAATTTTTCAGATTTGTCTTTAATATAGTCTGTCATTTTTTGTATTCCTAAGTCATGATGTATTTGTGCGTTTGTCATGTACCCCCCACCTTTTCACACTTACAACTGCACGTGACCCGCGCTCCAAGTCACCCCCTCCACCTCATTGTTATTCTTTGTCGCGGGCTTATTTGTTTAATGTGTTGTGGTGTTTCTTCATTTCACTTGATTATTCTATTCAGCAATGAAAAAGGAAATAGATAACCGAGAAAAAGAATGTATTACCAACATGCTTGAGGTTCTCAAATCTTTAAAACATTTATGGGACCCAAGCAACGAACTGTATTTTAATAAAGATCTAAGTAGGTAGCAAGGGTTATGGGCGGCATTACACTGTAAAAGATCTTTTTCCAAGATCTTTTATAAAAACATTTTATCATATTTCTTTTATCAAAGATATTTTATGATATTTTTTCAGTCCCATTACACTATATAAAATTTTTCGGCATAGTTCTCTGAAATGAATGAAGTAAACCTGAAAGCTTTTGCAGACGCAGTTAGTGCAATTGTCACAATATGCATTTTATTGAAAATAAAGAAGAGAAGTAAACATATTTAGGTTAGACCGTGGATTACGAGACTTGATATGACAGGAGATCATCAAAGTTTAGTGAAAGAGCTGCAATGTGAGGACATGGCCAAATTATAAAAGTTATGGTCGATGCTGAAGAATAGGTCCAATAAATTCTTACCAAAACATTTCCATGAATTTCTACATCAGAATTATTTCTCCATGTATACTATTGGGTGTTTATTTTTACGGTGTATGTGCCATGGTTTTACTCGATTGCTGGTGGCGGAACTACACCATTCTGCAATATAGCACGCATCCTGGTCTGCGCATTCCGTCTGTTATTACTGTATTCCAGAAACCTGCCAAATACCAGTTTCTTAACACATTAATTTTCTTTTTTACGACTTTTACAGTACAGCCTTCTATGATAGCACTAATTAACTTTGCGTAAGTATTCACCTTTTTATTACTAAACGTATAGTCTACATGTTTTCTGACTTTACATTTCCTTCTGTTCATACCCAAGACAGGAGGAGGATGAGGAGGGTCATGGGAGTGTGCAGGGCGTATACTGGCGATGAGGCATGGAAAGATATTGCAGTAGGTATGAAAAGTAGTTCAAGGCAGGGAAAAGATGACCATGACCACAAGCTGGCACTCGATTTCAGGCACAAGGGTGTGGGAAGATTTTCCTTTTAGGTAAGGTTGTCAGGGATTGGAATGAGTTACCAAGGGGAATGATGAATAACTTACAGAAAACGTTAAAAGAATTTAAAGTTAAAATTTGTAGAGGGCAAATGTAGGTGGGTGCAGGATAGGGGGAAGTTGGGTGGTGTAGGGAAGTTGCCACCGGAGCGTGTGCTCCATTGCAATTAAATTAAAATTTAAAAAAAAATTAAATAAAGATTTTCGTGTATTTGGCAGTAATAACCAACTTTGGTAACGTCCCTTGCGCCATTTTCTTTTTTCTTTTTTACGTTTTCAAGGTGCTGAAATCTTTTATAAAATGTAAATGTAATGCCAACGTCTTACAATTTATAAAAGAAATTTTATAAAAGAAATCTTTTATAAAATATGCCCCATTACACTGTAAAATATTTTATAAAATATATTTTATCAAATATCTTTTACAGTGTAATGCCGGCCTATGAAGCTCTTCTATATATGTACAGAAACATTAGGCCGTCTGCGACCTTAAAAGATCTTAAAAAAAAGTTAGAAAACATGAGGAATTGAACATGAGAATCTGAAAATCTGGGCGTGACAATATGCACACCAACAATCTGTGAGAGCTGACATAGACAGTTTCGGAAGAAAAAACGGACCGGGGACATCGGACCGGATAACTGGTCGTGTAACGATCGACCAAGGGAAAATCTGGTAGAGTGGTGGGGGAACCCTTTATCGGGTGCCCGTTTTATCGGGCCCGTTTTTTCAGATCCGGTCCGGTCGTCTAAACCCCCCTTAAGGGAAGTCGTGCCAGTAGCCTCTCCCACCTAGGACCTTTCCACCATGCGCGAGGACCACCGGTCACCGCCATCAGAAGATATTCATCTTCAGCCAAACATCAAGGACAACCCACCAGCGAAGTAAAACACCGTCTACAATCTTACGAGGAGTAAATGCCGAAAGGCAACAAACTCCGCAACATTCTTGCTCCTATATGGCTGGAGCAGTAAATGGCTGTCTGTGTGTGTGTGTGTGAACGTCCATTGCGTCGTCTCCATATAGCCTATTCTTTCCTCCATGTTCTGCACATGGAGGAAGGAATAGATGGAGGCGACGCAAGGGACCTTTACCACGCACTGAAGTGACGCCGGGTGGAGAGAGGTGGGGACGGGGAGGGGGGGGGGGGAGCCATATTACCTTACCCAAGAATCACCGGCAACATGTCCAAATATATCCAGGGAACTCTACCATAACCGTGGAGCCACAATTTGATGGTGGATTATTATGTTAGTCGACGAAACAAATAAAAAATGAAGAATAATCTTTTTTTAATATATCGCTTAATTCTCGAGATATACTTTCTCAAAGGTGAGGTGTTCTTGGTTAAAATTCAGAAAAAATTGACCAAAATCAAATTTGATAATGGATTCTTACATAACACAACGAGAAGAAAAGATAACGAACAATACAAATTTTCTGTATTTCGCTTAGTTATCATGATATACCGTATCAAAGGTGAGGTGTTTTTGAATGAAATGCAGAAGCAAATTTCGCAAAAGTCAAATTTGATGATGGATTCTAATGTAACATGACAAAAATAAAAATAAATAAAGAGTAAACATTTTTCAATATCTCGCTTGCTGTTTGGGATATAGTGTCTCCAAATTGTGGACGTGAGGTGGAGATACGGCCTGGAGCATACAGGGCATAATTTGGTACAAAAACAAACTTTGTAGACACACTCATAACTTTTCATCGCGAACTACATTTCGCATAACGACATTGTTTCCTTCATCCCGATTCCTACTTCGCAAAGCACAATTTACCACAATTAATTTCATCCCACACTTCAGTAGAAACTGCAAACGTAACGAAAGAATTCACAAGTCAATCACGATGTAAACATGACCCACTTAAATTAGACTTTACAACACTCGTATAAAGTAATGGTAGTCTATGATGTGCAAAATGGTAAGGTATGCCGATTGACTGCACTACACCAACAAATATTTGAAAACAAAGTCATCCATTTGAGAGTTATGAATAAATCTTTAATGGTAGTAGCTAGTCTGACTGAAAACTATTGAACATTTCAATAACAATAATTAGAATGCAACTTACAAATGAAATGATATTCGAGGTTTTTTCCTATCTGTCATATTTGTGCATTCGAATGCAACACAAGCTGGCATTATAAAGAACTTAGAACTATTACAAAATCAAATTTTTACTACATGGAGCACAAGGTGAAACTGCAATGTTTTGAGCTCGGTCCGCTATAACCGCCGCGCATGCGCAGTACGATCCCGGCGTCACCGATTTAACGTCATTTCTCCTCCATATATTTCCTTCCTCCATGGTTCTGCAATGGCTGTTTCGAGCATCAGTATCATCTCTGGCTTGTTTTGTAGCGATGTTAACAGTTTTTACATTGGTTCAATATTTTTTTTTTCTTGGTTCATTGACACAATAATTGGTTCATCCAAAAATCACTTCGTAAGACCTTGAAAGGTCTTTTTACTTTAAAAATTGATTCCTAATAGATTTACGATAAACTGTTGGGAGATAAAAATATAATCAAAATGCATTTAAACTATTTCATTTACTTATCTTACTAATTTTATTAAATGAATATATGATTCATAAATAATATAATATCCATAAATACCATTTATTAATTAGTAAATAATTGCAGTTTATTCATAATTACAACATTTTTAATAAATGATTAACATTACAAATCGAACTGTCTATTGGATTCTATAGTTAACGTTTCGTACAGTAGCATTATCGTCCATACGATTAAGCGCTCTCCACTCATCACGCTCTATTTCAAGAAGGTTAAATCTATAAAATTAGGTTCATAACGAAATTTGTGGAGAATTTTATGGCCTACAACTTTTCTAATAACTCAGAATAACATTTAGAGTAAAGGAAGCGAGATATTCGTAAAAAAAAAAAAAAAAAAAAAAAGACTAGCGTACACGAGATTCGATGAGACTTTTGAGATTACTTATAAAGTGTTAAAGCGAAGGTTTCTGTAAATTTTGGGCTTGTTATCTTTCATTCCGAGGTTTGCGCCCTTTTCACCTTATTTGACTGTATTAATAAAGCGATCCGCATTCCGAGTTTCCGCGAAGTTTCCAGTGCGCATGTGTGATTTGAGCTATCTGATATTTGTTAGATATGAAACGGAAAGCTGTTTGGCCGGATACCGGTTATCCGGCCATTCCATCAGCCGGATATTCGGCAGTCGAATCAGTGGCGTAGCTAGCGTGGGTGACACCCTGGGCGGATATCGATGGTATCACCCCTTGAAAACTTAAATTCAAAATTAAGTAAAATATATCATATTTGTAAAATATGATATTAATAAAACATAATTAAATAAAAATTTATTGTTATCCAAAAATAATAGTAAAATTGTAATATTAACATTTAAAAGATACGGTATACAAATAAACTAAAAACAATTGCTTTCACAATCTCTTCTTTCTGGCCTTAACAGCTGCAAACTCATAAATCACAATTTCCAAATTTACAATTTGAGTTACTACATGTTCAATAGTCAATATGGCAAGATTTTAGCCACGTGTTGATCACTGGTGGTCGTTAGTGGTTTTATATTAATTTTAACTTCTCTGAAGATCGGGCCTCACTTGCCTGATACAGTTCCACACTGACACGTTTCTTACTGTTGGCGCTCACTTGATCGAAGTTTGTCCAAATGCACACAGGTGTCGTCCGACACCCGGCCGTCATTGGATTGGTTTATGTTTTGACGGTGTCGGCCTGCTGGATGTGGAAAAGCGCATAGAGAGTTCGGAAATTTCCCTTCCCTTACGACCAGATGTTGTTTTCATGTTATTGTTTGTCTGAAAACAAGTGTCTTTCTTTTCATCCATGTTCATTAGATGTTCTTAAAATGTAGGAAATGTTGTAGCATCTTCGCTTTAAAAAATAAAATTTTTGCCAGAGTTGAAGATCAATTTTAAGACCCACAAAAATTGCAACCGAGATCTGCATTTGTAATGGGGACCTTCCACGCCCGAATCGCATGCCGTAACCATACGCCAGACTAATCTAGAAGCACTGAAAAACATGTATTCAAACACATAAAAGTTGATTCGTGTTTTTGATAGCAAAAATAGATGGTATAGAAGAAAAGTATGTTCATTTTATCATGTTCGCAAACTTATTTTTCATTACACCTACATTCGGACTGGTGACTCAAATGACTGCGTGCGATTTGGATACTGCAGGTCCCGGTTCAAATCCCGGCCTCGACTGTAATTTTTGCGGGCCTTAAAATTGACATTTACCTCTGAGAAAGCTTTTATCTGTTAATGCGAAATTCTAGGACGCTCCGTGGTTCGAATTTCACGTTAATCTGAAGGTCCTCCTTTCCAAGTTAGGTTACTACGATATAGGTACACAGCGAGTTTCCCAATAAGAAACTCTGTGACTAGAACTTTGAGATAACATGAAATTATTATTTTTATTATAAAAAAAATCTTTACGACCTACATTTAAATTAAAATATGTTATAATCTCGTTCTTTACTAAAAAAAATACTGAATGCATCGAAATGAACCTCAAACAACGTCAAGTGCGAAGTGATTGACATTTCATTGTGATGCGTTGATACACGCGAGAATCTTTCATTCCGGTACAGTGTGGTGACGATTTGTTAATACTTCGCTGGGATACTAGTTTTGTACATAAAAGATTAGCCAGTTAGCTGATTACGTGAGTCAGATAAAAAAGTATTTTAATATACTTTCGTACCAAAACTGTGCAAAATAAAGTACAGTGTAATAAAGTATGGTGACAAACTTACCTGTCATCCCCAACACTGATTCCCTGAAACAATCACTTGAAAACGTTAAAGGAGACTAAAGATGGAGTGGGAACACGGGCGAGCTATGGAAAAGTGTGGATGCCAATGGGCGAGACGTTACTCGGCCGACTGTCGTTGCGGTGACGGTGCAGATCAGTATTGGCAAAGTAGAGCTCGACCTTTCCACGTAGCAACTGATACACAAACTGGCGCCAATTAAAATGCCAACACCCAGACGCTGTTGTGATAAACGAATGAAATTTGGACCCAAGTATGCCCACATGAAGAGTATTAAATGATTTAAAATTGAAAGTTTTATCTCGTAATAATATGAAAATTATTGTGCTATCTATTATGTAAATTGCTATATATATATATATATATATTTAACGTACCAGTGGTGAACAGTGTGGTGTAATATGACACTTTGTTGTCCAGGAGTTCTTGTTGGTTAAGTATGCCAAGGCGAAGAGTGACAACTCTCTACACCCAAATGTCTAACTGTGAGAGAGGTCGTAGAATTGTCGTGTTTTAAAAGGGTGCATCATATCGTGAAATCTCCCAAAGGATTGGCCGTAGTGCAATGTCAGTTTACAGACTTGTTGCACAATGATGAAAGAAAGCTCTAATACCCCTAGAACAAGCTCAGGTCCATATAGATGGATAACAGCACGTGAAGACCGCCAAATTGTGTGGGTGGCTGTTGCTGGCAGATGTTTGACTGCACGCCAGATCCAAGCAGTGGTTACAGAGAGAGTCACCTCCCTCCCCGGACGATTGTAAACCAATCATGGAGGAAGGAAATATATGGAGGAGAAGTGACGTTAAATCTGTGAAGCAGGCTCTAAACTCTCCCGCATGGCGGCAGCAGCGGTATTGTAACCCAAACAAATGCCGAGTTCACACTGTGTCTGATTATTTCATTTTGTAATGTGCATAAGTGTTTTATAATGCCATCTTGTGTTGCATACGGTTGCACAAATAGGCAAGAGAGGAAAGAACCTGGAATATCATTTCATAGGTAAGTTGTATTCTAATAATTGGTGTTGAAGTTGTCAGTGGGCATTGTAAACTTTGGCGCATGTCTATAAATATTTAGTCATAGCTCTCAATGGGATGACTTTGTTCTCAAATTTTTGTTGGTGTAGTGTAGAAAATCAGCATACCTTGCTATTTTGCACATAATAGACTAGCATTACTTTTTAACGAGTGTTGAAAATGAGATTTAAAGGTGGTGTGTTTTACATCGCGGTTCAGTTAATTTAGTATTGCGCTTCCTTTCGTCACGTTGCAGTTTATACTGACAATGTATGATGAAATTAAAAGTGTTAAATTATGCTATGGGATCTAGGAATCTTGAAGCAAACGATGTTGTTACCGCAAATAAAGTTTGCGATTCAAATACGCGTGTGTGGGTATGTTTACATAGTTTGATTCCGTAGTGGCAATTTAATGGAGATTGTGGTTAGTTCTAAATGCAGTCTGTACCAGAATGGTTTTGTTGTTCCATAAGGGACAAAGAATTTATCTATTACTGTTAGTAATTTCATGAGAACCTAGTTAGTGACAAAACGTGTATAGCGATGGAAACTACTTCAACTTCCAGCTATTCCCAATTTAGCTTACAATGTATGGTAACAAAATAACTATTTTTATTCTGGTCTAGGCCTCATTTCAACCTAACCACAAGTGGTAGTAAAAACAACTGAAATATCCATTCTGTATGTCCACCATGTAATTCATTGTGGCTTTGGCAGAATTAATTTTTAGTCCAGGTCGTATATCAACCCAATCCCAGTATATCCCGAAAACTAAGCAAGATATCGAAAAATTTTATTCTTTATTTTCGATTTGTTTCGTCGTGTTATATAAGAATCGATCATTAAATTTGACTTTTGCGAAATGTTTCTTCTGCATTTCAACTCAAGACACCTCACTTTTGATACAGTATATCTCGAGAACTAGGTGAGATATCGAAAAAAATTATTCTTTATTTTTTATTTCTCTCTTCTTTTTAAATAAGAATTCGTCATCAAATTTGACTTTGACCAATTTTTTCTTCTGAATTTCAACCAAAACCATTTCACATTTGAGACAGAATATCTCGAAAACTAAGCATGATATCAAAAAAATGTATTCTTCATGTTTTATTTGTCTCGTCGAGTTACATAATAATCCATCTCCAGATTGCAACGTTACGTTAATCCTAGAGTCCCCTTGAGGTTTTTGTACATGTACGCCGTGTCTGTATGGGTTAGGCCATGCCTCCCCACTCCCCCTTCATTGCGTGGTGAAGGTCGCTTGCGTCGTCTCCATATATTTTCTGCCTCCGTGAAACCAATTGCTTGAAGCTGGCTTACACTCTCTGACTAAGGATTGCAATCCCGCAGTGTTTTCAATCCCGCGGGATCCGTGCGGTATTGGCGCAAAACAATTTTTTAACGCATATATTGAAAACATAGTTAATTAAAACGTTAATAAATTAAATAATAATTAAATTAATAAATAAATTTTAATTTTAAATGATACAAATTAACAGTTAACAATATTTTAATTGGCAAATTGACATTAAAACTTTTTAGCATGTCTTAAGTATATTTCGAGGGTTTACAATTTTGTTTTTTAATCTAAACCAATTTTTAAATAAATAATAAAAAATGAAAAATATTCAGTGTTAGGTCATTATGTGCCTTACAATACATCACATGAGATTAAAAACATGGTTTTCTTAATTGCCAAGTTACCAGAGCTTTTTTTTTTTTTTTTTTTTTTTTTTTTTTAATTTTAAATAAACGTTCCATAACACCGAGAGGATCATTCCATTTCACAAAGTGAAGTGAATATACTCTGTAAAGTGTAGACTTGGCTCAGAACAATATCTCATAACTTTTTGTCACTGCACAACCACGAGACTTGGCCTTGTTTACAAAAATTTTTTTGTGGCTTTCCTTATTATATCTCCTGATTCTTTGATTGTTCTTACAGTTGATTCAATCTTATTAAAGGAAACTACTCACCAACACTTATACTGTCAAGTATTTCAGTTTTACTTATGTGGCGTAACGACGTTTTTAGAGTGGAAATTATTATTTTTTAGTAAGAAAGGAGACTTTCTCGGCGAATGATTGCAGTGAAGTTTTCATAGGTCGTATCTCCGGATTTCATTGTAAAAACACGAAATTTCACACGTGAGGGAGACGGCGGAGGCAGCCGTCGAAGTATGGTGTTCCTACAACACAATTCGTCGATACACCCGTCAAACTTCATTATAACTTTTTTGCCTTTAGTCGAAATAATAACAAGAAGAAGAGGGATTAATCGATAGCCTGAGCGGCACATGTAAGCAGGCGGCTTTCGTCAAAGAACATGTTTTTCAAACGCATTGAGGCAGCGGCCAAAACAGCAATAAGTCAAAGGATATACAATTGCCTTTTGATAGCTGCTAAATAAATAGATATGCGATCTTTAAAATTACGATAACATTAGTTTCATACCAACGAATAATCAAATTTTCAGCCGCAAATAAGGAAATTGTCACAATAACTTTAACTACAAACAGAGAAAATAGGAATAATGAAACCGTGAATAAAAAGCTGTAACTGTGTAGTTCAGATAACATTTGCGACACATAAAAAATAATTCTATAGTACTAAATACGCAACATAACTCAAACTACAGAAATGTGTAGTATTTGTGCTCAGAGACGAGTCTCGATTCTGTCTGTGGCAAAGTGATAATTGACGACATGTTCAGAGGCGTAGTGGAGAAACGGCTTACTCTGCTGAGATTTCAGAACATCACACAAGTCCAGTCACCGGTGTCATGTTTTGGCGGCAATCAGTTTCGACAGCATGACTGAGTCGGCTGTTGTTGATGGCACAATGACATCCCACCACTATTTGGACGCGATATTGCATCTTATTGTGATACCCTTCATGTTCACCATTCAAATCGCATCTTCCAACAAGATAATTCCCATCCTCATACTGTGGCCATCACAACACAAGCATTGCTAGGGTTTACGATCACAATTTGAACAGCATGGTCTCCAGATTTGTCCCCAATAGAGCATGTCTGGGATACCAGGAGCAGACACATGAGATCACATGGTCACCCAGCACAAACTGTGCAACAAATGACTGCAAAAGACGTGCAGGCGTAAAGAGAGATACCCCAAGAAGACATCCGAACACTATTGATTCAATGCCGGCAAGGATCCACGATTGTATTGGTGCTCAAGTTGGGCGGATTTCTTACTGACAACTGTATCTAAAGGTAATTACTTAGCCTAATGCATTTCCATTTGCTATCATTTCTTCTGGATATGGCCCTGGATATGTCTTCAAAGTTTCATATAATTCTACCATTCCTGTATGCATGTCGAGATTTTAATTTTCGCCAGTGTAACTATAGGGCGACCATAATATTTCGCTATAAATTTAAAAAAGTCGAAAACTACCCAATCATTTGTTATTGAAACGTTAACATAGGCTGTATATAAATGACTTCTCAACCATGGTATTTGCAGGACCAAGGGATATCGAGAGGAAAGTTTACAGAAGTGTCTTGATCCAAGTAGAAGCAATTCCACACCCAGATGGGGTTCCATCGGTGCAAACCCAGAAACCGGGTCCCACAAGTCGTGAGAGCCTGGGGAATACTGCATAGTCAGAAAAGCAACTTTACATTAAGTTCCTTCATAAAAATAGAAGAATAAATGCAATATAAAAACAACGCAATTAAGAAAACAACGGGCCAGGTAATATAAGAACATGATTTTGCGATATCACTCGTCTTTACATGAAGTACTTAACAAGTGAAGTATTTTACTACCCGCCTAAGATACACGTAGCTACAGACTCCTAAATGTGACATTGTATTTACTGAAAACCGTCTCCACGTGTAAATTTTAGATTTCTAGCGCCGCTCTGTAGCGTATAAATAAAAATGTTGTAAACGGTTCGAATGTTCGTTCAGTTTATAATCAATTTTTGTTCAGGAACAGAAGTTCGACATCCCTGTCGATTTAAGGAACCCACAATAATTTACGTAGGCCTACCTGTATTCGACTGAGAGGTTCTCTAAATTTATTCTGGAAATTTCTTAGAGAATCATACGCTTATTCATTTCATCGCGATCATATTTGTATATTCTCAATCAGTAGAAAGCATAGCAAACTTACATGAACCTAGAATTTAAGTGCTTGCTAATGTTACGATTTCGCCAACAAGATACGCGGTTCCGACTGTATTAAACACATGCTCTACAAAAACTGATTACCAACGACAGACAGTGGCGGATCTAGGATTTTTCCGAACCGGGGCAAAAACTTCACGCTGGCGCCCCCCCCCCTCCCCCCTAAAGAAAACAGCACACTCAGTTGGGTACTATTAACCTAACGTGATAAAAAAGACATAATAGGAAATGAGTTCTTTTATTGCTTGCATTATATATAATGCCGGGACCACACGCTTGCCAAACCTTGTCAAACTCGCACAAATTGAAACGTGTGCATAGGGCGCTTGGCTTGGCTTGTGTAGGCTTGCAGACATTTGGGGCTGATCCGACCGAGTGTCGGTTTTTTGGCACAAATCAAAGGCAGTTTGCAGCAAGCGCTTGCGAAGCGGCTACACGTTTGAGCGAACTAAGTATTGTTTGTGCACTGACGGCGGACAAAACGTGCGTTTCTTTTCGTTGTAGAATAAGTGCTGCAAGAAAAAATGAATAACTGGTCGAGCGAGGATATTTTACAATTTCTCGAATGATATCAAGCAGAACCCTGCATTTGGGATCCGAAGAATGAAGATCATAAAGATAAAAAAAGTAGCTGATGCTTCGAGTAGTCTAAGTGATGTTTTAAATAGACCAGTAATGGAGATTAAAAAAAAATCTTATTTTCACATTTCGTAAACATTTAAAGAAAAAAAAAGATTCTTTTCCCTCTGGTTTAGGTATAAAATTATAATATTTAGCTTCTTTGAAGTCTGTATTTTCTTTAGAAATCGTAGGTAAAATTTCAGTCAGCGAATATTCAGAATCAGCATAGCTCTTCCGGCAGAAGTTATCAATCAAACTGCCCGGTGGCTCAAAAAGAAGTTCATTAAATGGTTCTTCCATAAATTCTACAATCAAAAAATAATTGATATAGAATTTATAATGCAGTTATAAGAATAATTATTATATTATACAATTCTAATTATAAAACAATATACTTACATTAAATGAAATACAACATGAAGCTACATAATAATCATTAATTGTATTATAATAATTACCTGGTATGATTTCTATGGATTTTTAACATCCGCGATCTTCTTTTCAGTCTTTCTCGGTTTTTTTTTTTTTTTTTTTTTTTTAAAAAATAATAAAAATAGGTTAGGCCAAAGGTTATGGCTGACACAACCTCGACGTCCGTCATGCTTGCTTCTCCGCAACATACAAGCGCACGCGCAAGCGTGTGGATGACAATGTTTAGCTACCCAAAATTAACCAAGCGTTTGTAGAGGCTTGGAGTTTGTGGCAAGTGCCAAGCGTGTGGTCCCGGGGTAATACTCACAATCAGAATACGCACGAGCCAGACTGTCCTCACAATTGCAGTCCTTAGGCCCTACCAAAACTTGCACTAAATGTTCCTACAACTTCACTCGTCGAGCTTTCATTTTCGCGAAAGAGTCTATAACTTCATTAAAATTCTTCTCATAAGCTGTTCTATTTTCGATTGATAAGATCGCGAGGCTAGAAAGACGTTCCTGGCTCATTGTTGATCGCAGGTAGGTTTTTAAACTAAAACTTGGCTCGCAGCTTGCGGACGTCGTTGGTAACGTGCAGTATATTCTCAGAGCTACACAAATATTAGGAAAGGCTTCCTGCAAGTCATGTTTACACATGTGTTGCAACAATTGGAATGAACTAGTTGTTTCATCGATCTCAATTAAAAATGGAGCTTGTTGTTTAAACACGACAAGTTCTTGGCAGAAATCAATAGCGTCCTTGGAGTATCTGCTTGCTAGAACGACTACATTTTTTTTTTTTTTTTTAGATCTTCTGTGGACATATTTACTAACGTGTGGCCACCAAGGAAGGCAATTCTGTTTAAGGAAATAAAGTGACTACACATTGCAAAGTGTAGATTTAGCTCAGAACAAGATCATATATATTTTTGTCACTAAATAAGCACGAGACTTTGCTTATTTGTACAAGAATTGTTTTTGTGGCAAATTGATAAACTCGATTCGATACTATGAACACGGTAGATTGCTTTTATAACAATAAGCACTGTTTCCCAACTAAAATGTTACAAACATTGCGATTATAATTTAAATAATGTTATTATTCAATGTGCATCTAGTCAATAACAGCAATATACATAGATAAAGTAAATCATAAGTTCATTTAAAGAAGGAAAACAAAAAGAACGGTCGTCTTTGGCGAAAAATTTAAACACATTTCAAATAACTGAGAAAACCAAGAAACAGCTGAAACTACCAAAGGCGTAAATTCAAGTCATTCCCAACGATACCAAATTCAATCATCTTAATTTATTTGATGTGAGAGACAAGGCGTGGGCAAAATTTTCATTGTTTTATATTGTGGATTAAGCGCTAAAAAAAAAAAACACACTAATGAGCCAGAAAAAATAAGTTAACGTTATAATATATTTCAGCGTTTCCAATCTGTGGTATGTGAAGATGGTGCAAATTATCCGAAGGCAGAGTTTTAAAAATTTGATTCTCAAAGCCATCATATCAAAAAATATTTGTGAAATGCAAAAAAAATTGATATCGTCTCGTCGTGCATAAGACTATAAGTTAGAATAAGCTAGTAATCCAAACTTTCTGAAAACAATATTTCAACTTCCATCAAAAATCTGGTATTTTCAGGATATGGCTGCTTAACAGCCTATTCCCTAAATACGTTTTCGGAGAGCGACGTTTTATGAGTGCTTTATTGTAGGTATATGTCTTGAGAAACGGCGGTATATGCTAATAACAATTGATAGTTTGGTTCATAATATATTCAGAGGTAAGAAATAAGGTCCATATAAGTTAATGAACCGGTTTTTTTTTACATTTTACTTGTCCTCGGATTGACAAGGAAGAGAAACGCTGAGATATTTGATAACGATAGATTCTTCCTTACCTGTTAATGGTTCGTTTCCAGTAATAAATATTTAAACTCGTTCGGCACAAAAGTAGATATTAAAACAAAACTGGGATAATCACTCGAACGCAGCTGCAAGAATGCGAACATCAGATGGCAAAATTTATAAATCCAAGAATATGGGAAGTTCCCGCTAACAATGACGGAATGAATTCCATTCCGTGAATAGAACTTTGTTTTAAGGCCGCTCTGTCACAGAACAATGAATTTTCCGTCCTTTCAAGTTGCCGCCGCGGTCAGTGTACCACGGCGCTTTACCTAACAAACGGCTCGGCAGCACATGAATATTTCGCCCTGGCGCTTATAAAAAGAGACACCAACACATGATTTTAGCGCCCCCCTGAAGTTGTCGCCCGGGGCAAGAGCCCCGGTTTGCCCCCCCCCTCCCCCCCCTAGATCCGGCACTGACGACAGACTATACCATCAACGAACACTTGGACCCGTTCGGATTGACTTTAACCCGTAACCAGTAAGGTGGGGTCCTGGGAGCCCCAGCCAGTTTTGTTTATTCTGTAATTGTAGGAGCTGTGATTCCCAGTACCTTTCAGGCAGTAGCTTCTGAGTTGTTGACCGAAGTGGTTGTCTTGCGGTAAGTGATTTATGAGTTTTATTCTACAATTATCGGAGTGTGGGGTCCGTGTGACCCCACCATACCGTTAGTGAAACTTTTTTAATAAAATTAATTTATATATTTTTTCAGTCAAAAATGGCATATTCACAACGACATTCAATGAATGTTAATGATCCCAATTTTGTGGAATAGCTGGAAGAAGCTATGAGCGATTGTGGAAGTGACGAAGATCTAGAAAGTGACCATGAATTCGGAGATAGATTATGGGACCGATGACAATCAAGAAAATGAAGTTAAATCAGGTATTTCTTTGCAAAAATTTAGAACAAGGAGTGCAAGAAAATGTTGCATCTCATGGCATGATAACGCACAACTATTTTGGAAAAAATAGGTTCAAGTGGTGTGCCACACCACCTGCCATAAATGTAAGAACCCGTTCCCATAGTATAATTGTCCATTTACCAGGAGTTATAGGCCCTGCTAAGCAACTAGGGAAAAGTTGCTCTAAGCTAGCTGCTTAGTGTTGTATATTTACAAATGATATTTTAGATGAAATATTATTATGCTCAAATAAAAAAATGGAGGCCATAAGAAATAACTTTACAGATAACAAATATTTGGTAGCAGATATTGATCTTGTGGAGTTGAATGCATTCTTTGGCCTTCTATTTTTCACGGCTATTTTCAAGTCGAATGATGAGGATCTGACATCAATTTTTGCAAGTGATGGGACAGGCCGAGAGATTTTCAGATGTACTATGTCTGAGAAACGATTTGCTATAATTTTAGCTGCCCTCCGTTTTGACGATTCATGCACTAGACAAGAGCGTACAAAAACAGACCCAACCGCAGCAATTTCTCATATATTTGGTCTGTTTCTAAAAAATTGCAAAGAAAATTATTCTATTAGCGACCAGGTATGCATTGATGAAATGCTTATTGGCTTTCGAGGGAGGTGTAAATTTAGAATGTGTATCCCAAGTAAGCCAAGAAAATACGGTCTAAATATTCTTGCAATCAATGATGCAAAAACTCATTATTTTTTAGACGGTTACATTTATGCTGGTAAAGGAAGTGATACTTTGTCAGAAGAGGAGAAAATTTTTTCAAAACCAACGCAGGCTGTCCTTAGGCTGACAAAGTCAATTGAAGGAACCAACCGCAATAATACGGCTGACAATTGGTTCTCATCCATTGAATTTGTGAGAGAGTTGAGGAAAAGGGGACTTACCTATGTTGGGACTTTGAAGAAAAATAAAAAAGAAATCCCAAAAGAATTTATTTCCTCAAAAGCAAGGAAATGCGGAACATCAGTTTTTGGCTTTGGGGAAAATATTACTTTAGTATCCTATGTCTCCAAACCAAGAAAGGCAGTGGTTTTAGTTTCCTCGATGCATCACAGTGCTACTGTTAATGACGAAACCGGAAAGCCTGAAATAATACATTATTATAATGCTACGAAGGGAGGAATCGATGCTCTTGACGAGAAATGCACAATATACTCCACAAACAGAAGAAGCAGAAGGTGGCCTCTCACGGTATTTTATGCGATGCTGAATATTTCTTCTGTAAATTCATATGTGATTTATTCATCAATGCCGGAAAACGGACAATTATCCAGGTTTGATTTTATTAAAAATTTGGCGAGGCAGCTGGTTGAGCCACAACTTCGGAGGAGGGTAACAAACTTGCACATACCGCGTGAACTTAGACAATCGATTGCTAGGTTGGTAAATTACCAAATACCAAAGCCTTAAGCTGTACCTGGTAAAAGAATAAGGTGTGGGAAGTGCCCAAGGAGCAAGGATAAAAAAAACAAAGGTTACTGTGCTCATTGCAGTACACCAATATGCATGGATTGTGCCGTGAGTGTCTGTGATGACTGCCTGTAAGAGTGGTTGTGATTTGTGAACAATTTTTTTAAAAATTATCTTTTGTATAGTAAAAAATATAAATCAACCTCAATTTTTAAGATTTTTTATGTACTTATGTCTGAATTTTAATGTTTAATATTTTGTAATTTTCATTTTTACAGTTTTGCGCTTTCTTAAATATACTTTTTTTTTATAAAATCCAAATTTACATTTATTGTGTTCAATCCCATTTAGATACCTTTAGATATGATGTGTGATTGCAAAAAAAATTGTTTTGATTTTAATTGAACATTAACACTGACATTTTATAACAAATATTGGGGTCATGGTGACCCCACCTTACCGGTTATGGAACAACTTATGGACCATACTGGTTACTGGTTAAACCTGACATTATTGCTAGTTTAATGCACAGTTTTTATTTGCATAAATTCGAACATGATACGGTTTCATGTCGAGTATAGGTGCACTGTCGACAATCGGTAGGTACGCAGAGCATAAATTGGATAACGCTAAATGTTCTCAGTTTATACAACACGAATCTGTCAGACAATAAATTAAAAAATTGCTAGAAAATACTTCAATGCACTTGTGCATCTTAGCTTGAAAGCTAATGGAATTCTAAATAAGCAAAACAATTTTGAAACCTAGACTACGCATATTCCGACATAGGCTACGTTTGGTTGCTTTGTTTTCATTTTCAAAGGAAAAATCTAACATTTTTCTTTAAATATTTTCTAGGATTTACAATTTAACTGTCTAATTACTATGATTTCAGCAATATATATAATTTTAAAACTTCCTCTCTTTATACAAGAAAACGTACATTATATCCACCGCCGCTTCTAAAGGGGCCCACAGACGATCAACTTGGTTGTCAACCTTGTCGTCAACTTGCCGTGTTGAAGATAAGTTGAACGTCTGTGGGCAGGTTGGTGGTTGAGATTTTGGTTGAAGTAAGATCAAACAGTTTTGATATTTGGTAGGCGGAGTCTAATGATGAAGACCTTGTTGTAGCGTCTGTGGGGAAGTTGACGATAATGTTCTCAACATCAGTTGTAAACTTGGATCTGTTCTGTCTATGTTATTGTTTTTGGTGACTACGTATTCATTTGATCAGTTGATATTTATATTATCATTTTTTGAGGTCAATTACTGTTTATTGAATATGGAAAGTGTACCGAACATTCAAATTTGGGTGAATTTTCCAATACTTTAAAGTTTAAACGAACTGGCTAAGCTGTGGAACTGAAATAGGAAATTTTTCAGGATCGCAACAAAAAGAAGAATGAGTGAACAAAACTATTTAGTTCTTTGCCAATAAATTGAGCTAAATACGTATATTGACAATTATAAGAATACAGTCAGAAATTTTAGAATTTGTTACCGGAGGGAATTGAAAAACGTGAAACTGAGCTAAAGAACTAGAGCCGGAGCCGAAGAGGAGTACGTGCTAAGTTAATGGTACTTCAGATCACTGAAATTCCTTCGTCAATGATAGTGTGTGCCGATATAGAGGTGAGAAATTTTAAAACCCCGACGCTCTGTCCACTAACTAAAAACATCATGGTATCGAACAGCTGACCGAGCGTGATGGGTGAGCGGTGACCTTGTCCTCTCATTCGAGAAGACGCGGGTTTGAATCCCCCTCCACCCATCCAAATTAGGGTTTTCCATGGTTTCTGCAAATCACTCCAAGTGAATGCATGAATGGTTCCTTCAAAAGGCTATTGCCGAATTCCTTCCCGTTCCTTGCCTTCAGTTCTTTCCTGCCTCATGATCTTGACGTCGGCGAGTCGTAATGTAAAAAAAAAAGGATTGAACAATCGTTTATTCACATTAATACAATCCTCATGTTCGTATCATTTTCAATAAATGGTCGCACTTTATCCAATTAATTGAAAATTTTACTTCCCGTTCTTAAAAAGTTTTGGACATCGTCAGTTGCAGTGACATGTTTTTCGCTCATTAAATTCGAATTATAATTCCGGACGCGGTCTAAATATCGTGCCTTTGTGACAAGCAGGAGACACATTATCGTCACGCAACTCTCTTAAAACAAAAAACTGGAATGCTCCCTCACTCATATATTCAATAATAAAGGTGTACTATAACCAAAATACTTAAAAACAGTACTTCAAAATAATAAAATTTAGTAATAGAAAACACTCAAAAATTAAAATCCGATTATGACATACTCGAATGTGATGTTTACAACTTGGTCGCCAACATTTCGTTTCATCTGTGGCAAACGCTGACAACCAAGTTGATCGTCTGTGGGCCCCTTAACAAACCAAACAACAGTGACGGACGGCAAGTACAACAATCAACGATTTCTTGTGATTGTTGGAGCCATAGAGTGATGCTCTCTTTGTTTAAGCGCACGGTATTGCCAACAATTATACTTTACTATAACGAATGAGGACAGCACCCTGGATCGCATTTGAAAAGCGCTAGATCAACCTAAAAACAAATATTCGTAACAATAAAAGTAGACGTGTTTCGACACCAAAGGATAAAAGAAGTCTATTCATTTTTTTTTGTCACTAATTTCGATTACTATTTTCGAAATGCGGGTGTCACCCCCAAACGGGTGAGGAATTTTTGATATAAATGATGACAGTAAGTTTTCGATTTTGAATTTTCCTGAGACACGTTTTGACGCGAAGTTTGAATTATTTCCTTTCTCTCTTGTGGACTTAAAGTAAACAAAATAACGTTTTTTTTTGGTCTTGTACCAGATACCTTTGCCATGACAACCCATTTGAAAATAAAACTTCCAGGAAACTTTCATGAAAAGAGGGAAGCTGTAGCCTCTAGAATGCCTATTTTTACTTTAGCCAACCCCAGGACAAGTTCGTCTTCGGCATTGAAAGAAAAGCTATTGACTATATCAGAATCATTTGAAAGGAAATTACTTTGGGATGTAAACGAAGAAAACGCAAAAAAAAAAAAAAAAAAAAAAAAATAAATAAATATATCGTTAAGTTATCGCAGGAATCGTTGCACAACACAACGAACCGTTATCCATCGAAGAAAGAAACGGATATTCCAGCCCCCTGGAAAAAACTTTATCCCGCTATAAATACCGAGTATTACATATATTTAGAAATTGTACCTGACTTCTAAGACACAATTTATGAGAAAATAAAACAAACAATTTTGATGCTATCACTGCTTCTGTGACTACTAGATCTGTGTACACAACAATGAATTTCACAGCTTGTGGGTATCTTCTGAAGTTAAACTACAACATGGAGTTTTTGATATGAAGCATTTCCCTGGTTCTCACCCTGGTGAAAATATAGCAAGGGAGCTTAATAGTATCGAAAATCGTTGGGCTATTGATCAAAAACAAATTACATTTGTTCATTCATGACAGTGGTGAAAGGTTTACGCGAGGCTGAGTATGCTTCTGCAAGACGTTTCATCCATTTGCTTCAGAGAATTTTAACTGAATCATTGAAGATCCAACCTGAAGTGGCAGGAGTGATTGTTAGTGCTAGACGTCTCGCTACGCATTTAGATTGTTCGGTCTTACTTCAAGAAAAATTGCTGGCGATTCAAAAAGAAAAATTTACCCGTCAGCTGGGGCCAGATATAAGCACATCATGGAATTTTGCCTTATATATGACAGAGTTCCTGCTAAAACAAGAAAAGGCTATATCGCTATATGTGGCTGATCGCCGAATACACACTAATTTAACGCGTCTGTACAGTGGGTGTTTGATGGTAAAAATTTGACAAATTTGATAGTATTTAATTTTCAGCGGCTTGAAGTAGTGTATATAGCGAAAAAACTTTTCTTTGAATCTTGCCTTCTTTACAAGGACGAGCAAAACTGATTATTACCTCTTATTACAGAGAAATTAGTGTTCATTCAGCACAAGAACTAATTTTTTATATTTAAAAAATAATAACTGTATTTTGATTTGAAGACATAGTGTTTTCATTTGTGTTTGGACTTATTATATACTTAGCAATTGTGATTTAAAGAAAATTTTAAGACATTTTCGTAATTTTTTGAGAATCAGATACCCTCCGGATATCTGCCGGATATTGACCTACTATCCGTTATCCGGCCGGATAGTAAATATTGGCCAGATAGGCGGGATACCGGATAGTTGCCGGATAACTGTTTCATCTCTAATATTTATCACCGCGACGGCGAGATGGTTCACTGATTTGGCCAACAGACGGTGTTTAATATTTTCCCACCTGTCACAAGTAAATGTATATCAGAGAATGCTTCATTTTAAATACTAGCTGGTGCCCACGATTTGATCGTGTTTGAAAAGAATTTTGATTGATAGCTACCGACATGCAGCCACCATAGTGCATGATGCGAGGCTACTACCACACTCAAACACCAGTGGTCTGCGCTAGATAGTTGTGGCTGGAATGTGGAATATAGGGATACACATGTCTTTGGTCGAAATAAAAAAAATGTCCCAGATCGCCACTTTTAACCACCATATCTCGCAAGTCCCCACAGCTACCGACATGCAACTACACAAACACCAGTGGTCTATGCTAGGTAGTTTCGGCTGCAGAGTGAAATATAGGAACACACATGTCTTTTTATATATCAGGTCGACCACTTGCAAGCACCATATCTACCACATCCCCACAACTACTGGAGCATCCATAAACTACGTAGTCCCATTTTGGCCTCCTCTTAACCCCCTCTTCCCCCAAGTAGCCCAATGTTGCTTTTGCCACTCCCCTTATTGATTTCAGAAGACATTTTGTACTGTTTTCCCTTATTAGACTATCGTATATTATATGCGGAGATAATTAAATGACGGAAACAAATATTCACATGCTGTTGTGTGTTCTGTATCTTATTTTTAGGGCGAAAAATAATATGAATGAAAAGCTATGTGGCTTGGCTCAGAACCCCCTTCCCCCTCTCCACAAATAGCCAAGCGTAGCTTTCTGCTCAACCCCTCCACCACCAAAGACCGAACCACGTAATTTATGGATGCTCCCTACCGAAATATAACGACCGTAGAGAACGACAGGAGAGTCGAGGCTACTACCATACACTAAACCAGAGGTCTGCACTATGTAGTTGTGGGAGCAGAGTGAAATATACGGACATACACGTCTTTGGTCGAATATGAAAATGTTCCAGATCGATCACTTTCAACCACCATATCTCCCACATCCCCACAGCTACCATCATGCGGCCAAAGTTGTGCATGATGAGAAACTACATGCTACTACCACACACAAACACGAGTTCCACCCCTAGTTTCATTGGACAAGAATTCAATCTCTCGCACGCAGAATAGTCTATGTCACACTGTATGATGCTAATTCACTCGACTACATAATCCAAACTACATGTGAGAGTAATGGTTATACCCTTGCAGTCAGTCTTAGTTGGCCTAGTGGTGAAGCCAAACTAGTTAAAATTAGAAATTAAAGATTATAATAATTGTTAGTACGTGATGATGTTAACTGTAAAGTGCAACAAGAGTGAAGGTAGTGCATATGATATCGTATTTAAATCTAAATAAATAGAATTACACTGGACACTCTGGCGACTCAGTGGTTAAGGCGTCTGACTGGAAATAGAAAGGTTCCCCGTTCGAATCCTAGTCTCGGCTGGGAATTTCAATAGGCGTTTAATCCGACCATCACCTCTGGAACAACTTGCTTTGTAATGTGATAGGGCCGCCGCTAGCTGTTTGAGCGCCCGCGTGTAAAATCGATTATGCCGCCCCCTGTCAAATTACAGCAGTGGCGGATTTAGGAAATTTCCAAACCGGGTCAAAAAACTGTGAGATTGCCGCCCTTTCGAACATTATTTGCCGCCCCGATTGTTGCCATCCCGAGTGTCGCCGGCCGCCCGAAGCAGCTGTTGAGCTAAAAAAAAAAAAAGGTCGCCCGCTACATAATACGCCGCAAAATTCGTGGCGGCGACTGTCGATCACTCGTTTTGCCGCCCTCCTCGATGTGCCGCCCTGAATGTGATGTACCCCGGAACGTTTCCATGGTTCAGATTCCACGTTAAATTGTGGGTCTCCTTTAGGACTAACAAACTAGTTGTAACGCAAATGTGAAAACATCCAAAGGAAATTCAAGCCAAAGAAAGGCTTAATATGATCGTAATTGGACCAAACGAACATACATACCTACATTAAGAAAAATACCTTGAGTCTGATTTTTTTTTTTTTTTTTTTACCAATCATAATTAATTATTCAATTCATTCATTTTATTTGGTCCTATACATCATTTACATACAATTAAAGGTAGGGAATCGACAAGTGACAAAATAGAGTCTCATTTATTCATTTTAGTTACCATCGGGCATCATAAATGTTCAACGTTGTTGCAGACTTTACTCTTGATGATTTCCTGGAGCCACCGTGTCTTCTCCAATTCTATGGCGTATATTATGGCATATTGTTGATTGGTTATCGCATGTAGAATAGATCAAATCTTACTGCAGGTGTCACCATTAACGTTCCTGGGTATTTCACAATAATTTTGTGTGAACCATCCAACAGTTCCTTCGTTACCTATACTTGCCGGAGATGTGTTAGAGTTACATCTGATGATGTGCGACATGCGCCGGTAATCCTAAACTATTACAGTTCGAATTTTCCCCCTTGGCTTAACCTTCCTAGGTACTTGGCCCATACGCTCGCTGCATAGGCGACGATGGATGCGAGTATAACGTTGTGGTACGCTTTCATTACGAAAGCAGGGATTTGGAACTGTCTGTAATCTATACTTATGATTCCATTCATTGCCTGTGTTGCTCTTCCGCAGACTTCCTCCAAGTGGCCTAGAAAGTTAAGGCTTTCATCCAGCTGCAGGCCCAAGTATCTACCAACTGGACTTCTGGGGATTTTCGCATTATCTATCTTTACGATAGGATTTCGTTGTAGTTTCTTCTTTTTCGCAAACTGCATGTAATTTGTTTTAGTCTGAAAAAGTTTCTGTTTCACTTCATCACACCACTTCACAAGAATTTTTAACACTTTTTCACTCTTTGTTTCTAATTCAGATCATGAAATCTCTTCAGATAACAGAAGAAGATCATTTGCGAAGGTTAAAGACTGTACAGTCCTGGTTCTAATGCTGAATCCCAGAAAATAAGATCACAGAGAGATCCATGGGGGCAACCTTTGTGTATTTCACAAGTGATTATGGCGGGATTTAGATGACCGGACCGGATCTGGGAAAATTGGCACGAAAAACAGGCTCCTGAGAGAGAGTTCCTCCACCGCTCAACAAGATATTCCCATGCACGATCATTATACGATTCAGGTACCCGGTCCGGGTTTCCCTGGTCCGTTTTCAGGTCGAGCAGAAACCTTTTTCTAATATCAGAAACTTAATGTCAGCTCTCATAAATTCAAAGAAACTAGCTAACCCTTGTTTTGCGTGCCTACTGCTACACCTGAGTTTTCCGATTCTGCCGTTCAATTTGTGATAGTATTCTTTTGAATGACATTTGTTCTTGATTTATCAGCTTTTTATATTCTTTTTTTATTTATAGCTCTGTTTGCTCTGTTGAAGGAAGCCTATTATTGAAGGAAGAAAAAATGAAATTGAAATATTGTTCGTTGCATCGATCCCATAATGCTGTAAGGATTTCAGCTCGTTGGTAATGCACTCTTCGTCTTCGGAATCTATTTCCTGCCCCATTTCAGAACAAAAAACAAATGCTACATGAATGTAGGAAAAATTAAAAATGATAAAAACCTAAACAACAGCTATAAAATCGTAACAAATAAACCCGCGACAAAGGATAACGATGAGAAGGTATGGGGGAAGGGTGACTTGGGGCACGAAAATACAGGTCACGTCTGGAGGGGGATTAATACCAGCAGTGTGAGTGTGGAAAAGTGTAGGATCCTGATATCGGGACTATTTTCCACTCATCCACCCAAACACGTCGCCCCACTAATAACTGGTCCAGTGCTACCTTTATGTATCATGTATCCTCAGGTCGAAGGAGTATAGCCAGTGGCGTAGCTAGCGTGGGTGACACCCGGGGCGGATATCGATGGGGTCACCCCTTGAAAACTTAAATCCAAAATTGAGTATATTATATCATCTTTTAGGTGTAAAATATGATATTAATAAAACATAATTAAATAAAAATTTATTGTTATTTAAAAATAATAGTTAATAAAATTGTAAGATTAACAACATTTAAAAGATATACAAATAAAATAAAAACAATTGCTTTCACAATCCCCTCTTTCTAGCTTTAACAACTGCAAACCAGTAAATCACATTTTCGAAATTAAAAATTTGATTTACTTCATGTTCAATAATCAATATGGCAAGATTTTAGCCACGTGTTGATCACTGGTGATCGAAAGTGGTTTTAGATTAATGATAACTCCTCTGAAGATCGGGCCTCACTTGCCTGATACTGTTCCGCACCGTCACCGCACCGACACGTTTCTTACTATTGGCGCTCAGTCGGTCGAAGTTTGTCCAAAGGACACGATGTGTCGTCCGACACTCGGCCGACACGCAGCCATCATTGGATTGGTTTATGTTTTGACGCTGTGGACCAGTGTCGGTCTGCTGGATGTGGAGAACGCATAGCGAGAGTTCGGAAATTTCCCTTCCCTTACGACCAAATATTGTTTTCATGTTATTGTTGGTCTTAAAACAAGTGTCTTTTTTTTCATCCATGTTCATAAGATGTTCTTAACATGTAGGTATTGTTCTAGCATCTTCGCATTAATAAATCAAAACATTACCAGAGATGAAGATCAATTTTAAGACCCACAAAAATTGCAGCCGAGATCTGCATTTGTAACGGGGACCTTCCACACCCGAATCGCACGCCGTAACCATACGCCAGACTAATCTAGAAGTACTGAAAAATATGTACCTGTATTCAAACACATAAAAGTTGATTCGTGTTTTTTGATAGCAAAAATAGATGGTATAGAAAAAAAGTATATTCATTGTATCATGTTTGCAAACTTATTTTTCATTACACCTACATTCGGACTGGTGACTCAAATGACGGCGTGCGGTTTGGATACTGAAGGTCCCGGTTCAAATCCCGGACTTGACTGTAATTTTTGCGGGCCTAAAAATTCACATTTACCTTTGGCAATGCTTTTATCTGTTAATACGAGGATTCTAGGACGCTCAGTGTTCGAATTTCACGTTAATCTGTAGGTCTCCTTTCGAAGTTAAGTGACTACGATATAGATGCACTGCGAGTTTCCTAATAAGAAACTAGACTAAAACTTTAAGATAACATGAAATTATTATATTTATTATACAAAATCTTTACGACCTAAATTTAAATTTAAATATGTTATAACCTCATTCTTTGCTAAAAAAAAAAAAAAAAAAAAAAAAAAAAAAAAAAAAAAAAAAAAAAAAAAATAAATACTAAATGAATCGAAAAGAACCTCAAGCAAAACAAACACGTCAAGTGCGAAGAGATTGAAATTTCATTGCGATTGCGTTGAAATATGCGAGAATCTTTCATTCCGGTACAGTGTGGTAATGATTTGTTAATACTGCGCTGCAGGGCCGGATTAAGACAGCGCGGGGCCCGTAGCAAATGTGAAGAAGAGGCCCTTGATTTTTGCCGTCCTGGGGAAAATTGTGGAGCTAAAAAACAAAAAAGGTCACCCATGTAGCCTAGGTGCGGGGCCCCCTAGAAGGCGCGAGGCCCGTGGCCCGTGGCATTTGCTACCTCCTGCTACGTGGTTAATCCGGTACTGCTGCGCTGGGATACTCTTTTTGTACATAAAAGATCAACCAGATAGGTGATTAGGAATCACTGATTACATGAGTCAGATAAAAAAAGTATTTTAATGTACTTTCGTACCAAAACTGTGCAAAATAAAGTAAAGGTATCAAACCTACCTGTCATCCCCAACACTGACTCCCTGTAACAATCACTTGAAAACGTTAAAGGAGACAGGGTAGGAACATGGGCGAGCTATGGAAAATTGTGGACGCGACGGGGCGAGCTGCCACTCGGCCGACTGTCTTTGCGGTGACGGTACAGACCAGTATTGGCAAAATAGAGCTCGACCTTTACACGTAGTAACTGATACACACACTGGCGCAAATTAAAATCCCAACACCCATACGATGTTGTGATAAATGAATGAAATTTGTCCCCAAGTATGCCCACATGAAGAGTATTAAATGATTTAAAATTGAAAGTTTTACATGTAATAATGTGAGAATTACGGTGCTGTCTATAATGTAAATTGCTATTTTTTTTTATATTCTTTTAACGTACTAGTGGCGTACAGTGTGGTGTAACATGACACTTTGTTGTCCACGATTTCTTGTTGGCTAAGTATGCTCAGGCGAAGAGTGACAACTCTATACACTCAAATGTCTAACTGTGAGAGAGGTCGGAGAATTGACGTGTTTTAAAAAGGTGCATCATATCGTGAAATCTCCCAAAGGATTGGCCGTAGTGCATTGTCAGTATACAGACTTATTACACAGTGATGAAAGAAAGCTCTAATACTCCAGGTCTATACTGATGGATAACAGCACGTGAAGACCGCCACATTGTTTGGGTGGCTGCTGCTGGCAAATGGTTGACTGCAGGCCAGATCCAAACAGTGGTTACAGAGAGAGTCACCCCCCTCCCCGGACGATTGAAAACCAATTGCTTGAAGCTGGAGTACGCTCTCTGAACCCTATGCAATGTGGCCCATTAATATGATTTCATTGCCAGCATCATCTAACCTGGCGTAATGCAAAACATAAAAGGACATGTGAATGGCGTTAATTTGTGTTTACAGACGAGTCTCGATTCTGTCTGTGGCAAAGTGATAATTCACGACATGTTCGGAGGCGTATTGGAAAACGGCTTACCTGCTGTGATTTCAGAACATCACACAAATGCAGTCACCGGTGTCATATTTTGACGGTAATCAGTTTCGAATGCATAACTGCGTCGGCTGTTGTTGATGGCACAATAACAGCCCACCACTATGTGGACAGGGTACTGCATCTTATTGTGATACCATTCATGTTCACCATTCAAATCGCATCTTGCAACAAGATAATGCCCGTCCTCATATTGCGGCCATCGTTACACAAGCCTTGCAAGGAGTTTCGATCACAATTTGAACAGCACAGTACCCAGATGTGTCCCCAATAGAGCATGTCTGGGATACCAGGAGTAGACACATTTGATTACATGGTGACCCAGCACAAACTAAGCAATAACTGACTGCAAAAGACATGCAGGCGTAAAGAGAAATACCCCAAGAAGACATTCGAAACACTTGTTGATTCAATGTCGGCAGGAATCCACGAATGCATTGGTGCTCAAGTTGGACGCATTTCTTACTGAAAACTGTATCTAAAGGTAATAACTTATCCTGATCCATTTCCATTTGCTATCATTTCTTCTGGGTATGGCCCTGGATATATCTTCAAAGTTTCCTAAAATTCTACCAATCCTGTATGCATGGTGAGATTATAATTTTTGCCAGTGTAACTATAGGGCGACCATAATGTTTCGCTATAAATTTTTAAAAAATCGAAAACTACCCAATCATTTGTTGTTGAAACGTTAACATAGGTTGTATTTAAATGACTTCGCAAGGGATATCGAGAGGAAAGTTAACAGAAGTGGCTTGATCAAAGTAGAAGCAATTCCAGACACAAATGGGGTTCCATCGGTGCAAACCCAGAATCCGGGTGCCACAAGTCGTGAGACCCTGGGAGAGACTGTATAGTCAGAGAAGCAACTCTACATTAAGTTCCTTCATAAAAATAGAACAATAAATGCAATATAAAAACAACGATTTAAAAAAAAAACGGCTTAGGTAATATAAGAACATGCCTTTGCGGTATCTGCCGTCTTTACATGAAGTACTTCACAAGTGAAGTATTTTACTATCCGCCTAAGATACACGTAGCTACAGACTTCTAAATATGACATTGTATGTACTGAAGACCGTCTTCACGTGTTGATTTTACATTTCTAGCGCCGCTATGTAGCATATAAATAAAAATGTTGTAATCGGCTTGATGTTCGCTCAGTTTGATCAGGAACAAAAGTTCGACATCCCTGTCGGTTTAAGGAATACACCTGTATTCGACAGAGGGGTTACCCATAATACAAATTTTCTTCTTCTCTAAATTTATTATGGAAAATTCATAGAGAATCATACGCTTATTTATTTCATCGCGATCATATTTGCATATTCTCGATCAGAAGAAAGCATAGCAAACTTACATGAACCTAGAATTTAAGTGCTTACTAATGTTACAATTTCGCTAGCAAGATACGCGGTTTCGACTTTTTTTAAATTTATTTATTTAAATGGCTTTCAGCCTTATCAGCCACACAGCCAAGTTCTTTGCGTTTTATGACAATTCACATTTCATTACTTTACAGTTCTATTTACATAGTTTAACAATTTACATTTTATTTCCTTTACAGTTTTAAATATATACTAGACGACCCGTGCGAAAATTTCGCGAATAAAATGCGATGAATAGTGAGGTTGAATGCTTGTGATATAATGAAAAGTAGAACCGTACTTTTGTAGCAATTTTTGATTTTATGTGTGTGTGTGTGTGTGTGTGTGTGTAATAGGTACACGTCAAAATACTAGCAACATATTACGAAACAGTTAGGAAAATTTAAAACACTCTGTATTTATGACAAACTGTCACTGACCTTAACAGAATAAATTAAATCTGAACAAAATGCACACAACGTATCAATATCTCTGAAATATTTGTTGCTGTGCGAGGAAAATAAATACCTGGTGACAGAAAAGTGCGTTGTAAAAATACTAATACTTTTGCCCTCTAAGGTCAGAATTTTGAAACATTTCTTTGTTAAAATGAGGTAAGGGAACCGAAGACATTACGAAAACCTCAATCTTTAAAATGATACCTCGTTTATCAATTTTGTTTAATTGTTAAATGGCTCCAGATACAAAAAACGCATTTTAGAAAAATTGACATTTTTACCCTTTAAGGTTCAGATTACAAAAAATTCCTTTCTTAAAATATAATGTTACCACGGTGGTGACCTTATTCTTTTATATGATACCTCAATTATCTATATCTGTTAGATATTAGGGGAGATAAATCGCTCGTGACACAAAAATGCGTTATAGAAAAATTTATACTTTTTCCCTTTATGGGATGAATTCAAAAAACATTATTTCTTAAAATATGATGTCACAAAGCTGAAACATTACTCCTTATAATCCTACTTCATTTATCGATTTTGGTTAGATATCCAGGGAGATAAATGGCTCGAGATACAAAAAACGCCTTTTAGAAAAATTGACATTTTTGCCCTTTAAGGGTCGAATTACGAAACATTCCTTTCTTAAAATATAATGTTACCACGGCGGATACCTTATTTTATAAAATGATACCTCATTTATCTATATCTGTTAGATATTAAGGGAGATAAATCGCTCGTGACACAAAAATGCGTTATAGAAAAAATTATATTTTTCCCTTTAAGGGTTGAATTCCAAAAACGTTCTTTCTTAAAAAATGATGTCATAAGGCTGAGACAATATTTTTCATAATCTTACTTGATTTATCGATTTTGGATAAATATCCAGGGAGATAAGTGGCGCGAGACACAAAAAACCTATTTTAGAAAAATTGACATTTTTGCCCTTTAAGTACCGAATTACGAAAAATTCCTTCCTTAAAATATAATGTTACCACGGCGGTGATCTTATTCTTTAATATGATACCTCATTTATCTATATCTGTTAGTTATTAAGGGAGATAAATCGCTCGTGACACAAAAATGCGTAATAGAAAAATTTATACTTTTTCCCTTTATGGGATGAATTCAAAAAACATTCTTTCTTAAAATATGATGTCACCAAAGCTGAGACAATATTCCTCATAATCCTACGTCATTTATCGATTTTGGTTAGATATCCAGGGAGAAAAATGATTCGAGATACAAAAAACGCATTTTAGAAAAATTGACATTTTTTGCCCTTAAAGGGTCTAATTCCGAAAACTTTATTTCTCAAAATATGATGTAACCAAAGTGGAGACTATATACTTTAAAATGACACCTCATTCATTGATTTCGGTTAAGTATGAAGGAAGATACAGGTTTGTGACAAAAAAATACCTTATAGAAATAATATATATGACTAGACGACCCGTGCGAAAATTTCGCGAATAAAATGCGATGAATAGTGAGGATGAATATAATGTCACCAAGTTCACTCATTACTCTTCATACTCCTACTTCATTTATCGATTTTGGTTAGAAATCCAGGGAGATAAATGGCTCGAAACACAAAAAACTTATTTTAGAAATATTGACATTTTTGCGCTTTATGGGTCAAATTACGAAAAATTCCTTTCTTAGAATATAATGTTACCACGGCGGAAACCTTAGTCTTTAATACGATATGTCATTTATCTATATCGATTAGATATCAAGGGAAATATAAGGCTCGTGACACAAAAATACGTTGTTGAACAATTTATACTTTTTCTCTTTAATAGTTGAATTCCAAACACTTCTTTCTTAAAATATGATGTCAGCAAAGCTGAGATATTATTCCTCACAATCGTACTTGATTTATCGATTTTGGATAGATATCAAGGGAGATAAGAGGCTCGAGACACAAAAAACGCATTTTAGAAAAATTGACTTTTTTGCCTTTTATGGGTCGAATTACGAAAAGTTCCTTTCTTAAAATATAATGTTACCACGGCGGAGACCTTATTCTTTAATATGATACCTCATTTATCTATATCGGCTATATATCAAGGGAGATAAATCGCTCGTGACACAAAAATCGGTTATAGAAAAATTTATACTTTTTTTCTTTAATGGTTGTATTCCAAAAACATTCTTTCTTAAAATATGATTTCACAAAGCTGATACATTACTCCTTATATTCCTACTTCATTTATCGATTTTGGTTAGATATCCAGGGAGACAAATGGCTCGAGATACAAAAAACGCATTTTAGAAAAATTGACATTTTTGCCTTTTAAGGGTCGAATTACGAAAAGGTCCTTTGTTAAAATATAATGTTACCACGGCGGAGACCTTATTCATTAATATGATACTTCATTTATCTATATCGGTTAGATATCAAGGGAGATAAATCGCCCGTGACACAAAAATCGGTAATAGAAAAATTTATACTTTTTTCCTTTAAGGGTTGAATTCCAAAAACATTCTTTCTTAGAATATGATGTCACAAAGCTGAGACATTACTCCTCATAATCCTACCTCATTTATCGATTTTGGTTAGATATCCAGGGAGATAAATGGCTCGAGATACAAAAAACGCATTTTAGAAAAAGTTACATTTTTGCCCTATAAGGGTCGAATTACGAAAAATTATTTTCTTAAAATATAATGTTACCATGTCGGAGACCTTATTCGTTAATATGATACCTCATTTATCTATATCGGTTAGATATTAAGGGAGATAAATCGCTCGTGACACAAAAATGCGTTATAGAAAAATTTATACTTTTTCCCTTTAAGGGTTGAATTCCAAACACATTCTTTCTTAAAATATGATGTCACAAAGCTTAGAAATTACTCCTCATAATCCTACCTCATTTATCGATTTTGGTTAGATATCCAGGGATATAAATGGCTCGAGATACAAAAAACGCATTTTAGAAAAAGTGACATTTTTGCCTTATAAGGGTCGAATTACGAAAAATTCCTTCCTTAAAATATAATGTTACCATGGCTGAGACCTTATTCTTTAATATGATACCTCATTTATCCATATCGGTTAGATATTAAGGGAGATAAATCGCTCGTGACACAAAAACGCATTGTAAAAATATTGATACCTTTGCCCTTTAAGGGTTGAATTACGAAAACTTTCTGGCTTAATATATGACGTCACTAAAGCGGAGATCTTAATCTTTAAAACGATACTTCATAACACGGTTTCAGATAGGTATCCAGGGAGATAACTGACTCGTAACACGGAAAACAGCATTTTAGAAAAATTTACATTTTTGCCCTTTAAGGGCCGAATTCCGATAACTTTCTTGCTTAAAATATGATTTAACCAAAGTGGAGACCATAAGCTTTAAAATGACACCTCATTCATTGGTTTCGGTTAAGTATGAAGGAAGATATAGGCTTGTGACAAAAAAATACCTTATAGAAATAATATATATGATAATTTACATTACAGTTCTATACACAACAGTTACGGTTCCGACTGTTTTAAACACAAGCTTTACAAAAACTGATTACCAATGACGGACGATACCATCAACGAACACTTGGACCCGTTCAGATTGATTTGAAACCTGACAGTATTACTAGTTTAATGCACAGTTTTTACTAGCATAAATTCGAACATGATACGATTTCATGTCGAATATAGGTGCATAGGTCGGATAACGCGAAATGTACTCAGTTTGTACATCACGAATCTGTCAGATAATAAATTCAAAAATTACTAGAAAAACTTCAAAGCACTTGTAAATCTTAGCTTGAAAGCTAATGGAATTCTAAGTAAGCAAAACAATTTTAAAACCTAGACTACGCGTATTTCGACATACGCTTGGTTTTCATTTCCAAATTTTCTCTAAATATTTTCGAGGATTTACAATTTAACTGTCTAATTACTATGATTTTAGCAATTATATATAAATTTTAAAACTTCCTCTCTTTATACAAGAAAACTTACATTATATCCACCGCCGCTTCTAACAAACCAAACAACAGTGACGGACGGCAAGCACAACAATGAACGATTTCTTGTGATTGTTGGAGCTACAGAGCGGTGCTCTCTTTGTTTAAGCGCATGGTATTGCCAACAATTATATTCTACTATACCGAATGAGCACAGCCGCCTGGATCGCATTTGAAAAAGCGCTGGATCAACCTAAAAACAAATATTCATAACAATAAAAGTAGACATGTTTTGACACCAAAGGATAAAAGAAGTTTTTTTTTGTGTCACACTAATTTCGATTACTATTTTCGAAATGTGGGTGTCACCCCCAAACAGGTGACACCCGGGGCGGACCGCCCCCACCGCCCCCCCCCCCCCCCCAGCTACGCCACTGAGTATAGCTCCAGTTTTTATCAGGAGCGGTCCAGTTGTTTAAAGGTGTTGTGTGAATGGAGACTTTCCCGGCATATCGATTCAACAAAATCTTCTCGGGTGTCCAGCTGGATGGTGGTGTAAAAACACGAAGTTTCGACAGCTGACTCTGCTGTCTTCATCAGGTATCTTGTAGTTGTTTTCAGCTGACTGTCTCTACCTCTGCCTCGACAGTTGAGGCAGAGACAGTCAGCTGACAACTATAAGATACGTGATGAAGACAATAGAGTCAGCTGTCGAAACGTCGTGTTTTTACACCACCATCTGGCTGGACACCCGAGAAGATTTTGTTGTTCCCGCTTATGTTGTTAGGGCATCCGATTGTAACAGCTCTATGCTTGCAGTAGTCTCTCAGACTGTAGTACAAACGTGATAGTAAATTTGTCAAAATGTTGAAAACAATGCTGGCCACTGCAAGCTTTAGAAAGCCTCAGAGATGTAAACCAGGATTTCCACTGCATATTTCTTCTATGATCCTTCGACTATTTGGGTGGTTTGGTTTATTGAATCCTTATTCGAAATTCTTGTCCTAAAATCATACCAAACGGGATTTATTCCTCTGGCTGTTCTGAAGTCTTGAAGATGGTGGTACATGACTTTTTCTGGCACCTTCCCCATCACGTTTAATAGGCAGATAGGGTGGTGTGATTTCGGCTTGGGGGGTTCTTTATCATCTACTATTGACTATTACAATCTTACCACATTTCCAGGTGCTTGACATTCTTCCCTGCCTAAGGCATTAGTTAAATAGTCTACAAAAAATAGGGACCACATCCAGGGTCTTCTACACACAAGAACTTTTGGATCACTTCAGCCGTGAATTCGTCTGGTCCTGGTATTCAGAGAATTGATTGCTACTACTACCTCTTCCAGTGATATGTTGCTATCCATGTCATCACTCCCATAGGGTTGCTACATTTTTGCGGTAGAGCTCATCTTGTAGTCCAGTGGTTCGCTTTGGACTGTCGGGCAGCAGTAAGCTGTTTAACAACCCATCCGCTGATTCCTTCCAGTTAGTAGTAATTCTCCCGCCATCTCTTCTGATTGAGGACAAAGTGGGAAATTGTAATTTACCAGCGGCTAATTTTTATGGAATTCCCCATGGATTAACCTTCAGAGTTTCTTCAACAAATGCCTCCCTTCTAATTTGCTTGGTTATTAGAATTTATGGATCGTATTCTACTCACATTTGCCTATAATAATTCAGAAGAAAATCTTTTTCTGCAACTATTCGGCTCCTTTGGTAGGCTGTTTTAACTTTTCTTACTTTAGCTTTCAATGCTTGCAATTCCACGGCCCAGATCTATCTGTTGTACCACAAATCTTGGTCAGAGGAACAGTTGCTTTCATTGCATCCTGAATCGCCCATGTTAATTTCCTCAACATATTGTCCACATCGAAATTCCTTCTGATACTACTGGAGCCGAGAAAACTTCTGTCAACCTCTGCCATGAAACCTGTCTTATGTTGTTTGGAGTTTTGAAGTAGATTTTGTACAGATCTGCTATTTTACGTTTTGTGGCAGTACGGAACTGTATAATGTTGTCAGGTCATCCATCACACGCCAGTCATGCTACAGTTACCCTGCAACGTTATTTGTTAGAGTAACCTCGATGTTGGTATACTCGCCAATTGTCTTGTTGTAGGTATACGGATTGCACTTTTTGTTACTGACCTTCAGCTGCAATTCATGAATAAGATTTACCAGCATGTCACTTCTAGCATCTGTTAGACGACTGTGGCATAGAACTGAATTTGTGTTTACAACAGCTGTTGTTATTATCAGTTGGTCCGAGAGAGCTAAATTTATTTACCTTATTTTGTTCAGATATGGCTCGATTTCTTTTAAAAACTGAAAATACATGTTCAGTAGAACAAATTACCCCAGCGTGTGCTAATCTGATCACAAGTGGTGTGTTCATCAAAAAGTTGAACTAGCTTGGTCACTACAATGTGCTTATTTAATACTATTAAGGCTGAGATGGGTCTGGGTACAGTTGAAATTATCTGCAATATCAGTGGCATATATGGAATTTTCCTTTGTTGAGAGTATGGCACCTGAAGGCAGATAATATTGGAACAAACGTCCTCCATCAGTTTCCTTACTTGATGCAGGACAGTAATACTTCCCTTAGCATTGAGTTAAATGATTTTTATTTTTCAGCTGTTTCAAACGCTGTCAGTAAATTATCATCAATTCTCTTGGTAACTCATTTCATTCTTATTCCAAAACTATTGGAGTGGATGAGAAAGTGATTTTCTGGGTAGAAGAATTTTTAAAAGGTAAAAAACAGAAAGTTAGGGTAGGAAATGCAGTATCAAAAGAAGTGGAAGTAAAAATGGGAGTGCCGCAGGGTAGCATATTGGGACCATTGCTATTCATTTTTCTAATGAATAATTGTGTTGATTGTTTACCATCTGAAATTAGATTGTTTGCAGATGACATAATGCTATATAAAAGGGTTAAAACAGTAGAGGACAGTAAACAGTTGCAGGGAGAACTGGACAGGATATCTAGTTCGGTTAGTAAACATGGGATGAAAATAAATGCAAAGAAGAGTCAGCTTATCAGATACACAAATAAAAGGTTGATTTGATTATAAGGTGGGGAGGGAATTACTCACTAAAGACTTGGAATGTAAATATCTTGGCATTACATTTGATAACCAGCTTAACTGGGCAGGAAACATTGGACAGGTGGTAGGAAAAGGTTTCAAAATTCAGCACTTCTTGAAGAGAGTGATGAGGGGATGTACGGAGGAAGTAAAGGAGCTGGGTTACAAAACTTTGATTAGACCATTGCTAGAATATGGTAGTGTAGTATAGGACCCACATTATGAGTATCAAATACTAGAGTTAGAGAAGGTGCAAAAAGGGCTGCTAGATTTGTTTCTGGAAATTATTGCAGAATGCAATCAGTAACAGATATGATAAAAGAGATGGAGTGGGATTCATTGAAAGACAGGAGGAGGGTGAAGAGGGTCATGGGAATGTTCAAGGCGTATACTGGTGATGTGGCGTGGAAAGATATTGGTGTAGGTATGAAAAGTAGTGCATGGAAAGGAAAGATTGACCACAAGCTGGCACTGGATTTCAGGCACAAGGGTGTGGCAAGATTCTCTTTTTGTATGAGTGTCAGGGATTGGAATAAGTTACCATGGAAAATGATGAATAATTTACCAAAAATGTTGAAGGAATTTAAAGTTAAAATTTACAGAGGGTAAATGTAGGTGGGTGCAGGAAAAGCAGAATATGGATGTTCAGGGATATTGCCACCGGAGTGTGTGCTCCATTGCAATTTTATTAAATTAAATCCCTGACTTACTTCCCTACGAAAGAAAATCTTCCCACGCCCTTGTGCCCAAACTCAAATGCTAGCTTGTGGTCACGGTCATCTTTTCCCTTCCATGCATTACTTTAAGTTCTTACACTAATATCTTCCATGCCTCATCAACAATATATGCCTTGTAACCTCCCATGATTCTCTTCACCCTCCTCATGTCTTCCAACGAATCTCATTCCAGTTCATTTATAATATCAGTTACTGGTTCTTTTCGGCAAAAATTTCCAGAGACATATCTAGCAGCCCTTCTTTGCACCCCCTCTAACTCTTGTGTTTGATACTCAAAATGTGGGTCCCATAATACACCTCCATATTCAAGCAATGGTCTGATATACAAAATAGATAATATTTATGAGTGTCAGTCCTTGAAATAAGCAATTTGCTGCACTAAGATGTATTCAGAAAATTGAGTAATGTCTTCCTGGACATGTAACTGCCAAGTGATTAAGTCTTGGTCTTCTTGTTTGGCAATTATGTTAGTGGGGCACTGAATTTGACAAGGTTCCTTGTGTATCTTGAGATGCCAAACATAAGAAATGCTTGTCACTTATTGACAGAAATGGTACCTTTAATTTAACTTGGGACACACGCACATTAAGTGGTCTCATGTGCCATGTGGAAAACGCTTTATTTCAAAATGTGCCAAGGCATTTTTGTTTGGTGACATTTCACAAATTGTACCATTTAAATTAAAAAAAAAAAAAAAAAAAAAAAAAAAAAAAAAAAAAAAAAAAAAAAAAAATTATGGATTTTTCCTAAGTGTTCATTATTTAACTATAATTTCCTTTTTTGTTTTGTTTGGGTGGCTAAGCATAAATAAGTGTTATTTGTAATAGTAATAATAATATGAAAGTAACATTTGTATTAATGGGATAGTCTAATTAATACTGTATATTAAAAACTACTATTTTGTAAAAATGGTTGTTTAGTTTGCAATTATTTTAATTAAATTTTTCTGTAGTATGTTTTTAAATTAAAAAGTTTACTATTTTCATTATGCTCTCTTCTTACTAAATTCCAACAAACTAAAGTAATCATTACTAACAGGTATGACTACTCCTTCACCAAACTTTCCTTTAGATCTGCAAAATATTTCATTATTTTTTGGGAAAATTTGTTTACCTTCTCTACATCTTTTAACCAAGATCCAACCTTATTTGCTGCCACTGATTTGTTGTTTTGTTTTATCTCCACTATTCCAGAAAACCTAATAATTTTGTTGTTGTTATATTACTATAGCTTAATAGCAGTAGTTTAGTATTTGGCTCCAGCATATCTTTTCATTATCTTTTAATTTTCTTGAAACAACCCTTCTTTTATTATTTATTGAGCTTCAATTACTTCTTGGAAGCAACTAGTTTCTTTCCCTTATGTTAAATCAATGCCTTTCAGAAAGCTATTATGTTCCCTTGACCAAATGCATCTAACCAAGAAATGACACTGTTATAACCAGGGCCGGCATTAGGGGGGGGGGGTAAGCGGGTCAAATGTACCGGGGCCCGTCGGCTGATGGGGGGCCCCAATTACCGGCTGCAGGGGCCCCCAGGCCTCGAAGCCAAGAATCTACCTATCATCGCCCGGCAAGTTTGTAGTATGTACTCAGTTCTCGCACCTATTTATGTATAATCAAGCTAGTATTAGTGTTTATATACATAATTGCTTTGATATATTCCTTTCTTGTCTCAAGTAGTTCATATGTATCCTGGTTTAACCTCCTCATGGCTGTGTTTAACTATTGCTAATCATGGTGATATAGGACCTCGATTAACTCCAGTTCCATGTAATGTGCCTCTTTTAACATTTTACTAAGGTCAATATGTGTACTATAATCCATTCACTAAGATTTGACAGTATAAATGTAAAAAATTCAACCATCATTTTGTTTGTTATTTCAGGTAGTGAACAAATTAGAAGAAGGACTGAAGAGAAAAGTGATGATGAGGATGATACAGTGAGTTTCACTCTTCATATTTAAAGAATTATGCTTGATTCTTATTCAATTCATCATCTTTTGCAAATTACTATATTTCTTTTTATTGTCATTACATGTGTAAATTAAGTTAAAATGTTTACTGATAGGTTAGAAATAAAGGTGTTTTTTTCATCACCTTCATCAGATATTACACTCAAGAGCAAATGCATTAGAGATAAATGTCTAGTATTGTGTAACTCATCTTTTATCCTCATTATGACATTAATTTGTCTCAGTATAGAATTGAAGATAGTGCCTTACAAATCCATGACCATTGAAACATTTCCCATTATTCCCAAAGATTTGGGTGAGAGAAGTCAGATTATTGAACATCTTTTTCAACAGCATTCTAGATGTGCTTGATGGAATTGAGTTCAGGATACCATGCTTGATGAGGAAGCAAGTACACACCTACGGTTTGATCATTCAACCTTATGAATACAATTTAGTAGTAATGACATGACATATTAGCTTGCTGAAAGGGAGTAATCTAGTGGGATATTCCGAATAAACAAAATTGAGGACTTGGTCATCAAGGATATTCCAATGATATTGACCTGTGGGGTTCAATGACACACATATTGGAGACTCCATTTCAGTCCACATTAGCAGTAGCCACCTCTTGGAGAGTTACCTGCTGGCTACAGGGACCCATTACTTCGTGGTGTTTTTACTATAATCATATACTACTATCAGTAAGTATCAATGTGGATATTGACTCATAAGTCAACTTTTTGAGTTCATGGACAATGTTTCCACACCCATGTTAATCTTTGTGCTCCCTGATGTCTTGTCAGCAGAGGTCCACTTTCGGAACAGTGGCTTTTGTACTCCACCAACAAGAAAATTCACAGGTAAAGGTTTTGTAAGGGGCTAGGCTATACGCTATGTATAGTAAGCCTCAAACTCCTTAACTAACAACTTGCACTTCCAAATAAATTTAGTCAAAATATAAAATAAAGTTCCAACTGTGCAAAAAGGTTAGACCATGAATACACCTTAGGAATTAAAAATCAACTGTAGATTAACATGGTTGCCACTCTCTATATTATTTTAACCTTCAGAGAGAAAAGGGTTCAGTTTAAAATATGAAAATAAAGTCACTGGTCAGGTTTCACCATTAATATATTCTGACAACAAAACAACAAAAGGTTCACAATTACAGTTGATTCGGCGATCGGATATTAATTTCAAAAGATTGCAAGTTATGAATCACAGAAGACAGACAGCCCAAAACCCCTGAAAACTTTGTATTACTTATTTATTGTCCTGATCACATTTTACTATTTCAAAGAATTCCATTATGGCCACCATCCAGCATGTTGGCTGTCATCATAAGAGTAGTACCAACTACTATTTCTCACTTCCGAGTGTCGCAGACCCAGTGCACATGAATTTCCAAGACAGACTGACTCGACTGGCCCGAAAAGCCCTAAATAGCACGAGAAAGTCTTCCAAGTCACGTGGCACCCATAATATAGTGCATCCAAGATACTTGCAGTAGGGCTTTCTGATTTTAATATTATTTTGAGCATTTATTTTAAACAACTTTCCCCCTTGGATGATTTTCGTAAATTTAATGGTTTGGCTGTTATTAATTTTCTCCTGTTTGCTGTGTAGGGGCCTTGATGTCACTGGTCACAAGTGTATCCTTACATAGAAAAAGTTCCTGTTTGGATCTCCATATTCAAAATTCAAACTAAAAAAAGTTTATCATGAATAGCTCTGAAAATAAGGTTTATATCAAAAATGAATTTTAGCATGGTATTCCCCCGTGTCAAATACATCTTTTAAAAGTAATTTTATTCCCTGACTTTGATTAGTTTGGCCGTGAAAAATTTATATAAGCCAGCAACATGTGAATTTAGATGCAGTAGTACTTAAAAATTCCTTTCAAACTTTATTTACTGTACAAAATTTTTCAAAAAGTTTAACATGGTGTTCAGAAAGGATTCAAGTTGTAATAACCGTGTCTTTTAATATCAGAAATGCTTTAAATATGCTTTAGTTAATATTTGAAAGTGCCGGTTTATGTAACTAAGTATTTTATTATTTTTAAAATGCCTAAAACTATTGCTGGTATGTTGTTTACTTCAAAATTGAGTGTCTCTTGGTTGATTAATATTATAACTATTTTTATTTAATCGAAACGTGTGGTGATAAGGTGCTGTTATCACGTATTCAAAATTAAGTGTTTACATGTTGAATTCTTGGAGTTTACCACGATTTAGGTGAGTTTAAAGACTGTTTTCTATCATTGATTGTCTATTTAGAGCTGGTATTATAAATTGAGTTAGTTTTTTAGATTTTAAATCACCCTGTATTTTGATATAAGCTGCAGTATCGGCTTCTGTATGATTCCAGTCCCCCATGTCCTGTAGCGACGAGATTAAGAATTTTACAAATTCTGAGATGGTTACAGTTTGTGTGTTTGTAATGACCTAGTGACAGGGTGTTTATTGGCTGCACATTCCACTTCTATTGTAGCAGCCTTGAGTTAATCCAGTAAGTCTAATGGGTATAGGGTAAGCTTTCTGGTGTAGTTCACAGCAGACTGTGGCAGAGGTGAAGATTGAGTTAAGGGCCTCTGAAAATCCCTACTGGAACAGAGATTTGAACCCAGAACCTTTTAATCTTAAGTCAATCTTATCTATTGAGCCACCAGACCTCTAATGATAAACAGGTAAACAGAACAAATTGAAATTTTGTATATGTATGTATTTTCTTTTTCCTTCTATTTATAATTTTTGGTTGCTATTTATTACCACACCCAAGGGTATTAGGTTTTCTGAAGCTCTTCTTTCCTTAATTTGTGGACCCACACAGCCACTGTTCGTATGTTTACAATGGTCAACTACAAATTCTGTCCATTCACATAACAAGAGTTTAGTGTATTTACAATATTCTAACTGGCTAAGTGCTTTTTCTTTTCAGGACAATAAGAGGTTATTTGAAGTATTGTGTAACTATGCTCTCATATGAAATCTATGAGACTACACCCTTTTTAAAAATAGAAAATGCTAAACATTTTTTAAATTTAAAATGCCAATGATGTTGACAGAATTTTTTTTTCTTTTTTTTTTTGTGTTTCAGGATTCAAACTAAAGAAGCTACAGTCACTGGAAGTTATTGCTGGGGAAAAATCTGAAGTAGGAAGCCAACAGTGTGCTGTGAAAAATTTGTTTTCCTTTGGGGATATGAGGTTAATTTACAATCTTGAACACTGTTTACAGATTTTTGGTGTAGACATTTTTAATTGAATTACCTAGAACATACAGACAACAGAAATTGGCAAGTAACCGAAATTACCATAGTTATATGTATAGTTAAATTATTAATGTATTGTGCAATATCTGATTTTTTCTGTGTCTTTTGTAAGATCGAGGCTAAAAGTGAGTAAACATTTTTTGGAAAAATGGAGGCTTTCCTTCCCAGCTTACCAATTGCATAAAAATTTTTTTGGGCCTCGGACTGGGGATTAAAACATGCTCCCACAATGGGAGGCCCATGAAGTTTTTTACACAGAAGATCCACTCATACATCAAAACATTTTATTAATATATTTTTCTCGGGCTTCCAGCCGTGTTAATATATCATATTTGCTGGACGTTTCGAAGGCGTCCATCTCTGCCTCCATTCTCAACCAAATGTCAGTGTATAACGGTAACGAGCAGAAGAGCGGATGACGTAATCGTGTTGTGTTGGTTTTTGTTTTCCACCGTTTCCGTAGCAGCGGCTGAATAAACAAACAGTTATACACTGACATTTGGTTGAGAATGGAGGCAGAGATGGACGCCTTCGAAACGTCCCGCAAATATGATATATTAACACGGCTGGAAGCCCGAGAAAAATATATTAATATTCAACGCCGTGAAAAATTACGATCCTAAAACATTTTATGTTTGTTGAGACAACAAAATCAGTGCATATTTACTCGTTCGGATTGTTTATTCTGTGTCCATTATTTTTATGAGCAGTGTTACGTGAAATAAAATGGCAAACCTTCAATTTTATTTAATGAGAAACGTGGGGGAAGGAATTACTTGAAGTTGAGATTGTGATAGATGGTTTGTGTCCTGGATAAGTTTGTAACCTGTATTTTTCAGAGTGACTAGAATTTTTCAGGAGATTAGAAAATAAAGCTGTTTAACTATCTAAGCATATAATAAAACTGTAACCAGGAAGAAGTCTGTACATCTAAGTTTTTTTTAAAAAAAACTTTTGTTACTATTAATAAGCTACAGAGGACTTAACTGATTTTTTTGTTTTTGTTTTTTAATTTGTCTGTCTGCATGTTGGGATGAAAAGGATTCGCCCAAAAATTTCGGATTTTGTCGGGGTTTCAATTAATGTTTAATACATCTTATGGTCCCCTGGCTGTTACAGGATAGTATGTTTAATTTTCATGTGACGTCGAGAAGCTAAGAAACTTAGAATAAATTTTCTTTGAACGTGATTCTTGCAGATTTTAATCTGGTTTGAATTAATGTACAACAGGTGGTTACGCAGGTAAAATGGGATATGTTTAATTTTGCTTGTCCTCTAAAGTCAGAGAAATTAAACTATTATTTTGTCGAGAGCGAGATTAAAGTAATTGTAAAAGCCTTTGGAACCATGAGTAAAATAAAGTTTGTTTTATTACAAGTTTACGTGGGGGATTAATGTATTGAACAGATTTATAGTTATTTACTTCCAGCTCTATTTTTTTTTCGTGTTTTAGTGCACGAGTTTTTTGAGGAATGAAGTTATAGTTACTTGCGGAGACCCTCTATGGAATAAGAATTTGTGTTGAATGAACCACAGGGATATATTTCAGTTAGCTCTTGACGATGTTGGTTTACGTTAGATTAATGGTACAGTTGGGGACACAATTCGCTAGACCCCCTCGCCTTTCGATTATGCTTCGTTCTAGACACGAATACCGCATGGGACAGCATAACTGGTAGGTGGTACACTAAATTCATGACAAAATAGACCTCTCATACCCAGCACTTTACCCAAGACTGAAAAAAAAAAATACGAGCCCGCGCAGCAAGAAACTCGCAGACGCTTAGAGGCAAAGTTCGGAGTTCTACAGTTAAAATAACGCGAATATCACCATTTTAGTAATAATAATTATTGAAATAACCAAATATTGATTATAGAGGAATGATAAAACTTTTTTCGTAATTTTGATAACCATTGTGTAATTTTATTTCCCTCGAATTAACAATTGGCAATTCGCTAGCAAACGCAATTATATGAAGAATACCGAAAAGGAATCGCCTTAAATTACGCACGGAAAACCAATAAGAGAGCTTTAATGGAATTAGTTACACTTGTCTAGCGCTGCAGCGTTATAGAACTGTGCGTGTGACAAATACATGCATAAAAGGTTGAGGGTAAGTAGAAAGATCATTTACGAAAGAACTCTAATGGTAAACTAAGTCACGAAATACAAATACTAAGCTATTAAATGGTTCGGAATATTAACACCTTAATTTTGTTTTCACATAACGTATTTAGAAGTAAGCTTAACTTGATCGCAGTAGCAACAGTTTTAGTAGTAATAATAATAATTAATAACAGTAAATAAATACAATCCGTCTGCATTGTGAATTAGCGGTTCCACATTTTAAATCTGGAAGATAGAAGCAGGAAAACTTTATAACACTCTTTGTTTCTAACTAACACTGATACTTCTATAAAATTTTCTGTCAAACATTACTTCCTGCCTTCCAAGCCCGATGGGTTATAGGTAAAACTGTTGCCTGGCATTCGGGAGGACGCGAATTCAAACCCCGTCGGGATCCAATTTCAGTATTCCATGGTTTCCGTAAATCTCTCCAGCTGAACTCAGAAAAGTTCCTTCAAAAAGCGTGGCTGAAATTCTTACCCGATCCCAGTTTCCAATAATCAG
>JARYHS010012519.1:48529038-48562993 GCA_031002005.1 Vandiemenella viatica
AACCCCTAGAACAGGCTCAGGTCCATATAGAGGGATAACAGCACGTGAAGACCGCCAAATTGTGTGGATTGTTGTTGCTGGCAGATGGTTGACTGCACGCCAGATCCAAGCAGTGGTTACAGAGAGAGTCACCCCCCTCCCCGGACGATTGTAAACCAATTGCTTGAAGCTGGGTTACACTCTCTGACCCCTTTGAAATGTGTCCCATTAATCTGATTTCATTGCCAGCATGATCTAACCTGGTGTAATGCAAATCACAAATGGACAGGTGAATGGCGTATATTTGTGTTTAGAGACGAGTCTCGATTCTGTCTGTGGCAAAGTGATAATTGACGACATGTTCACAGGCGTAGTGGAGAAACGGCTTACCCTGCTGAGATTGCGTTTCCAATCTGTGGTATGTGAAGATGGTGCAAATTATCCGAAGGCAGAGTTTTAAAAATTTGATTGTCAAAGCCATCATATCAAAAAATATTAGTGAAATGCAAAAAAAAATTGATATCGTCTCGTCGTGCATTAGACTATAAGTTAGAATAAGCTAGTAATTCAAACATTCTGAAAACAATATTTCAACTACCATCAAAAATCTGGTATTTTCAGGATATGGCTGTTTAACAGCCTATTCCCTAAATACGTTTTCGGAGAGCGGCGTTTTATGAGTGCTTTATTGTAGGTATATGTCTTGAGAAACGGCGGTATATGCTAATAACAATTGATAGTTTGGTTCATAATATATACAGAGGTAAGAAATAAGGTCCATATAAGTTAATGATCCGATTTTTTTTTTTTTTGGACATTTTACTGGTCCTCGGATTGACAAAGGAAGAGAAACTCTGAGATATTTGATAACGATAGATTCTTCCTTACCTGTTAATGGTTCGTTTCCAGTAATAAATATTTAAACTCGTTCGGCACAAAAGTAGATATTAAAACAAAACTGGGCTAATCACTCGAACGCAGCTGCAAGAAGCAAGAATGCGAACATCAGATCAGAGACAATATATTAGGGTTACCAGAATTTTTTCTCCGAATCCGGGGACGCTTCAGTACTTTTTCACCAAAATCCGGGGACGCTTTCGACATATTTTGTCCTAATGATGCGATGCACGTTTATAAATTATATGATGATTAAAGGTTGGGTTAACTTAAAAGAAACATATTGTCATTGTTATATATTTAGTATTTTAAAAGATATGGTACCTGATTTTACCTCCAACTTGTTGTCAATTGTCATTGGTATTTTTCAGAAGAATGAATCTTCTTGAGAAGATCTTGTCTGCCCGAAAATTGTCAGCAAGTCATGGAAAAGTTTGTTAATATAGTTAGTGTAGCTTGAACTGTTTCTGTACTCATTCTGACGCTCTGTGATGTCCCCATCATGTTCATTGAGAAGAAGACTCTCTCTACAGATGTGTTACCCCCAGGAAGACACAAATACAGTTCTACTAAGTTGCGAAGCTGAACATATGGGACCATTTTGTTAGAAAAATGTAAATAAAGTTAATTCCATCTTACACCAACACTGGATTCATTCCATCCGTCTACTTTATCTTTTGACACAAATTCCTTTAGAGAAGAAATTTGATTGATTTATTTCTTTAAACGAATGCATTAGCAAATCAGGGCTTTTAAAAATGTATATCTAGATTTAAAAAAAATTCTGGGGTCAACAGTAAAAATCCGGGGACATTGCGGAGACGAAATCTGTCCGGGGACAAAGAGCTAAATACGGGGACTGTCCCCGGGAAACGGGGACGTCTGGTAACCCTACAATATATAGCAGAGACAATATATGCATCAGATGTAGGCTTGCCAGATTTCTGAAATGTTCAACCGGGACACTACAATGTCCCCCCCCCCCCCAGCGTCATGGGTATTCAAGGGTCCACACCCTTGGTGGGTTTCAGAGTGTTTTAGAGGGTAGTTTATTCTCAACGCTATGAATACCTAATAAATGGTTAATGATCAGTAATTACTGATTAGGAACCTAAACCAGGGGTAATAATAAATTATACTAAAATACAAATTTAAATATTTTATTTCTTACATGTGAGTGTTTACATATAAATGTAATAAGTTGACTAAGTAAGATTGTGAGAAGAAACCCTTTGGATGAGGAATAACAATTTTAACAGTTTTTACATATACTTTTCATTGGTGAGCACTTTTTTTAGAAAGTCTTTTTTGGTTTTAATCTTGTTGTAAAAATCTTCACAAGTTAATCCGATATTAATTTTACATGTCATCAAGCCTTTAACTGTAGATTCCTTCATCAAACCCCTGTCATCAGTCCATGCATTGTTCATCAAAGAAAATACCCTCTCAACTGGTGCTGAAGTCCCAGGTAAGCAGAAGGCATATTCAACAATGTTGATCAGATTGGGGGCTTTTATCTGATTCTCCTTGAAGTGACGAAACAGCCTGAGCCATTTTTCTTCACTTGAAATAATCACATTTCTGGTGGCCGCCTCTTGCTGCCACTGTTCCCAGTTTGACTGCAAGTACTGCTTAGCAAGCACAACTTCGTCAAACAACTGATCATTGTTTATTTTCATACCGGGTACATCAAGAAGGCTTCTATTAATAGTGTCAGCAGAAGTTTCGGCGTTTTTCCAATCAACAGCATTTTTTTTGGTCAGATTGATCCATGAAAACTGTTCAGCGTTTCCAAAACTATTCTCCCAGAGGTCCATGCAATGCATCTTTCATAAAAGCCATCAAATTCTTCTTTCACACTGTTTTGGACTTGCTCATCTAGATTCTTGTAGATGTTCTTTGCGGCCATAGGGATAAAGTTTGAAGCCTTTCTTTCTGTCAGGTTTCTTTTAAGAGCTTTATGAGCTTCAGCAACCTCAAAAGCTGTAGTGTTATTTTTTTCCATTCCCAGAATGGCCTTGTTAAACAGTGCAAGCTGTCCATGGACAAACCACAAGTAGAGCTCGCCCTTTGAATCAGTAAATTTTTTTTTTTATTGCTGATGGACACATTTCTTGGTCTAAAAAAAATGCTTTCAGACCTTCAAAAATTTGTGAAAGTCTTTCCAGCGCAGGCATCACTGATAGAAACCGGGTGTTCCCATGTTGAAGGAGTTTGTGGTACTCCATCTCGGCATATTCACAAAATTCTTTTAGTTTTGTTACACGGACTGTGTATATGTGGAAGTATTTATAAATATTCACAAGCAAGGCTTCAATATTGATTGGGAGACTATCTACTGCAGTTTGTACACAGTTGTGCACAATGTGTGCTCCACATCCGATTCAATTGATTTCCCGCCTTAGGCTATTCTTGAGTCGAAGAAAAACGTTGTTTTTCCCTGCTCTTTTCACACCTCCGAAGTTAGTGTTGCAGTTATCTCCACAAAAGCCAACTACTTTGTTGTTCAAATCGTTTTGCAACAGGACAGAGCATAAGTGATTTGTCAGGGTTTCCGATGTTTCACCCTTCACAGATTTGAAATCTAAAAGCTTTACTTGCACATCTGAATTAGGATTGAAATAGCTCACAACAATTGGAACAAGCTTTATCTCCTTTCTGTTGATGCATCCATGCTTACAGATACATAGTTTGACTTGGTTAAGTCTTCTTTAAGCTCTTCCTGAGCTAAAGGAGCTATGACATTTAAAACTATTGCCTCACACTTAGTTTTTCCGAGTGAGAATTTAGGCTCAAAAAACTTGGAAATCAGTTTTGACGAACAAGAGTTCGAATTGAAACTTAGGCTATGGTTTGCTGTGTGGTAAGCAAAGGTCACCTCTTTTGCTGCTAAGTCTAAGTTTTTGTTATTAGAATTCTCAGTCTTAAAAAAAAAAAAAAACTACTCATTTTTGACGAGCCAGCAGCACATGCTAAACTCTTTTTGTGTTTAACAGACTGCAAATGATCTTTTATATCGGATCGCCCACTGTGAGCAACCGAAAACTCAGAATTGCAATGTAAGCATTTAGGCCAAGTTTACACGATGCGAGTTGACTGGAACGACAGTTGGCCGGACCGTCGGTGGTGGGGGTAAGAGAGTGGACTAGCATAGAATTACCTTGCATGCTAGTAATAATTCGAAGTCAGTGCACTGTCCACTGTGAGGACAGTTCTCTACGGCTACATTGTGATCTTATTGAAAATAGTATGTCCATATTACAAAAAGGAATTAACATCGTAGCTAATTTATTGATGAAAATGTTTAATGATATGAATAATAATAAAATAATACGTAGAAAAACGTTAAAAGAGTGGATATTAAAAAGAAATGCTTTAAATGCCTCAGCGCCTCTTTTTTTTTTTTTTTTTTTTTTTTTTTTTTTTTTTTAAAGTTGCAAGTGAAAATGTAGAGTTGCATCATTTAAGAGTAACTGTATCTCAATTTGAGGAACTATTGTGAAATATTTTTTACGATACATAAAAAATGACACCGCTATGAAGCAATTTTTTGATAGCAGAGTCTCTAAAATCCTTGTTCTTATAACTTTTATTCTTAAAATTCCACGAAATTTCCTCACTTTCATGCAGTTCTAAAGATTTTAATGCCTCTGCTTCACTCCTTTTAAGCGACTTGTTAGTTGTTGCCATCTTGATTGTTGAACTCGCACGCCAAAAGTTGGTCATGAACCGAGTCCACTATCCTCAGTCAACTGCGTGTCTTGTACCTGTTCAAACGATGATAGTAGACTATCCAGTGCTGCGCGCGCAGCAAGACAGTACACTCGTTCCAGTCAACTCGCATCGTGTAAACGGGGCTTTATTTACCGGGACGGAAGGTAAACCGGCCGGGACACCGGGACTTTGTCTAAAAACCGGGACTGTACCGGTCAAACCGGGACGTCTGGCAAGCCTAATCAGATGGCAAAATTTATAAATCCAAGAATATGGGAAGTTTCCGCTAACAATGACGGAATGAATTCCATACCGTGAATAGAGCTTTGTTTTAAACCGCTCTGTCACAGAACAATGAATTTTCCTTCCTTTCAAGTTGCCGCCTCGGTCAGTGTACCACGGCGCTTTACCTAACAAAAGGGTCGGCAGCACATGAATATTTCGCCCTGGCGCTTATAAAAAGATGCCACATGATTTTGGCGCCCCCATGAAGTTGTCGCCCGGGGCAAGAGCCCCGGTTTGCCCCCCCCCCCCCCCCTCCCAGATCCGGCACTGACGACAGACTATACCATCAACGAACACTTGAACCCGTTCGGATTGACTTGAAACCTGACATTATTGCTAGTTTAATGCACAGTTTTTATTTGCATAAATTCGAACATGATACGGTTTCATGTCGAGTATAGGTGCACTGTCGACAATAGGTAGGTACGCAGAGCTTAAATCGGATAACGCGAAATGTTCTCAGTTTATACAACACGAATCTGTCAGATAATAAATAAAAAAATTGCTAGAAAATACTTCAAGGCACTTGTGCATCTTAGTTTGAAAGCTAATGGAATTCTAAATAAGCAAAACAATTTTGAAACCTAGACTACGCGTATTCCGACATACGCTTGGTTGCTTTGTTTTCATTTTCAAAGGAAAAATCTAACATTTTTCTTTAATTATTTTCTAGGATTTACAATTTAACTGTCTAATTACTATGATTTTAGCAATATATATAATTTTAAAACTTCCTCTCTTTATACAAGAAAACTTACATAATATCCACCGCCGCTTCTAAAGGGGCCCCCAGACGATCAACTTGGTTGTCAACCTTGTCGTCAACTTACCATGTTGAAGATAAGTTGAACGTCTGTGGGCAGGTTGGTGGTTGAGATTTTGGTTGAAGTAAGATCAAACAGTTTTTACATTTGGTAGGCGGAGTCTAATGATGAAGACCTTGTTGTAGCGTCTGTGGGGAAGTTGACGATAATGTTCTCAACATCAGTTGTAAATTTGGATCTGTTCTGTCTATGTTATTGTTTTTGGTGACTACGTATTCATTTGATCAGTTGATATTTATATTATCATTGTTTGAGGTCAATTACTGTTTATTGAATATGGAAAGTGTACCGAACATTCAAATTTTGGTGAATTTTCCAATACTTTAAAGTTTAAACGAACTGGCAAAGCTGTGGAATTGAAATAGGAAATCTTTCAGGATCGCAACAAAAAGAAGAATGAGTGACCAAAACTATTTAGCTCTTTGCCAATAAATTGAGCTAAATACGTATATTGACAATTATAAGAATACAGTCAGAAATTTTAGAACTTGTTACCGGAGGGAATTGAAAAACGTGAAACTGAGCTAAAGAACTAGAGCCGGAGCCGAAGAGGAGTACGTGCTAAGTTAATGGTACTTCAGATCACTGAAATTCCTACGTCAATGATAGTGTGTGGCGATATAGAGGTGAGAAATTTTAAAACCCCGACGCTCTGTCCACTAACTAAAAACATCATGGTATCGAACAGCTGACCGAGCGTGATGGGTGAGCGGTGACCTTGTCCTCTCATTCGAGAAGACGCGGGTTTGAATCCCCCTCCACCCGTCCAAATTAGGGTTTTCCATCGTTTCTGCAAATCACTCCAAGTGAATGCATGAATGGTTCCTTCAAAAGGCCATTGCCAAATTCCTTCCCGTTCCTTCCCTTCAGTTCTTTCCTGCCTCATGATTTTGACGTCGGCGAGTCGTAATGCAAAAAAAAAAAAAAAAAGAAGTGAACAATCGTTTATTCACATTAATACAATCCTCATGTTCGTATCATTTTCAATAAATGGTCGCACTTTATCCAATTCATTGAAAATTTTACTTCCCGTTCTTAAAAAGTTTTGGACATCGTCAGTTGCAGTGACATGTTGTTCGCTCATTAAATTCGAATTATAATTCCGGACGCGGTTCTAAATATCGTGCCTTTGTGACAAGCAGGAGACACATTATAGTCACGCAACTCTCTTAAAACAAAAAACTGGAATGCTCCCTCACTCATATTTTCAATAATAAAGCTGTACTATAACCAAAATACTTAAAAACAGTAATTCAAAATAATAAAATTTAGTAATAGAAAACACTCAAAAATTAAAACCCGATTATGACATACCCGAATGTGATGTTTACAACTTGGTCGCCAACATTTCGTTTCATCTGTGGCAAACGCTGACAACCAAGTTGACAACAAGGTTGTCAACCAAGTTGATCGTCTGTGGGCCCCTTAACAAACCAAACAACAGTGACGGACGGCAAGTACAACAATCAACGAATTCTTGTGATTGTTGGAGCTATAGAGTGATGCTCTCTTTGTTTAAGCGCACGGTATTGCCAACAATTATACTTTACTATAACGAATGAGGACAGAACCCTGGATCGCACTTGAAAAAGCGCTAGATCAACCTAAAAACAAATATTCGTAACAATAAAAGTAGACGTGTTTCGACACCAAAGGATAAAAGAAGTCTTTTAAATTTTTTTTTGTGTCACACTAATTTCGATTAATATTTTCGAAATGCGGGTGTCACCCCCAAACGGGTGAGGAATTTTTTGATATAAATGATCACTGTAAGTTTTCGATTTTTAAATTTCCTGAGGCACGTTTTGACGCGAAGTTTGAATTATTTCCTTTTTCTCTTTGTGGACTTAAAGTAAACAAAATGATGTTTTTTTTTTGTTGTTGTTTATTTTTGTCTTCTACTAGATTCCTCTGCCATGACAACCCATTTGAAAATAAAACTTCCAGGAAACTTTCATGAAAAGAGGGAAGCTACAGCCGCTAGAATGCCTATATTTTCTTTAGCCAACCCCCGGACAAGTTCGTCTTCGGCATTGAAAGAAAAGCAATTGACTATATCAGAATCATTTGAAAGGAAATTACTTTGGGATGTAAACGACGAAAACGCAAAAAAAAAAAAAAAAAAAAAAAAAAAAAAAAAAAAAAAAAATCGTTAAGTTATCGCAGGAATCGTTGCACTACACAACGAAGAAAGAAAACGGATATTCCAGTCCCCTAGAAGAAACTTTATCCCGCTATAAATACCGAGTATTACATATATTTAAAAAAGAAATTGTACCTGACTTCTAAGACACAATTTATGAGAAAATAAAACAAACAATTCTGATGCTATCACTGCTTCTGTGACTTCTAGATCTGTGTACACAACAATGAATTTCACAGCTTACAGCTTATGGGGGTATCTTCTGAAGTCAAACTACAACATGGAGTTTTTACTATGAAGCATTTCCCTGGTTTTCACCATGGAGAAAATATAGCAAGGGAACTTAATAGTATCGCAAATCGTTGGGCTATTGACCAAAACAAATTACATTTGTTCATTCATGACAGTGGTGAAAGGTTTACGCGTGGCTGAGTATGCTTCTGCAAGACGTTTCATCCATTTTTCTTCAGTGAATTTTAACTGAACCATTGAAGATCCAGCCTGAAGTGGCAGGAGTGATTGTTAGTGGTAGACGTCTCGCTACGCACTTAGATCGTTCGGTCTTAGTTCAAGAAAAATTGCTGGCGATTCAAAAAGAAAAATTTACCCGTCAGCTGGGGCCAGATATCAGCACAACATGGAATTTTGCCTTTTATTTGACAGAGTTCCTGCTAAAATAAGAAAGGGCTATATCGCTATATGTGGCTGATCGCGGAATACACACTAATTTAACGCGACTGTACAGTGGTGTTTGATGGTAAAGATTTGACAAATTTGCTAGCATTTAATTTTCAGCGGCTTGAAGTAGTGTATATAGTGAAAAACTTTTCTTTGAATATTGCCTTCTTTACAAGGACGAGCAAAACTGATTATTACCTCTTATTACAGAGAAATTAGTGTTCATTCAGCACAAGAACTAATTTTTTATGTTTAAAAAATAATAAATGTATTTTGATTTGAAGACATAGTGTTTTCATTTGTGTTTGGACTTATTATATACTTAGCAATTGTGAATTTAAAGAAAATTTTAAGACATTTTCGTAATTTTTTGAGAATCAGATACCCTCCGGATATCTGCCGGATATTGACCTACTATCCGTTATCCGGCCGGATAGTAAATATTGGCCGGATAGGCGGGATACCGGATAGTTGCCGGATATCTGTTTCATCTCTAATATTTATCACCGCGACGGCGAGATGGTTCACTGATTTGGCCAACAGACGGTGTTTAATATTTTCCCACCTGTCACAAGTAATCGTATATCAGAGAATGCCGCATTTTTAAATACTAACTGGTGCCCACGATTTGATCGTGTTTGAAAAGAATTTTGATTGATAGCTACCAACATGCAGCCACCATAGTGCATGATGCGAGGCTGCTACCACACTCAAACACCAGTGGTCTGCGCTAGATAGTTGTGTCTGGAATAGAGATGGGCAGGTCCGAGATTTTAAAGGAGTCGGGTCCAGATGTACATCCAGCGCTGCGGACCTGCATCCAGGTTCCGTGTCCGGACCTGTATGGGTCCGGCTCTACAATCGGGCGGGCGGAGTGTACGGCGGAACTGGATCTGTGCGGACCTACATCCAGTTACGTGTCCGGCGGAGCTGTATGGGTCCGGCTCTACAATCGGGCGGGCGGAGTGTACGGCGGAACTGGATCTGTGCGGACCTACATCCAGTTACGTGTCCGGCGGAGCTGTATGGGTCCGGCTCTACAATCGGGCGGGCGGAGGGAATGGCGGAACTGGATGTGTACGGACCTACATCCAGTAATACATGTCCGGCGGAGCTGTATGGGTCCGAACCTACAATCGAGCGTATGGTGGATACAAATCCTACCAAGGAGAACTGCAGTATGAGTTACATCGTGTTCATCCATTAATTAATGAAATGAAAGAATATTAATTCCGATAATTTTGTTTTATTTTTGTCTGAAACTCACAATTGCACATAATATTATAAAATCACAGCATAATCAGACTTGATAAAGATAAAAGTAAAATTTCTGTGGGCTTCTATAAGAATAAAATGAAATCATTTCTTAATAATGTTTTAGTACTACTAAATTTTTTTTTTAAAAAAATCGAAAGTCTTTGATAACTTTTTTTTTTTTTTTTTTTTTTTTTTTACTAAAAATGAAATTATTCAAGACTCAACATTTTGAGATAATTATTGCCTTTCCACAATATACCAGCTTAAGAAACAGTTTATTATAAATGAACAAAAAACAAAATTTCAAGTATAACTTATTTTAAATCGTGAGCGAGAAATTACGTGAGATTTGTTCTTATATTATGTATAGTGTTTTGCTCTGTATACTATGTGAAACTGTTTTGATTGAGTGAATAAAACGTTGTCGTGAGTGCTAAATCGAGTGCGTTACAATGCATTTTAATCAAACAGTAATATTTATGTTTTGCCAGCTACCATACCGTGTTTTTGGTGCTTTCAAAATCTTAATTTTATTTTGTGCAATTTCAGAAACTTTTAATTTCTTTGTAATTTTATTTAATATTATTTCCAATTTAGTTGAAAGTATTTTTAAGCAAGATTTAATTCTTATTAATAATAACCGATTGTTTGAGCCATTGTTAGACGTTCTAGAAACGGCTGGATGTGACGTTTTTTTTTCAATGTTGGATTATAAAATATTTCTGTAAAAGCTGCCAGCAGAGTCGCTCGCAATAATGCCACATAATCATTTATATATATTACTAGCTGTTACCAGCGACTTCGCACGCGTGGATTTAGAATTTGATTGCTAGAATTGGATATACAAAGCTGAAAATTATCTAAGATGTCCCAAACAACACTGAGTCGGCATAATATGACGGGAACGCCATTGATATACCATTCTCTCTTCGAACCTGTCTCATAACTAAAACTGTTATTCATATCGGAAAAAAGTATCCTATTTCGTTCCTAAATATACAAAGCATTTCCTTGTTATCGGTATACACATATATTCGTCAAAACGTAAAAAAAAGATGGAGACTCACGTTCGCATATACAATATTATTAGTTTAGATCACACAAAAACTACTTGTGGAACCAGTATACCGTGAATAATGTTAACGCTTTCTACCGCCAAAGATTTGCCAGAACATGGTATCTTTACTATAAAATCCTACTCGTGGCTCAAACTATGAAAAAAAAATTAATAAAAATATTTGCACCCAATGGGAGTAGAACCCGGAGCAACGCTGGAGGTTAAATAAGAAGCAACCTCGTTACCACTACACTACCCTAACATTACTGGAAACAATGGCGCATTACAAATATAGATAGATATTATGCGTTTGTCTTTCACAGTTGAGATAGTTTCGTAATTTAATGACAATATGTTCTTATCTATACATAATATAGTATCCCATCTCGATCCTAATGTCAAACAGCATCTTCCTGTCAAATTTCATCACGATCGGAGTATCCGTTTAGCCCAAGGAACGTAACAAACAGCCATAAAGACAGACAGAGTTACTTTCGCATTTGTAATATTAGTATAGATATGTATAATGTTCCTTGGAAACTCTACGAACCGTGTTTCTGCAATAAAGAGATGTTAAATGTATTGTTTGATTTGTCCTTAAGCCATCAGAAGTGAGAAAGTTAAAAATTCTAGAGACTTTGTGATCAATCAAACTGAACGTTAAAAGTTTAATAATACTACAACGCATTAAAATTACAAGTTAAATTATAAGTTCATGCTTATTTAGCACGTAAAACACTCCTCACCTTAGAAGCACGAACCCGACCAATAAAAATGTACTACCGGGTTTTAGCTACCCATTGACATTTAATAGTTATTATAATTATCTACTAGTAGTCACACATTAAGAAATAGTTTTTCATTTATAATCTCATCTTTAAATAGAACTGTAATCCAATCGTACAGTAAATGACATTAAACTCTTCAGAACACAGATTTCAAATCGGAACTGTAATGAAAAACTGCGTTCCAGCTCCGCGTTGCAGGTCCGGCCGTGGTTCAACCTCCGGCCACGCGAGAACTGTGGCGCTGTTACAGGTCCGGCTGGAAGCAGATCCGACAAGCGCTCGGATGTACATCCATCCCTCGCGCAAGTGATACGGGTCCGCGGAACTGCATCCATCCGGACCTACCCATCTCTAGTCTGGAATGTGGAATATGGGGATACGCATGTCTTTGGTCGAAATAAAAAAATGTCCCAGATCGGCCACTTTTAACCACCATATCTCGCAAGTACCCCCAGCTACCGACATACAACTACACAAACACCAGTGGTCTATGCTAGGTAGTTTTGGCTGCGGAGTGAAATATAGGAACACTCATGTCTTTTTATATATCAGGTCGACCACTTTCAAACACCATATCTACCACATCCCCACAACTACTGGAGCATCCATAAACTACGTAGTCCCATTATGGCCTCCTCTTAACTCCCTCTTCCCCCACGTAGCCCAATGTTGCTTTTGCCACTCCCCTTATTGATTTCAGAAGACATTTTGTACTGTTTTCTCTTATTAGACTTTCGTATATTATATGCGGAGATAATTAAATGACGGAAATAAATGTTCACATGCTGTTGTGTGTTCTGTATCTTATTTTTAGGGCGAAAAATAATATGAATGAAAAGCTATGTGGCTTGGCTCAGAACCCCCTTCCCCCTCTCCACAAATAGCCAAGCGTAGCTTTCTGCTCAACCCCTCCACCACCAAAGACCGAACCATGTAATTTATGGACGCTGCCTAACGAAATCTAACGACCGTAGAGAACGACGGGAGAGTCGAGGCTACTACCATACACAAAACCAGAGGTCTGCACTATGTAGTTGTGGGAGCAGAGTGAAATATACGGACATACACGTCTTTGGTCGAAATATGAAAATGTCCCAGATCGATCACTTTCAACCACAATATCTCCCACATCCCCACAGCTACCATCATGCAGCCAATGTTGTGCACAATGAGAAACTCCATGCTACTACCACACACAAACACGAGTTCCACCCCTAGTTTCATTGGACAAGAATTCAATCTCTCACACGCAGAATAGTCTATGTCACACTGTATGCTGCTAATTCACTCGACTACATAATCCAAACTACATGTGGGAGTAATGGTTATACCCTTGCAGTCAGTCTTAGTTGGCCTAGTGGTGAAGCCAAACTAGTTAAAATTAGAAATTAAAGATTATAATAATTGTTAGTACGTGATGATGTTAACTGTAAAGTGCAACAAGAGTGAAGGTAGTGCATGTGATATCGTATTTAAATCTAAATAAATAGAATTACATTGGACACTCTGGCAACTCAGTGGTTAAGGCGTCTGACTGGAAATAGAAAGGTTACCCGTTCGAATCCTGGTCTCGGCTGGGAATTTCAATAGGCACTTAATCCAACCATCACCTCTGGAACAACATGCTTTGTAATGTGAAGTACCCCGGAACGCTTCCATGGTTCAGATTCCACGTTAAATTGTGGGTCTCCTTTAGGACTAACAAACTAGTTGTAACGCACATGTGAAAACATCCAAAGGAAATTCAAGCCAAAGAAAGGCTTAACATGATCGTAATTGGACCATACAAACATACATACCTACATTAAGAAAATACCTTAAGTCTGATTTTTTTTTTTTTACCCATCATAATTAATCATTCAATTAAAGGTAGGGAATCGACAAGTGACAAAATGGAGTCTCATTTATTCATTTTAGTTACCATCGGGCATCATAAATGTTCAACGTTGTTGCAGACTTTACTCTTGATGATTTCCTGGAGCCACCGTGTCTTCTCCAATTCTATGACGTATATTATGGCATATTGTTGATTTGTTATCGCTTGTAGAATAGATCAAATCTTACTGCAGGTGTCACCATTGGCGTTCCTGGGTACTTCACAATAATTTTGTGTGAACCATCCAACAGTTCCTTCGTTACCTATACTTGCTGGAGATGTGTTAGAGTTACATCTGATGATGTGTGATATGCGCCGGTAATCCTAACTAATACAGTTCATGGTAGCCTCCGAATTTTCCCCCTTGGCTTAACCTTCCTAGGTACTTGGCCCATACGCTCGCTGCATAGGCGACGATGGATGCGAGTATAACGTTGTGGTACGCTTTCATTACGAAAGCAGGGATTTGGAACTGTCTGTAATCTATACTTATGATTCCATTCATTGCCTGTGTTGCTCTTCCGCAGACTTCCTCCAAGTGGCCTAGAAAGTTAAGGCTTTCATCCAGCCACAGGCCTAAGTATCTACCAACTGGACTTCTGGGGATTTTTGCATTATCTATCTTTACGATAGGATTTCGTTGTAGTTTCTTCTTTTTCGCAAACTGCATGTAATTTGTTTTAGTCTGAAAAAGTTTCTGTTTCACTTCATCACACCACTTCACAAGAATTTCTAACACTTTTTCACTCTTTGTTTCTAATTCAGATCGTGAAATCTCTTCAGATAACAGAAGAGGATCATTTGCGAAGGTTAAAGACTGTACAGTCCTGGTTCTAATGCTGAATCCCAGAAAATAAGATCACAGACAGATCCATGGGGGCAACCTTTGTGTATTTCACTAGTGATTATGGCGGGATTTAGATGACAGGACCGGATCTGGGAAAATTGGCACGAAAAACAGGCTCCTGAGAGAGAGTTCCTCTACTGCTCAACAAGATATTCCCATGCACGATCATTATACGATTCAGGTACCCGGTCCGTTTTCAGGTCGAGCAGAAACCTTTTTCTAATATCAGAAACTTAGTGTCAGCTCTCATAAATTCAAAGAAACTAGCTAACCCTTGTTTTGCGTGCCTACTGCTATGCCTGAGTTTTCCAATTCTGTCGTTCAATTTGTGACAGTATTCTTTTGAATGACATTTGTTCTTGATTTATCAGCTTTTTATATTTTTTTTTATTTATAGCTCTGTTTGCAATGGCGTTGGCACCTGTTAAAGGAAGCCTATTATTGAAGGAAGAAAAAATGAAATTGAAATATTGTTCGTTGCATGGATCCCATAATGCTGTAAGGATTTCAGCTCGTTGGTAATGCACTCTTCGTCTTCGGAATCTATTTCCTGCCCCATTTCAGAACAAAAAACAAATGCTACATGAATTTAGGAAAAATTAAAAATGATAATAACCTAAACAACAGCTATAAAATCGTAACAAATAAACCCACGACAAAGGATAACGATGAGAAGGTATGGGGGAAGGGTGACTTGGGGCACGAAAATACAGGTCAGGTGTGGAAAAGTGTAGGATCCTGATATCGGGACTATTTTCGACTTGTCCACCCAAACACGTCGCCCCACGAATAACTGGTCCAGTGCTACCTTTATGTATCATGTATCCTCAGGTCGAAGGAGTGTAGCTCCAGTTTTTATCAGGAGCAGTCCAGTTGTTTAAACCCCGCATATGTTGTGTGAATGGAGACTTTCCCGGCATATCGATTCAACAAAATCTTCTCGGGTGTCCAGCTGGATGGTGGTGTAAAAACACGACGTTTTGACAGCTGACTCTGCTGTCTTCATAAGGTATCTTGTAGTTGTTCTCAGCTGACTGTCTCTGCCTCTGCCTCGACAGTTGAGGCAGAGACAGTCAGCTGACAACTATAAGATACGTGATGAAGACAACAGAGTCAGCTGTCGAAACGTCGTGTTTTTACACCACCATCTGGCTGGACACCCGAGAAGATTTTGTTGTTCCCGCTTATGTTGTTAGGGCATCCCATAGTAACAGCTCTATGCTTGCAGTAGTCTCTCAGACTGTAGTACAAACATGATAGTAAATTTGTCAAAATGTTGAAAACAATGCTGGCCACTGCAAGCTGTAGAAAGCCTCAGAGATATAAACCAGGATTTCCACTGCATATTTCTTCTATGATCCTTCGACTATTTGGGTGGTTTGGTTTATTGAATCCTTATTCAAAATTCTTGTCCTAAAATCATACCAAACGGGATTCATTCCTCTGGCTGTTCTGAAGTCTTGAAGATGGTGACACATGACTTTTTCCAGCACCTTCCCCATCACGTTTAATAGGCAGATAGGGTGGTGTGATTTCGGCTTGGGGGGTTCTTTATCATCTACTATTGACTATTACAATCTTACCACATTTCCAGGTGCTTGACATTCTTCCCTGCCTAAGGCATTAGTTAAATAGTCTACAAAAAATAGGGGCCACATCCATCCAGGGTCTTCTACACACAAGAACTTCTGGAGCACCTCAGCCGTGAATTCGTCTGGTCCTGGTATTCAGAGAATTGATTGCTGTTACTACCTCTTCCAGTGATATGTTGCTATCCATGTCATCACTCCCATAGGGATGCCACATTTTGTGGTAGAGCTCATCTTGTAGTCCAGTGGTTCCCTTTGGACTGTCGTGCGGCAGTAAGCTGTTTAACAACTCGTCCGCTGATTCCTTCCAGTTAGTACTAATTCGCCCGCCATCTCTTCTGATTGAGGAAAAAGTGGGAAATTGTAATTTACCAGCAGCTAATTTGTATGGAATTCCCCACAGATTATCCTTCAGAGTTTCTACAACAAATGCCTCCCTTCTACTTTGCTTGGTTATTAGAATTTATTGATTATATTCTACTCACATTTGCCTATATTAATTCAGAAGAAAATCTTTTTCTGCAACTATTCGGCTCCTTTGGTAGGCTGTTTTAACTTTTCTTACTTTAGCTTTCAATGCTTGCAATTCCGCGGTCCAGATCTATCTGTTGTACCACAAATCTTGGTCAGAGGAACAGCTGCTTTCATTGCATCCTGAATCGCCCATGTTAATTTCCTCACCATATTGTCCACATCAAAATTCCTGCTGATACTACTGGAGCCGAGAAAAACTTCTGTCAAACTCTGCCATGAAACCTGTCTTATGTTGTATGGAGTTTTGAAGTAGATTTTGTACAGATCTGCTATTTTACGTTTCGTGGCAGTATGGAACTGTATAATGTTGTCAGGTCATCCATCACACGCCAGTCATGCTACAGGTACCCTGCAACGTTATTTGTTAGAGTAACCTCGATGTTGGCATACTCACCAATTGTCTTGTTGTAGGTATACGGATTGCACTTTTTGTTACTGACCTTCAGCTGCAATTCATGAATAAGATTTACCAGCATGTCACTTCTAGCATCTGTTAGACGACTGTGGCATAGAACTGAATTTGTGTTTACAACAGCTGTTGTTATTATCAGTTGGTCCGAGAGAGCTAAATTTATTTACCTTATTTTGTTCAGATATGGCTCGATTTCTTCTCAAAACTGAAAATACATGTTCAGTAGAACAAATTACCCCAGTGTGTGCTAATCTGATCACAAGTGGTGCGTTCATCAAAATGTTGAACTAGCTTGGTCACTAAAATGTGCTTATTTAATACTATTAAGGCTGAGATGGGTCTGGGTACAGTTGAAATTATCTGCAACATCACTGGCATATATGGAATTTTCCTTTGTTGAGAGTATGGCAGCTGAAGGCAGATAATTATGGAACAAACATCCTCCATCAGTTTCCTTACTTGATGCAGGACAGTGATACTTCCCTTAGCATTGAGTTAAACGATTTTTATCTTTAAGCTGTTTCAACGCTGTCAGTAAATTATTCATCAAATCTCTTGGTAACTCATTTCAATCTCATTCCAAAACTATTGGAGTGGATGAGAAAGTGATTTTCTGGGTAGAAGAATTTTTTAAAAGGTAAAAAACAAAAAGTCAGGGTAGGAAATGCAGTATCAAAAGAAGTGGAAGTAAAAATGGGAGTGCCGCAGGGTAGCATATTGGGACCATTGCTATTCATTTTTCTAATGAATAATTGTGTTGATTGTTTACCATCTGAAATTAGATTGTTTGCAGATGACATAATGCTATATAAAAGGGTTAAAACAGTAGAGGACAGTAAACAGTTGCAGGGAGAACTGGACAGGATATCTAGTTCGGTTAGTAAACATGGGATGAAAATAAATGCAAAGAAGAGTCAGCTTATCAGATACACAAATAAAAGGTTGATTATGATTATAAGGTGGGGAGGGAATTACTCGCTAAAGACTTGGAATGTAAATATCTTGGCATTACATTTGATAACCAGCTTAACTGGGCAGGACACATTGGACAGGTGGTAGGAAAAGGTTTCAAAATTCAGCACTTCTTGAAGAGAGTGATGAGGGGATGTACGGGGGAAGTAAAGGAGCTGGGTTACAAAACTTTGGTTAGACCATTGCTAGAATATAGTAGTGTAGTATGGGACCCACATTATGAGTATCAAATACTAGAGTTAGAGAAGGTGCAAAAAAGGGCTGCTAGATTTGTTTCTGGAAATTATTGCAGTATGCAATCAGTAACAGATATGATAAAAAAGCTGGAATGGGATTCATTGAAAGACAGGAGGAGGGTGAAGAGGGTCATGGGAATGTATAAGGCGTATACTGGTGATGTGGCGTGGAAAGATATTGGTGTAGGTATGAAAAGTAGTGCATGGAAAGGAAAAGATTTACCACAAGCTGGAACTGGATTTCAGGCACAAGGGTGTGGCAAGATTCTCTTTTTGTAAGAGTGTTAGGGATTGGAATAAGTTACCATAGAAAATGATGAATAATTTACCAAAAATGTTGAAAGAATTTAAAGTTAAAATTTACAGAGGGTAAATGTAGGTGGGTGCAGGAAAAGCAGAATATGGATGTTCAGGGAAATTGCCACCGGAGTGTGTGCACCATTGCAATTTAATTAAATTAAATCCCAAACTTACTTCCCTACGTAAGAAAATCTTCCCACGCCTTTGTGCCCAAACTCAAGTACCAGCTTGTGGTCACGGTCATCTTTTCCCTTCCATGCATTACTTTAAGTTCTTACACTAATATCTTCCATGCCTCATCAACAATATATGCCTTGTAACCTCCCATGATTCTCTTCACCCTCCTCATGACTTCCAACGAATCTCATTCCAGCTCAATTATCATATCAGTTACTGATTCTTTTCTGCAAAAATTTCCAGAGACATATCTAGCAGCCCTTCTTTGCACCCCCTCTAACTCTTGTGTTTGATACTCAAAATGTGGGTCCCATAATACACCTCCATATTCAAGCAATGGTCTGACTAAAGTTTTGTAATACGGATCCTTTACTTCTCTCTTGCATCCACTGATCACTCTCTCCAACAAGTGCAGAATTTTGAAACCTCTTCCTACTACCTGACAAATATGAGCTTAAGAGTGATGCCTCATGTAGACATGACATTGAGGCCAAGGCAGTCTCATGTCCAGTACAGTCCTGCCATAAGTCTGTACAATCTGTCAAGATAACCGGACCAAAAATGTCGCAAATCCTCTCAAAGACTTGCTTTGACAGAGTGAAATGTTGGGTGTGATCTGTTGGCAGGTTTTGTGCTTTCAGTTGAAGCATATCAACTGCTTCAGTATGAGGGAAAGTGACATGCTTACCAGCTGGATATAATCCTTTTGTTATGTGCCAAAGTGTCAGTGTCAGCATTTCAATCTCTTCAAGTCTCGGAAGTCGCAAGTTGGTTTCAAAATTCGCATAATATTTCCATTATATTCTGTTATGTGTGAGTTAGACTGTCTTTACCGTTCTGAGATTAATCAAGACCACACTGCTACAATTGAAGTGTTCGAAATGTTTCAGTCATAGCCAAGAACCTCTCATAGTTGCATAATTGAGTCATCGGTCTGTGTGCCTATATTAACCATTTCTTTGCTCTCTGTGCAGGTTTTCTCTATTGTTACTGCTCTTATTGCATTCCTTCTTCTTCAAGATGGTGGATATCTGACATTTTTATTTGCTTTATCAATCAAAAAATTGGTAAAAATGATCATCACAAGGATCACAAGTATTTGTTTAAGAATTGCACACGATATTAAGGAATGTATACAAGAAGCTACCACTGAGTGTGGCAGGTGAACAGTAATGCATTGGCCTTGCATTTGGAAGGATGCAGGGTTGTATCCTTGTCGGGGCAACCATAGTTGGCTTTTCACTGGTATCCCCAAATCACTTCAGGCAAATGCTGGGATGCTTCCTCCAAAAGGCCATAGCCGAATTCCTTCCCATTCCTTGCCCTCTTTCTCTTCCACCCCTTATGACCTCGACATTGCTGAGGTGTAAAGCCATAAGCAAAATAAAAAAATAAGTTCCTAACACGTCTTAAATAACTAGCAGGATTTCAGGAAAATATTGAAATAATTTTTATTTAATAACTCCTTCCACTCCATAGAAGAATTTTTTCAAAGGTATCTACAAAAGACTTTCCAATATCTTATAGAAAAGCACCTTTTCAATTAGTAAACACTTTGTTCAATAGGGTTGCAACTTTTGGTTTATATATTTGTTTTGTTTTGTAGTGATTTTTGCTGTAAATTGACCTCTTTGTACATCCCAAATAGTCTGTTTTCTATACTGGAAACTATGGGAAATGTTCATAATTGGAGTGAATTATAGCAGATTACTTATGCATTAGTTCTGTGGGCATAGCATAGTTATTAAACCTTTTTTTAGTTACTAGTCTGTGTTGGATGCATAGCTATTGATTGGCATGTGCTGTGATAGTACTGGTGTGCATGAGGCTAGTAGTCCCAAGCTTCTGTTGCTAAGCTTGGTGTAATATGAGTTTGCTCACAATCAGAGGAAACATGTCGAAGAGTCAGTTGGTTAGAAATTCTTATAGGTTCACCGGTTGTTGGTGATATCAATTCCCAATCAAATTTTTTTGGGGCTGTGATGAAGAACTCTTTCATAGTTGTTTGGGATCAACTATTTAGCTAACTTCTGTCTTCACCCAGGTGGTTTCCTATCATAGCCAGTTCTCCATCCACTGTTTTTGGAAAAGCTCTCCCCATTTACGATTCTTGAATGTATTACTTTATAAACAATGTTTGAATGGTGCTCATGACTATGAAGTGATCTTTAGATATACAAAATAGATAATATTTATGAGAGTGTCAGTCCTTGAAATAAGCAATTTGCTGCACTAAGATGTATTCAGACAATTGAGTAATGTCTTCCTGGACATGTAACTGCCAAGTGATTAAGTCTTGGTCTTCTTGTTTGGCAATTATGTTAGTGGGGCACTGAATTTGACAAGGTTCCTGGTGTATCTTGAGATGCCAAACATAAGAAATGTTTGTCACTTATTGACAGAAATGGTACCTTTAATTTAACATGGGACACACGCACATTAAGTGGTGTCATGTGGGAAACGCTTTATTTCAAAATGTGCCAAGGCATTTTTGTTTGGTGACATTTCACAAACTGTACCATTTAAATAAAAAAAAAAATGGATTTTTCCTAAGTGTTCATTATTTAACTATAATTTCCTTTTTTGTTTGGTTTGGATGGCTAAGCATAAATAAGTGTTATTTGTAATAGTAATAATAATATGAAAGTAACATTTGTATTAATGGGATAGTCTAATTAATACTGTATATTAAAAACTACTATTTTATAAAAATTATTGTTTAGTTTGCAATTATTTCAATTAAATTTTTCTGTAGTGTGTTTGAAAACTTTTTTAAATTAAAAAGTTTACTATTTTCATTATGCTCTCTTCTTACTAAATTCCAACAAACTAAAGTAATCATTACTAACAGGTATCACTACTCCTTCACAAAACTTTCCTTTAGATCTGCAAAATATTTCATTATTTTTTGGGAAAATTTGTTTACCTTCTCTACATCTTTTAACCAAGATCCAACCTTATTTGCTGCCACTGATTTTTTGTTTTGTTTTATCTCCACTATTCCAGAAAACCTAATAAATTTTTTGTTGTTATATTACTATAGCTTAATAGCAGTAGTTTAGTATTTGGCTGCAGCATATCTTTTCATTATCTTTCAATTTTCTTGAAACAACCCTTCTTTTATTATTTATTCAGCTTCAATTACTTCTTGGAAGCAACTAGTTTCTTATGTACCGGGGCCCGCCGGCCCCGATTACCGAAGCCAAAAATCTGCCTATTGTTGCCCGGCTACTTTGTAGAGCTTTAAAAAAAAAAAAAAGGTCACCCATTTTACCCGGGGCCCGAAATTTTTAGCGCCGGCCCTGGTTATAACACCATTATTATTGGAAGTACCGGTATGTACTCAGTTCTCGCTCCTATTTATGTATAATCAAGCTAGTATTAGTGTTTATATACATAATTGGTTTGACATATTCCTTTATTGTCTCAAGTAGTTCATATGTATCCTGGTTTAACCTCCTCATGGCTGTGTTTAACTATTGCTAATCATGGTGATATAGGACCTCGATTAACTCCAGTCCCACGTAATGTGCCTCTTTTAACATTTTACTAAGGTCAATATGTGTACTATAATCCATTCACTAAGATTTGACAGTATAAATATAAAAACTTCAACCATCATTTTGTTTTGTTGTTTCAGGTAGTGAACAAATTAGAAGAAGGACTGAAGAGAAAAGTGATGATGAGGATGATACAGTGAGTTTCACTCTTCATATTTAAAGAATTATGCTTGATTCTTATTCAATTCATCATCTTTTGCAAATTACTATATTTCTTTTTATTGTCATTACATGTGTAAATTAAGTTAAAATGTTTACTGATAGGTTAGTAATAAAGGTGTTTTTTTCATCACCTTCATCAGATATTACACCAAGAGCAAATGCATTAGAGATAACTGTCTAGTATTGTGTAACTCATCTTTCATCCTCATTATGACATTAATTTGTCTCAGTATAGAATTGAAGATAATGCCTTACAAATCCATGACCATTGAAACATTTCCCATTATTCCCAAAGATTTGGGTGAGAGTAGTCAGATTATTGAACATCTTTTTCAACAGCATTCTAGATGTGCTTGATGGAATTGAGTTCAGGATATCATGCTTGATGAGGAAGCAAGTACACACCTACGGTTTGATCATTCAACCTTATGAATACAATTTAGTAGTAATGACATGACATATTAGCTTGCTGAAAGGGAGTAATCTAGTGGGATATTCCTAATAAACAAAATTGAGGACTTGGTCATCAAGGATATTCCAAAGATACTGACCTGTGGGGTTCAATGAAACACATATTGGAGACCCCATTTCAGTCCACATTAGCAGTAGCCAGATGAGAATGCCACCTCTTGGAGAGTTACCTGCTGGCTACAGGGACCCATTACTTCGTGATGTTTGTACTATACTCATATACTGCTATCAGTAAGTGTCAATGTGGATCTTGACTCATAAGTCAACTTTTTTGAGTTCATGGACAATGTTTCCACACCCATGTTAATCTTTGTGCTCCCTGATGTCTTGTCAGCAGAGGTCCACTTTCGGAACAATGGCTTTTGTACTCCACCAACAAGAAAATTCACAGGTAAAGGTTTTGTAAGGGGCTAGGCTATACCCTGGGTATAGTAAGCCTCAAACTCCTTAACTAACAACTTGCACTTCCAAATAAATTTAGTCAAAATATAAAACAAAGTTCCAACTGTGCAAAAAGGTTAGACCATGAATACACCTTAGGAATTAAAAATCAACTGTAGATTAACATGGTTGCCACTCTCTATATTATTTTAACCTTCAGAGAGAAAAGAGTTCAGTTTAAAATATGAAAATAAAGTCACTGGTAGAGTTTCACCATTAATATATTCTGACAACAAAACACAAAAGGTTCACAATTACAGTTGATTCGGCGATCGGATATTAATTTCAAAAGATTGCAAGTTATGAATCACAGAAGACAGACAGCCCAAAACCCCTGAAAACTTTGTATTACTTATTTATTGTCCTGATCACATTTTACTATTTCAAAGAATTCCATTATGGCCACCATCCAGCATGTTGGCTGTCATCATAAGAGTAGTACCAACTACTATTTCTCACTCCCGAGTGTCGCAGACCCAGTGCACATGAATTTCCAAGACAGACTGACTCGAACTGGCCCGAAAAGCCCTAAATAGCACGAGAAAGTCTTCCAAGTCACGTGGCACCCATAATATAGTGCATCCAAGATACTTGCAGTAGGGCTTTCTGATTTTAATATTATTTTGAGGCATTTATTTTAAACAACTTTCCCCCCTTGGATGATTTTCGTAAATTTAATGGTTTGGCTGTTATTAATTTTCTCCTGTTTGCTGTGTAGGGGCCTTGATGTCACTGGTCACAAGTGTATCCTTACATAGAAAAAGTTCCTGTTTGGATCTCCATATTCAAAATTCAAACTAAAAAAAGTTTATCATGAATAGCTCTGAAAATAAGGTTTATATCAAAAAATGAATTTTAGCATGGTATTCCCCCGTGTCAAATACATCTTTTAAAAGTAATTTTATTCCCTGACTTTGATTAGTTTGGCCGTGAAAAATTTATATAAGCCAGCAACATGTGAATTTAGATGCAGTAGTACTTAAAAATTCCTTTCAAACTTTATTTACTGTACAAAATTTTTCAAAAAGTTTAACATGGTGTTCAGAAAGGATTCAAGTTGTAATAACCGTGTCTTTTAATATCAGAAATGCTTTAAATATGCTTTAGTTAATATTTGAAAGTGCCGGTTTATGTAACTAAGTATTTTATTATTTTTAAAATGCCTAAAACTATTGCTGGTATGTTGTTTACTTCAAAATTGAGTGTCTCTTGGTTGATTAATATTATAACTATTTTTATTTAATCGAAACGTGTGGTGATAAGGTGCTGTTATCACGTATTCAAAATTAAGTGTTTACATGTTGAATTCTTGGAGTTTACCACGATTTAGGTGAGTTTAAAGACTGTTTTCTATCATTGATTGTCTATTTAGAGCTGGTATTATAAATTGAGTTAGTTTTTTAGATTTTAAATCACCCTGTATTTTGATATAAGCTGCAGTATCGGCTTCTGTATGATTCCAGTCCCCCATGTCCTGTAGCGACGAGATTAAGAATTTTACAAATTCTGAGATGGTTACAGTTTGTGTGTTTGTAATGACCTAGTGACAGGGTGTTTATTGGCTGCACATTCCACTTCTATTGTAGCAGCCTTGAGTTAATCCAGTAAGTCTAATGGGTATAGGGTAAGCTTTCTGGTGTAGTTCACAGCAGACTGTGGCAGAGGTGAAGATTGAGTTAAGGGCCTCTGAAAATCCCTACTGGAACAGAGATTTGAACCCAGAACCTTTTAATCTTAAGTCAATCTTATCTATTGAGCCACCAGACCTCTAATGATAAACAGGTAAACAGAACAAATTGAAATTTTGTATATGTATGTATTTTCTTTTTCCTTCTATTTATAATTTTTGGTTGCTATTTATTACCACACCCAAGGGTATTAGGTTTTCTGAAGCTCTTCTTTCCTTAATTTGTGGACCCACACAGCCACTGTTCGTATGTTTACAATGGTCAACTACAAATTCTGTCCATTCACATAACAAGAGTTTAGTGTATTTACAATATTCTAACTGGCTAAGTGCTTTTGCTTTTCAGGACAATAAGAGGTTATTTGAAGTATTGTGTAACTATGCTCTCATATGAAATCTATGAGACTACACCCTTTTTAAAAATAGAAAATGCTAAACATTTTTTAAAAAAATGCCAATGATGTTGACAGAATTTTTTTTTCTTTTTTTTTTTGTGTTTCAGGATTCAAACTAAAGAAGCTACAGTCACTGGAAGTTATTGCTGGGGAAAAATCTGAAGTAGGAAGCCAACAGTGTGCTGTGAAAAATTTGTTTTCCTTTGGGGATATGAGGTTAATTTACAATCTTGAACACTGTTTACAGATTTTTGGTGTAGACATTTTTAATTGAATTACCTAGAACATACAGACAACAGAAATTGGCAAGTAACCGAAATTACCATAGTTATATGTATAGTTAAATTATTAATGTATTGTGCAATATCTGATTTTTTCTGTGTCTTTTGTAAGATCGAGGCTAAAAGTGAGTAAACATTTTTTGGAAAAATGGAGGCTTTCCTTCCCAGCTTACCAATTGCATAAAAATTTTTTTGGGCCTCGGACTGGGGATTAAAACATGCTCCCACAATGGGAGGCCCATGAAGTTTTTTACACAGAAGATCCACTCATACATCAAAACATTTTATTAATATATTTTTCTCGGGCTTCCAGCCGTGTTAATATATCATATTTGCTGGACGTTTCGAAGGCGTCCATCTCTGCCTCCATTCTCAACCAAATGTCAGTGTATAACGGTAACGAGCAGAAGAGCGGATGACGTAATCGTGTTGTGTTGGTTTTTGTTTTCCACCGTTTCCGTAGCAGCGGCTGAATAAACCATGGAGGAAGGAATAATATGGAGACGACGCAAGAGACCTTTACCACGCATGGGAGTGAAGCAGGCCGGCGGAGGAGTGGGGGGGCATGGCTGGAGTGGTGGGGGCTTGACCGCTTCCCAACAAACACGGGGAATATGTACAAACACCTCAAGGGGACTCTAGGATAAACGTGACGCCGCAATCTGGTGATGGATTATTATGTAACTCGATGAGACAAATAAAAAATGAAGAATAAAATTTTTTGATATCCTGCTTAGTTTTCGAGATATTCTGTCTCAAATGGGAAATGGTTTTGGTTGAAATTCAGAAGAAAAAATTATTCAAAGTCAAATTTTATGATGAATTTTTATTTAAAAAGACGAGACAAATAAAAAATAAAGAGTAAAATTTTTCGATATTTCACCTAGTTCTCGAGATATACTGTCTCAAAAGTGAAGTGTCTTGAGTTGAAATGCAGAAGAAAAATTTAATGATGGATTCTTATGTAACACGACGAAAAAACTCGATAATAAGGAATAAATGTTTTCGATATCTTGCTTAGTTTGGGGGATATAGAACATCCAAATTGAAGGGTTTAGGTTTGGATGCAGGCTGGACCAAAAAATTAATTCTGTCAAAGCCACAATGATTACATGGTTGACATGCAGAATGGATATTTCAGTTTTATTACTACCACTTGTGGTTAGTCTGAAATGTGTCCTAGACCAGAAAAAAAGTAAGAGGACCCACTCTAGGGATGAGCAACCCAGACATTTTGTAGGCTGGTACCAGAAATAAAATGTTTATTCAGTCACCTTAATGAACATTCTCTCGATCAAGATGTGTTGTCTAATTTCACAGCCCTACTAATTAGGACAATTGTAAAAAAATTATCTCTCAGTTAGATTTAGATACGGGGGGGGGGGGGGAAGGAGAATGTTGTACAAAAAAAAAAGAGACTAAATTAGAAACACATTCCCCAAATTGATTTTGTTCAAAGGCCAATAACTTCTTTATTTATGAAGCCCATTTTTATTTCTGCATGAACCTGTTTCGACATAAATAGATGAGAAAGATTTCAAAATCGGTAAAAATAGGTATAGACGTATTTACAAACAGAAACAAGTCTTATATGAAGCTTTAAAAATAACCTAAGTCAATGGCCTGAAATAGCTATTTAAAAAATTAATAAAACTCACAGCTTCTCACATAACAGTTAATTTCATCATCCAATGTCAGTATAATCAGCAACGTGACGAAAGAAATCGTAATAGTAAATTCACTGAATCGCGAAGTAAAACACGCCCCTTTAAATCTCATTTTAAACACTCGTCAAAAAAATAATGCTAGTCTATTATGTGCAAAATAGCAAGTTTGCTGATTTCCTACACTACACCAAGAAAAATTTGAGAACAAAGTCATCCCATTGAGAGCTATGACTAAATATTTATAGACGTGCTGCAAAGTTTGCGGTGTCTACCGCTCACTTCAACAACGATAATTACAATTCAACTTACTTATGAAATGATATTCCAGGTTCTTTCCTGTCTGGCCTATTTGTGCAACCGTACGCAACACAAGCTGGCATTTTTAAACACTTATACACAATACTAAATGAAATAATCACTGCATCTACCACAATGTGAGCACCTTAATTGTTGGGAAGCGCCATATGGTCGCTGCCGGTGCTGCCACCATGCGGGAGAGTTTAGTGCTTGCTTCACCGAATTAACGTCACTTCTCCTCCATATAATTCCTTCCTCCATGGAATAAACAAACAGTTATACACTGACATTTGGTTGAGAATGGAGGCAGAGATGGACGCCTTCGAAACGTCCCGCAAATATGATATATTAACACGGCTGGAAGCCCGAGAAAAATATATTAATATTCAACGCCGTGAAAAATTACGATCCTAAAACATTTTATGTTTGTTGAGACAACAAAATCAGTGCATATTTACTCGTTCGGATTGTTTATTCTGTGTCCATTATTTTTATGAGCAGTGTTACGTGAAATAAAATGGCAAACCTTCAATTTTATTTAATGAGAAACGTGGGCGAAGGAATTACTTGAAGTGGAGATTGTGATAGATGGTTTGTGTCCTGGATAAGTTTGTAACCTGTATTTTTCAGAGTGACTAGAATTTTTCAGGAGATTAGAAAATAAAGCTGTTTAACTATCTAAGCATATAATAAAACTGTAACCAGGAAGAAGTCTGTACATCTAAGTTTTTTTTAAAAAAAAACTTTTGTTACTATTAATAAGCTACAGAGGACTTAACTGATTTTTTTGTTTTTGTTTTTTAATTTGTCTGTCTGCATGTTGGGATGAAAAGGATTCGCCCAAAAATTTCGGATTTTGTCGGGGTTTCAATTAATGTTTAATACATCTTATGGTCCCCTGGCTGTTACAGGATAGTATGTTTAATTTTCATGTGACGTCGAGAAGCTAAGAAACTTAGAATAAATTTTCTTTGAACGTGATTCTTGCAGATTTTAATCTGGTTTGAATTAATGTACAACAGGTGGTTACGCAGGTAAAATGGGATATGTTTAATTTTGCTTGTCCTCTAAAGTCAGAGAAATTAAACTATTATTTTGTCGAGAGCGAGATTAAAGTAATTGTAAAAGCCTTTGGAACCATGAGTAAAATAAAGTTTGTTTTATTACAAGTTTACGTGGGGGATTAATGTATTGAACAGTGACCATAAATTAGTATAAATTTATAGTTAATTTACTTCCAGCTCTATTTTTTTTCGTGTTTTAGTGCACTTATTTTGAGGAATGAAGTTATAGTTACTTGCGGAGACCCTCTATGGAATAAGAATTTGTGTTGAATGAACCACAGGGATATATTTCAGTTAGCTCTTGACGATGTTGGTTTACGTTAGATTAATGGTACAGTTGGGGACACAATTCGCTAGACCCCTCGCCTTTCGATTATGCTTCGTTCTAGACACGAATACCACATGGGACAGCATAACTGGTAGGTGATACACTAAATTCATGACAAAATAGACCTCTCATACCCAGCACTTTACCCAAGACTGAAAAAATTAGCCCAGCGCATTAAGAAACTCGCAGACGCTTAGAGGCAAAGTTCTTAGTTTTACAGTTAAAATAACTGCGAATATCACCATTTTAGTAATAATAATTATTGAAATAACCCAATATATTGATTATAGAGGAATGATAAAACTTTTTCGTAATTTTGATAACCATTGTGTATTTTTTCCCTCGAATTAACAATTGGCAATTCGCTAGCAAACGCAATTATATGAAGAATCCGGAAAAGAATCCTCTAAATTACGCAAGGAAAACCAATAAGAGAAGCTTTAATGGAATAGTTACATTTTCTAGCGCTACAGAGTTGTAGAACTGTGTGTGACAAATACACGAAAAGGTTGAGGGTAAGTAGAAAGATCATTTACGAAAGAACTCTAATGGTAAACTAAGTCACGAAATACAAATAAGCTATTAAATGGTTCGGAATATTAACACCTTAATTTTGTTTTCACCATAACGTATTTAGAAAGTAAGCTTAACTTGATCGCAGTAACAACAGTTTTAGTAGTAATAATAATAATTAATAACAGTAAAGAAATATACTAATCCGTCTGCATTGTGAATTAGCGGTTCCACATTTAAATCTGGTAGATAGAAGCAGGAAAACTTTAATAACACTCTTTGTTTCTAACTAAAACTGATACTTCTATAAAATTTTCTGTCAAACATTACTTCCTGCCTTCCAAGCCCGATGGGTTATAGGTAAAACTGTTGCCTGGCATTCGGGAGGACGCGAATTCAAACCCCGTCGGGCATCCAATTTCAGTATTCAATGGTTTCCGTAAATCTCTCCAGCTGAACTCAGGAAAAGTTCCTTCAAAAAGCAGTGGCTGAAATTCTTACCCGATCCCAGTTTCCAATACTATCAGAATATCAGGGTTCACATCATCACATTGGCGTCGAAGAAATGAAGAAGTAGAAAAAAAAAAAAAAAAAAAGAACGCAGTGCGTATGTGGTAACACTTTAATCCGGTTTTCTGGAGGTCGTGGGTTCGAATCCCCATCTGGCCATCCAGGTAAGCGTTATAGATGGTTTCCCCAAATCACTCCAGGCGAATGCCGGGATGGTTCCTTCAAAAGGCCATCACCGAATTCCTCCCCATTTCTTGCCCCATAGTCCTTTCCTGCCTCTAATGACCTCGATGAGATGTAAAGCTAGAAGCAAAAAGTAATTTCTCAAATAAAAATAATTACATCTCTGTGGTGTGTTTTGGACCTTTTCCTTGTTGGATTTATTTTATTCAACGGGCGAACTTGGTAGCAAAGGGGCTATAGTGCTATTTCCACATGTGTAAAATCTCTACTTCGGTGTTGTTTTAGGGCTGGTCGACGTCTAAATCATTGTAGCGGAAAAAGGACTGGCGGTATGTTTCGGGAAGGAATTCAGCCATGGCCATTTCACGGAGTCATCCCGGCACTCACGTAGTGATTTCGGTTAATCATGAAATATCGTTAACGGATGGATGCACGAAGGTTTGAACCCCTGTCCTACCAAATTGGACTGGCTTGAATGTTACCGGGATTCTCTGTCACTGGTGCTATTCCGGTCAGGGGCATGGGTGTTAAAGTAGGTGTATGTCTTGTGTCGTCTTTCAATTGTATGAGCAAAAAGCACTTGGAAAATACATCAGTACACAGGATAATCACACAAAACGCCTTAATTTGATGAATGGCTATCGGGAGGAAAGCCATTACAAATTTAAAGACAATTTTATTGAACGAAAAGGCAACTGGTCGTCTTAAAAAATATCTCACAGGTCCATCTTATCTCACAAAAAATATTCTTTGTTTGGTGCCAACTAGTAACATGGCCGAGTTCTAAAAAATCTATAAGGATAAAAAAATTTGGAAAGTAGGCGGAATATAGTGAAGCTCTTTAGTATACAGGGAGGGGTAATTAATTTCAGTTGAGTGTATAGGAATTAATCTCTTTAACACTAAGCGTGGTCATTATGTAAGAAGAAATCCTTCCTGAGGGCTCAAGGAAATTACGGTTCAGATGCAAGAAGGAAGTAATCGATCAGACAAACGTTTCAAGGAAGTATTTATTTACCAGTGGCTCCGAGGAAGTGAAGAACACTTGTTCAGTAGAGTTAGCTCTAATAAGGTTTGTGAATATGACCATCCGTACTCGAAGTATGCCCCTTAAAGTTATTACGAGCACCTACAAATACAGTGACAGCCATTTGCCGAAAGTAACAGCGACCACTTCATATGACATATTATTAAAATTACTTGATCATAGTTAGAGGACCGATGAAAATGTTGAAAAATAACATTAAACTAATATGTATTAGTCATTAAAAATTATTTCTCGTGGATTTTGTCTTTAGAATACTCTCACTGCATCTTGTAATTTTCTACTTGCACTATTTGATTATAAAATGAATTAAACAATGTTCCGTAACTATGGCGCTTTTCCGTTTTTTTTTTTATAAAATAAAATTTTAAAAAAAACCTTGAAGTGCACGTTATTGAAAATTGACCTGCCTTAATTTGTTGATCTAATTATTTTTTGATCTTCGGTGCCTTTAACCATTTAGCCTCCTCCAATTTATATTTTTCTGACTATTGTGTCAGCCTTTGCTAAGGTAATGTGGCACACTATTGTGAAGTCAACACAAGACGAACACTGCACTCTTCAAAAGCAACCATATGGGAGAACGGACTGGAATCGGTGATCTTTACAATGTGATGACAAACAAACAAACGGAAAAGCCCCCTTGAAGTTTCCACTCGGGGCAAGCACGCCGGTTTGACCTCCCCTCCCCCTAGATCCAGCACTGGTCTCAGTGACCTGGTGACAGAGCTTCTTGCCAGCAACGCGATCAGCCTCTGTCGTAACCATCTAAACTAATCCAGTAATTCTACTGGGTAAAGGAGTCCTACAGGTTAACCTGGTATCCAAACCCTCATGTGTACTAGCGTACTTTATATGAACAAATTAAATTTTTCCAGCTATGAGTTTAGAATAATATGATCGTTCGTAAAAAATTGAACTTGGTTCCTTCTATGTAACTTATTAACACTTTCATAAAACATCTCCCATGTAAAATTATTTTCATAATAGGGTATTGATATTGTTGCTTTGTGCGCTCAGTCTGGTAACATCTACTGTGGTGTCATGTGTGCGACTAGTTAATTTGTGATAAAACCAACGAGTCCGGATTAACTCTTTTCACAGAAAGCTATAAACGGATTAATCAATGGGGGATATCTACATCTACTCTACATATATACTCTGCAATTCACAAAATTGTGGGTGGCAGAAGGTGCTCAGCACCAAAGCTAATTTCTTTGCTGTGCATTCCAATCCATAATGGTACGAGGGAAAAAAGAATTCATATAAGAATCAGTCCGGCACCTTATTTCTCTAATTTCATCTTTCCTGTCCTTCCGACTCAAATAGGTTGGTGGAAGAAGTATTAGTAGTATATAAAAGCGGGGTTGGTATTAAATAGGTCACGCGCCCCGCCCCCCTGCGGCCGCTCCCCCTATAATTAGGCACCTGGCCGACTGTGCGGCCTGTAATTATCTACCTGGCTGCCGGCACCGCTTACCGTCAAGGTCACGCGCCACCGGCCTGTCATTATCTTTGTAGGTCACGCGCCCCGCCCCTGCAGCCACGCCGGCGCCGCTCTCACCGTAATTATCTTTGTAGGTCACGCGCCCCGCCCCTGCAGCCACGATGGCGCTGCTCACAGTCACTATCTTGGTGTGCAGACCGCTTTATAAACCACCCGCCTACCGCTTTCTCATCAGTTTGCAGCTATGCCTCGTCTAGTGTTGTTGTTCTCATCTGTATACCAACTCAACGCTGGGGACTCGAAACGTTTGACGATAGGGTTATCGTCCAAACACGAGTTTGAACCTGTTGTTGTTCTGGAAAAAGTGGGACACAATAAAATTGTTTTAACATACTACGAATGGAACGTCCTGATCCAGGAATTGGACGTAGTGTCCCAGTTATTCAACGCCGGCACCGACAGCATCTCACTTGGTGAGCACACCGTCTCCTGCCGAACGATTGCCGGGGTGAAGACTGTTTGTTTCCACCTTAATGACGATCCTGCCAGCGGTGTCTTCTTCGGCCAGTCTACTTGGAGGAACTTGTCGACGCGCAGCCGGCCGTGACCAACGCCTTGACCATCAAGCAGAAGTGGGGCTACTTGGTGGCACGATATTATACTGAGTTTGTGGACATTCTAGCTAATAAAGTGCTACGAGACTTCAATATGGCTACAGTGCAAAAACTGATTGACATGCACATTAATAATGTTCGAGTAGCTCAAGTGACACCCAGTTCATCATTGGATTATGCGCAATTAAGACTTGAACTCATTGCATATAAAAATTTGTTAGTATCTGATGACGTAAATAATATTGTAATTAAGAATTATGAACCTGGATATGATGTTTGTGGACCTTATTAACTACATGTATGTGAAATGTCTGAATAAAAATAACATATATTATTTGATATTATTTCTTTTTATTTCACCCACCATTGGGCAATTAAAAATACATTTTCAGCTGCGCACATAGCATTACAAAATAAATGAGCTTTACAAAGTTTGATCAAATTATTTTTCTTGAGTTCTTGTAGTGGCGGGCATCCTAAATCTTCTATGTTGTAGCAGACTTTCTTGCGGATAATTTTCTGGAACCATCGAGCCTTCTCTCGTCCTTTAACGTAAATAATGGAGTCATCTTCATTGGTGATTGCATGTAGAATAGTACATAGTTTACTAAAGGTTACACCATCAGTGTTCCAAGGTATTCCATGGTAATTATTTGTCAACCATCTGACTGTTGGCTCATCACCTCCACGTGATGGTGAAGATACAGAAATGCAATGTGTAGCGA
>JARYHS010012519.1:48563993-48674862 GCA_031002005.1 Vandiemenella viatica
ATTGGCACAAAAAAAACCTTTGACTTTTGTGTCACCTGCATTGTCCATATCTGCAAATTCCTATGCCTATTTTCTTCTATCACACTTCCATATATTTGAACCTTCAATTTATCACCTCCGCAACTGACGATCTGGTTAGACTTATCATTTTTAATGGTTTTAATTATTAGTTTAATATTTTTTTTCTCCCGGAGACCTACATTGTGTAAAACTTTACACTTCCTCCAACTGTTCATCCACATACTGCCTCCCAGTTTCCCAATGTCATTACATCTCCGTAATACCATGCTTTCATGCCTTTACCCTCCAGTCCTACTGGGTACCTTCCTCATTATTTCATCCATATCACCAATGAATAGAAGTTGGGAGAGATTACTTCCCGATCTGCGGCCGTTGTCTATTATGAACCATGCTCTTTAAAACTACTGTCACATCCCTTATACATACTCTTAACTCTAACTGCAGTCCTGGATTAAATAAAGCATACTGTAGAAGATTTCATTTAACTCGTCAATTAATCAACAACCTTCTAGTTTAGAAGACACGATCATTCTTGTGAAAGTAGTTTTGGCAAGGCTAGGAGAGCTGGCTTCTGAACAGTCAGACTGAAATCCGATCCCCCTGAATGCTACTTCTCACACCTCATAAAAAATGGTAAGTATTTTGCTTCAATTAGGCATGCTTACGAATCACGAAAAATTTGCATAGAGTTAACGTTTCTGTTAGACCTGGGACTTCTCACTTGACCTTTTTACGACTGCTTCACAACATTCGACCGACTTTATTGCTGTGTGTGATCCTGCAGGGGCAATAAACGTTACGTTACGTAAAGACGATGTGGAGTTTGAATTACGACGTAGTATGTTAATGGCCTTACGATCTTTTTGCGTGCACAACATTCTCATGAACCGAGGGTGCAGCTTTCTCATCTGAAATCGCTTACCAAGTACCTGGTGTCGTCCAAGTTACCGTCATTAATTTCAAACTTCAGCTTCTTCGTTTAAGTAGTAAAATTTTCATAATTTATTGCGAGTTAATTTTTAAAAAGTTGGCTTGTTTATGGGAGACGAGGGATTTCAAGAAAAAATCAGATACAACAGAGCATGATCAAAGGTAACAAACAAATTATTTACACCACAGAAAGGCCTGTGTAAAAAAAAAAAAAAAAAAAAAAAAAAAGCGAGGTTTGAGGAAGAAAAGTATGTTAAACGAATTCATCTGAGAAAGAAATGTGCATATGATATTTGAATAAACTTGATAAACAAGCTGTGTGTCATTCTTGTGGAGTGATTTTAGAACCTTGGCTGGATATGACATCAAAACCGGTACTTCAGAAGTTTAGATCCGAACGTTACCGTTCACCCACCAGGCACGGTATTTTGTATGATGCGTCATGCAGCTGCTAGATTTCTTACATTCCTACATTTTTCCCATGAAGTACGGGACAGGAGAGTATGCCGCATGCGTCCTGATCAACTTCAAACTCCTGCTCCTTCATTCCATTTTTTACTTATGGCTTTCCGCCTCGTCGACGTCGAGGTCATTAGAGGCGGGATGGGACTGGGGACAAGGAACGGTAAGGAATTCGGCCATTACTTTTTGAAGGAACCATCCCGGCCATTGCAGCTGAAAATAGTAAAATGGAGTAAAGGATGATAGAAGGCATCTTATTTCACCAGTTTTATTTTCTCGTTTTAGATCCAGATTCGGTCGTTACACAACTCCAATACAGTCTGAATTTAAAATGTTTATGTGCTTGTCATATTTATCCGTTGAAAGAACAATTTACAGTTTCATAGCTGTATTGAATTCGTGACACATTCATGGCCTCATAAAACGGGATTTATTATATTTTTTAAATTTAGTCTTAGGAATCACGTACTGGCCAGTACATTGGTTACAGATTGATGCAAATTCATTTTATTTTATATCATTATATAATTGAAATCACTACCTAAAAAACCGGTACGCAGATTTGATATTCATTCAGGGATTGGATTTTCTTATATCCATTACTTTGACCTTTTTTGATTTCGCCCTAGTTACTGATTTTCGCACCACACTGAAATAGCTTTAATAATAATTCAATACCTTCAGCATCTCCCGAATACTTTATTTATATGTATAATATCAAATCATACAAGGTTACTGCATCGTCATATGACACCGCGTCATTAACTTTCATATCGTCGTGAATTAATGGGAATCTATGGGAGGTACAACGGGACCATGTTCGAGTCATGTACCCCGTGGACCGGCCGTTCTGATTACGATTTTTGGCGTTTTTTCCGCAGTTACCAAAATGAAAGCTGGGACGGTCCCCAATCTTCGTCTTATAAATCACACATTTCACAAACGAAAATACACATATCACTGAAAACATAAGTTACATGAATGGGAACATTTAAGCTTTTCCATTCCTTTTTTTTTTTTACGGCTTTACGCCTCGTCGACGGCTAAAGGCCGCCACACACGAGCAGTCCATCTGGCGCCAGGCCATTTCGCACCATTCCATTTAGACTCGGTCCAAACCAGGGGGTCACACACGACAGAGCCGCGCCAAGCCAGTGCGTGCCTACAAAATTCGCCAGTCTGGCTCTGGCAGTGTAGGGCTAGCACGATGACCCGGCGTTTTAAGGGTCACCCGTTCGAGTCCGCCCTGGGGCTTGTTTGGTTTTATTTTAGTGTTGTTTTGTCTCCAAAAATGTGTCCCAAAATTACATGAAAGAAGCCTGATACAATATTTAGTACAATATAAACTGGAGCTGGCTAAATGATCGCACTGACCAAAGGCCTTTTTTTCGCTAGGTTATGGAAAGTTCTTTTTAAAAATCAGCAGTCATTTAAAACTATTTTTTTCGCTTTTAATTTTATTTTACAGGGAAAAAATTAAATGCTTCTTAAATGAATTCTTAAAAACAATTGTCATAAACGATGAAAATTAATAAGAACGAATAAAATACAAAACACGGTGGTGTAAGTCAATTTTCCTTGCTTTATAGAAATTAACAAAAGATACTTTAATAAATTCTGAACATAGATGTTGTAATATATTCATTTTAGTGATGTCACCTGCAATCAAATTTAATACCAAGGTTATAATTGAATAAAGTCTAAAATGGTTACATTTTACTGCTGACAAAAATGACTGAAACAAGTGTTTATTAAAAAAACCGAACTAACATACTTGGGTGTATGACTTACACCGGTGTATTTACAACCAAAACTGGTATATAGTGAGATTGCGTAATGTATCTTGAACTGTAAGAAAGAAGATCTTGAATTGTTTCTTTAGAATCAATTATGTCTTTAGAAATCTTATTCGGAAGTGCGTTAAAAGTTAGCATGTAGGATACATTAACCCAGTGAGCACGCAGGATGCGTTTACAAACACAATGATTTAAGTCTGACTTATACCATTTTGCTGATAAACAAAGCACGTACAGTATTTCGTTCATCAGTTGAATTTCCAGTTCCTCCTGTTGGAAGCTGAATGCAAATCTGATTTGCTTCATTATTTTTACTAACAGACTGAGAGATTGATTTATCTACATCTGGTTTCGGTGTCTTTTTTTTATTGAAAAGTGACTGACCTACACCATTGTGACTTAAACCCTTCCAAAACAAACCTATCTCCGTGAGATAAAGACTTCGTAATCTTTATTTGAAGCCGCGGCCAAAGCTCATATTTTCCATCTTTCAGAATTGTTTTTTTGCGTTGCACTAATTCGCTATTAATACTGATTTTAAAAAAAATCTCTGTGTACAAGAATGAAAGGACTAGGGTGAAAACGACGAATAGATGAAATTCTATGAATTTATTAGCCGTTCTAAACTAACTATTGGGTTTAATCTATAGATATATAAACTATAAACGGGAAAGTCTGAACATATGAGATATTCTTTAAAAAATGAGTTCGGTAGTATTAACGCGCTACAGGAAAGAAATGAGCTGTATTTTTTTAATTTGTGTCTGTCTGAAAATTATGAACAGGATTAAGAAGATAAATATTGTCATATTTTGACCGAGTTTCGCTTAATGTACAGTCCGTGGTCCCGCGAGTAAAATAAGGCAAGTTTCATTTTGATGTGAATTTGGAAAGCTGAGATATTTAAGACAAAAGTGTCTGCAAATTAGTACCCACTTTTCGTTGCGCGGGTTATCCCACTCCAGTCGTGGTGGGGGTAGTCTACCAGACGCTCGGCTACCTGGCTCGGCGCGGTGGATTTTGGACTCGCCAAAAATCCAGCAGGGGCTGCCGCCACGCCAGTCCGTCCGCGCTGCCCCACACACGATGAGTTTTGGATCGGCGCGAGGACATTTGCCTGTTTGGCTCGTCCGTGTGTGGCGGCCTTAAGGTCATTCATTAGAGGCGGGAGGATTTCGGCCATGGCCTTTTGAAGGAAGCATCCCGGCATTCGCCTGGAGTGATTTGGGGAAACCATGGAAAACCCAAATCTGGATGCCCGGACGGAGATTCGATTCCACGTTCTCCCGAATGCGAGGCCAGAACGCTAACCGTTCACCCACCACACTCGGTCTCTCCCATTGCTCCAGGAACTAACAATCCTTTGTTCTAACCACACAGTGGAAACGTTTAACAAATTCTTAATTGCAATCCATGATGAGAATCAAGGATTTGAGTGGTACTGTGGGGATCCATTCACAAATAATGATAATAACTTCTGTAAAAGGTTCTAAAGAAGCACTAATAACGACTAATTATCATTTTTGTTGATATTTTTCGTGATGTGAGTAATCTTTCTCTGATTAGATTGTTGGAAGGTTTGGGGATTCTATCATTACCGTGGCGCCACAATATGATGATTGATTATTATAGAACTCGACAAAACAAATCGAAAATAAAGAATAAATTTTTTTGATATCTCGCTTAGTTCTCGAGATATTGTATCTCAAAGTGATGAGGTTAGGATGAGATCCGGCCTGGACCAAAATAATTTTTTCACCAAAACCACCATATCTACATGGTGGAAATGCACTATAGGTGTTTTATTTTCTTCCTAGTGATTGTTGTTAGGTTGAAATACGGCCATGACCAGAAGAAAAAACATCAAAAGCAGAGGGAACTATACCTATGGCTGATTTTTAACATGCTATATCTCGAAAACCAAGTGAGATATCAAACAATTTTTTCTTTATTTTCGATTTATTTCGTCGAGTTCTGCAAGAATTCATCATCAGATTTTGGCGCCACGGTAATGATAGAACTGCCGAAGGTTTAGCTGGGATATTTTTAAATTACTGCTTTTGTTTTTGAATGACGGAAATTTTTTTATTGTTAAGAAAAAGTTTCTAAGTATAATTTCAAAAACTAATAACTATTATTTATTTGTATGGTATATTGACCATCCTTCCGCAGTTGTTTGTTACACAATTGTAAATGAAAACACAGTCTATTAGCAACTGGTTTTATTCATATAGGCTCAGACGCGTTCGCTATTGTGGAATGGGGCAACGTCAGTGACTGTGGATGTATATACATGTTGGTGTTAACAAATTACAATATTACTATACATAATTTACTAATAATAAACTACATTCTACTTATGACTTATGGTTGAGGCAGTTGCATGGTGGTGAGCTCCATTTGCAGTTTTTTGTGACCTGAACTGTAGTTATGGTTCCACATAACTATGAGAATAGCTGTTGTTACCCTTTTTTTGGAGATAACCATACCACTGTTTCAAAATCTATTGAAATTTACACTTTTTTGTCCGACGAACAGCAGAACCTGGTTGTTTACATTCGTTTACAGTGATGCCAACCTAATGTTTTTTGCTTGCAATGTAACCTCTGTGTCTATGTATTATTAAAATATGTCTCTGTTTGTGCAATGGTGTCAGTGTTGTAATTTTACTTTTTATGTGTATTATATTCCTGTGTCTTGGTTATTCTTAAATGTTTTAAAACAATGTCTCATTTGTTAAATGAGTGAATTCATTAAGTACAGTTTTCTTTGATGCAATGGCTTTGTGAATATGGTAACCTTCCTGTACTGTAAGTAAGTGTTTCTTTTGATTATTTATTTTCAGTATTTTCATGTCTGTTTGTATTGTGGTGGGTTGGTGGTTGTGATCTAATAAATGGTCTGCAAATGTTGAGTGATTTGTACATGTAATGGCTCTGATATGTTCTTTGTATCTTGTAGTAAAGTTCCTGGTTGTCTGTCCTCTGTATTTCGCTTGACATTGTTGGTAAATCAGTTCATATATCTCTGATTGCTGGTGCTGATCCATTTCATTATGGTTGTTTAGGTGTTTCTGTAATATGTTGTTTGTCTGAAATGCAATTTTTTTTTTTTTTTTTTTTTTTTTTTTTTTTTTTTTTTTAAAATGTTACTTATTCTGTGAGTGTGTTTGTTGATGTAGCTCATTGTGTACCATTGTATATACATCCACAGCACTGACGATGCCCCATTCCACAAGGGCGAAACGCGACTGAGCCTATATGATAAAACCAATTGCTAATAGACGGTGTTTTCATTTACAATTATTTATTTGATTTATATATTTTGAGATTATCTACGTTTCGTAGGTAAACTTTTATTGTGTTAATAAACTTTCCTGATTGTTATCTTCTGCTATAAAAATTCTTAGATTATGTTGTTGTCATTTACCTCCAGTACCGGTACAGTGAATACAGCGTAACATCGGATGCTCTTTTCCTTACATGAATTTCTGCATCCAGTCCTCCTAAATAAAGAGGAAGTAACATATTAATTAAAACTAACGTCACATCATAGTCTAACTTGTATAATTTTTATCTCTGCTACGCAACAGACAATTACACGTTAGCTGGTATCGCAATTACACTATCTTATAAAGTACAAATAAAAGTAAATTCGATTATTTATTTGAAATTTATTCTTCCTTTTAACAATATAAGTGCACGTAAAGTCAATTCAGTTATTCATTTGAAATTTCTGGTTATCCAGTAGCGCTGTGGTGGCAATCAGCGTAACTAACACTTCGGGTATTACCGAGACTCGCCGAAAGTTACCGAGACATTGAGGTGAACCCAGTCTCCAGGCAAAAGCCCAAAATCACTCCAGGCAAATTTCGGGATACTTCCTTTAGAAGGTCATGGCCGAATTCCTTCCCGTTTCCTTGTCCCCAGTCTCATCCCGCCTCTAAAGACCTCGACGTCGACGAGGCGTAAAGCCCTAAGTAAAAAATAAAGAATGTAACCTTATGTAAATCTACCATTGAAGATATATTTGAAGGGGGAAAAAAGCGTTTTAAGCACTGTTAATCAGTTTCAAATGGAATCGGCAACAGTTTTTAAAAATTGTGTTTATCCCACTGTCTGCCTGTTGAATCATTGGGTTGGGTTTTCGAATAATGGCACTGACGGTAAAACAGTATACGTTTTATTTTGACGCGAAGTCGGAACTGAATCATCATATCCTATCTATATCTATAAAACGAAAACCGGATAAATTTGAAAAATAAAAACTCATAAACTACTCAGCAGATTTCGATTGGATTTTACCCGATTTATAGCTTAGAATCTCAATTCAGTTGTTTGGTATATATTATATTCAATATTACATAATTCCAGAGATATAAATGAAATTCTGAACTTATGATGGCAAATACCAAAGTTTGTACCACAAGATGCTGCATACTCCGCAGTCCGCACAAAAGACACAACTACGATCTTACAACTACGATTTCTTTGACTATAGCCTTTAATGAACGCAATAAAAGCAATTTACAATAATAACTATTTTGCATATTCCACACTAAACAAAACTTGAAATATTCTTTCTTTAATTCAGTTTTTAAACGCCATAGATGGCCATATTGAATGCGAGAAATTAATAACGAAAATAAAAACAGAGATTTTCTTTGATGACAATCTGTTATCACAACTACAGTCTGTGGCTATAATATACGGTTTAGGAAAACTGAACGTTTTCGTATTACATTCTACACTACACACGTGAGTTTCTGACACAATATAGCTTTCAACCGTACTATAATCTATTGACGTTCTTGAGATATCTAATGTCAGACAAAATATCTGGCGTTTGGAGCTGAAAGTAGAGTCATTCTGTTCATAATAATGCGTAGGCTGATGGTTTTTAATATAAATAGAACGTTGTATTAAGCTTTAGTGTTGCAAATAAAAACAGTTTAGGACAACAAAGCAGCTTTTCTTCATTTTATAATTTATTGCGTGTTTAGTAATGCAGTTTCTATGATAACCATGGCGTCACAGTTTTTAACTTCCTGAAATAAATCAAAAGTAAAGAATTTATTTTTTCATATCTCGCTTATTTTCTGAATACTTGATATACGACTCTGAATACCTGATATTCAATTATACAGGTACGGAATATATTTTAATTTTGAGCTACAGTGCCAGATGAAGTAGCATTAAGAGAAATTTTTTTAGCTCCAGCTGCAGATGAGTCATGTACAATGAGATACATCTGTTTGTTAGTACGAAATTTCGATCAAAATCGATTCAGCAGTTTTCAGATAGTGCTTCAGTATTCGTAAAGTAAATGTGTCGTAACGGCTTAAGACATACATAAATTCTAATTTTTAACCCAAAATTTTCATATTCTGAAAATCCATTAAAAATATGTATTTTTTTGAGTGATGCCGGAATAAACAGACACATTCCAAGTACATTTTTATGTATGTGGTATGTAATAATGTGCGTAATGTTGGATTTTCTGGCAGAATCATTATCAAATTTAATTAGGTTGAATTGTAACCTGGACTAAAAACTAAAACTGACATTCCGTATCAAAGGATCCAAACCACTCTATTCTTAGAACTGTTTAGTTTAGTACCGGAAATGGCAGGTTCGAAATCAATGAAACTTGGTAAGTATGAATCTGTTCAGATTAATAAAAGTAGTGTACGGGTGAATCAAATTAAACCCACTCCTTTCTTGGTAGGATGCGGGTGAATCTAGGTTTGCTTTAATTCCGGAAATAGATTACACGAATTGTATGAAACTTGATACATGTTTCTCATTGCGTGAATAAAAACAGCGTATGGGTAAATCGACGCCAACTAAACCGCTAGTTTAAGATAAAAGTGTCAACCAATTAGTATATTATGTTTCGTTGAACGCGATTCATGAAACAACTGACGAAGTTACGGGCAACAGGTAGTCTTGAATAAAAGACGTCAATGCTACTGTAGTTAAAATTTTCATTTCAAACGCGTTTCGCCTCTCCTGGCGGTATCTTCAGCAACCCATTTTTTTTTTAGTTACATCTGTGTTGTGGTATGTGGTAGGTTATCACCTGTACGCTCCCCCCAACAACGTCACTTCAAATAATCACAATAATTGTAGGCAGTTGATAACGTACTCAATCACCATTCACTTAACTGTTTATGTTGCATTGTGTTATTTGACATTTAGAACCACTACATGTAGCAGTAGGGTAAATAGTATCGTGATTGTCGAAAGTATAAATGATTTAACAACCTGCAATATTCTGAATATATACAATATTGGGATGTGGCATACTGTTCGAAGGCTCAGGTTGATCAGCTACCTCATATCACAGCAGAAATGTAATTTAAGCATTGGAGCACGAGAAGCGAAACACGTCCGAAATAACAAAAAAATGCCAATAGCAGTTGGAATGGCGATTTTTTTTTTTTTTTTTTGTTAAATAATAATTTAATATTTTAACATGCAACTTCAGAATAAATGGCTTAGAGTATTTACTTATTATAACACAGTTGCATTTTTTAGTGTGAATTTTATTAGATAATAGTCACATGGACAGAGCTCCTAAAAACAATTATATTTTAAAAAAATAATTGAATAACTTCCCTTTGCTGTAACGACGATTGCTAATATTTTCTGCTCTCAAATGAAAGCTTCCATCGCACGGGCATTGCAGTGATTTCAGAAAATTACAACAGATTTATTATTTGACATATATTTCCAAGATTACAGAGATATATCAACAAACTGTGAATGTTTTGAGTGTCTACAGATGTTCAATATGTTCACCTTTAGTGCACACATCAACCCTATAACCGAGTTCTTCCCCATACCCGATGCAGCATGTCTCTGTCAATGAGAGCAAATGCATTGGTGATGCGAACCCGCACTTCTGGCAGATGAACTGGTACTCGGTGGCACGATCACTGTGTATTTTATGAAACCCCAAACAAAGAAGTCGCAGGGAGTTAGGTCAGGGGAACATACACTTGGCACCTTCACTGCCTTAAGTTTCAGGCAAGTGGGGGGTGTAGTATTTGTCCGAAGACATTGCCTCCAATATCACGAAGGGGTTACAATACTCTTAGCTTTCGGTGCGTCTTCTTGTTGGGTGGTCAGTTTGCTAATATACTGAGCGGTGTTCTATGCCTGTCATAGCCATTGTCATAGCGTCCAAGCGAGTTGATCACAGGGTTGTTGCATTGTCTGATGTTATTGTAGAATTTTTCGGCCAGCTGGCGGAATCTGTCCTTCAATCTAGGTATGGCGGCGGCCTCGTGGAGTGCATCCGTGGGGAACCGGCACGGGAGGTGTAGGGCTCTCTTTAGGGCCCTATTTTGAATAACCTGGAGCTTTCTGATTTGCCTGTCACTGGCGTATGCCCACACAGGCCATGCATACTCCATAATAGAGCGTATGAGCGAAGTGTATATCTTAACTCCAGTGGAAGGGGCTAGCTTGCTATCCTTATTTAGTATACAGTAAAGACTATGGAGCCTGGTGCTTGCTCTCCGACGGGCTTCGTTGATGCGGCTACACCAGTTCAGTCTTTTGTCTAGAGTCACCTCCATGTAGTGTGCCGTGATGGACAATGGGATTTCTCTACCATATAGGCGAAGTGTTGGGTCAGGATTAGCTGGTAGACGGGCACCGAGTCGTTTGGTTAAAATAATGGCTTGAGTCTTGGTGAGATTTATATCAATACGCCACCTCCTAGCCAGGCCTCTGTTACTTGGAGAACTTCCTGCAGTCGTCAGTAGGTATGTTTGGCCGTGTGCGCGGCCAAAAGATACATTGTATCAATCTATTGTTTATGCTAATTAGGCTATTGTTCTAATTGGATACATTGTAGTCATTCTATTGTTCTCCACCCTCCCACCTGTCAATCATTTTCACACCTATTGTTCTCTCCCCTCCCACTTGACTAACCACTTGACTTGAGTGCCACTTCACTAACCTCAGCTCCCCCAACCCTAGCACCAGCTGCCCTTGGGGCCCCCCCTACTATTGCTCTTTTGCCAGGCCGCTTGTTTGAACACCTGCCTTCCCCAACCCTAGCACCAGCTGCCCTTGGGGGGCCCCCTACTATTGCTCTTTTGCCAGGCCACTTGTTTGAACACCTGCCTTCCCCAACCATAGCACCAGCTGCCCTTCGGGCCCCCCTACTATTGCTGTGTTGCCAGACCACTTGAGCAACCACCTGCCCCCCCTCTAGCCGCACAGGTGTGACGCAGCCGCACCAGGAGTGACGCAGCAGCTGTCCTCGCGTAGCGGCGGCAGATCCGTGGCGAGCACTGCTGCGGCAAGCGGCGGTTGAACCGAGGCAAGTGCCGCGGCAAGCGGCGGCTGAACCGCAAGTTTTACGTACATATTATATTATTGTAAAAACGCAGACAAATTATATCGATCCTACAACTTGACTTGAGGGCCACTTGACTAACCACTTGACATGTATTATCTCTGGTCCTATTGGCCACTTGACTTGAGGGCCACTTGACTAACCACTTGACATGAGGGCCACTTGACTAACCACTTGACTAACCTCAGTTACACCCCTATTGTCCTTGACCACGCACCCCTCTAGCCGCACCAGGTGTGGCGCAGACGTTGCCAGACCACTTGAGCGACCAACTGGACTTTCGGACAGATGTCGATATGCTGCTCCTTTTCGAACGAGGAATTCGCGGAGGTATTTGCCAGTGCATGCCGAGGCAAATAACAGGTACATGCCGAGTGCGTCCATTAACTACGTAAGTACATTTTGGCCGAGTACCGGTCAAACCACTTGAGCGGCCCCAACCACACCAGGTGTGTACTCTGATGCTTTTGTCGTTCTGTGAGGTATGAGAATTCTGCGGTTTGAACAGAGAAGTTCACCGGAATAGCATTGCATTGCTCGAAGCTTGTGGACTACGCGTTTCTACCGAGAGTGGTGGTTGTAACGGTTAGCGTTCTCGCCTCGCATTCGGAAGTACGGTGAAGTATCTAGGCGTAACAGTACAAAGCAACATGAAATGGGACTTGCACATAATTTCCGTCGTAGGCAAAGCTAATTCTAAACTACGTTTTATATGTCGTATTTTGAGAAGCTACAATGCTCATACAAAGGAAATAGCATACAAAACACTAGTGCGTCCGCATTTGGAATACTGTTGTGCAATTTGGGGGATCCGTATCGAAAGGGATTGATTGACACGTTAGAGAAAGTACAGAGGAGAGCCGCTCGATTCGTGACCGCTAGTTACAGTCCTTATGTAAGTGTCACAGAGCTGATTACGTGGGTTAGGCTGGGATTGTTTGGCGGACAGACGACGTCGTTTTCGTTTAAATTTGTTGGAGAATATGCGAAAATCTTTAAGTTACGAGTGCAACGAAATACTTCTTCCGCCAACCTATTTAGGTCGCAATGACAGAAGGGATAGGATTCGAGAGATAAGATGCCGTACAGATACATTTAGGTATTCTTTCTTTCCTCGTTCTGTTCGGGATTGGAATACTCTAAAATAGGATTGGTGCTTAGCACCCTCTGCCACCCACAGTAATTGTGAATTGCAGAGTATAGATGTAGATGTAGGTTCGAATCCCCGTCCGGGCATCCAGATTTGGGTTTTCCATGGTTTCCCAAATCACTCCAGGCAAATGCCAAGTGCTTCCTTCAAAAGACCATGGCCGAATCGGGAGTACGGTGAAGTATCTAGGCATAACAGTACAAAGCAACATGAAATGGGACTTGCACATAACTTCCGTCGTAGGCAAAGCTAATTCTAAACTACGTTTTATAGGTCGTATTTTGAGAAGCTGCAATGCTCATACAAAGGAAATAGCGTACAAAACACTAGTGCGTCCGCATTTGGAATACTGTTGTGCAATTTGGGGGATCCGTATCGAAAGGGATTGATTGACACGTTAGAGAAAGTACAGAGGAGAGCCGCTCGATTCGTGACCGCTAGTTACAGTCCTTATGTAAGTGTCACAGAGCTGATACGTGGGTTAGGCTGGGATTGTTTGGCGGACAGACGACGTCGTTTTCGTTTAAATTTGTTGGAGAATATGAGAAAATCTTTAAGTTACGAGTGCAACGAAATACTTCTTCCGCCAACCTATTTAGGTCGCAATGACAGAAGGATAGGATTCGAGAGATAAGATGCCGTACAGATACATTTATGTATTCTTTCTTTCCTCGTTCTGTTCGGGATTGGAATACTCTAAAATAGGATTGGTGCTTAGCACCCTCTGCCACCCACAGTAATTGTGAATTGCAGAGTATAGATGTAGATGTAGGATCGAATCCCCGTCCGGGCATCCAGATTTGGGTTTTCCATGGTTTCCCAAATCACTCCAGGCAAATGCTAAGTGCTTCCTTCAAAAGACCATGGCCGAATTCCTTTCCATTCCTTGCCCCCCCCATCCTTTCCCCGGCTCTAAAGATCTCGCTGTTGAGAGACGTAAAGCAGTTAAAAAAAAAATACGCGTTTCTGCCGCCAGGCGTTTATGGCGTAACTCATTTGCAGTACAGTGCCGCGTGTGCTGTCGACCTGGCTTCTGTCAATCTGTTTCTGCCAGCGCTGTTTTGTTATTGTTTCGTTACGTGAGGCAGCCGGCCCCTCCTATTCATATGTCAAGTAAGGGTCCATTCACACACAATAGACTCTTGGCGGCCGGTGGGGAGGGAAGGCAAAATTTCATTTCACGTAATATTAAACATTTAATTTCTACTCTTGGCATAATAGATACAAAAATTATTTTTATATCGTGATTATTGTAAAAACGCGGATTGGCCGTTTACCCAATAAATTTTTTAAAAATACTAATATTTTCAGTAGTTCGTAGTAAATTTAGTTACGTGAGGCAGCCGGCCCCTCCTATTCATATGTCAAGTAAGGGTCCATTCACACACACAATAGACTCTTGGCGGCCGGTGGGGAGGGAAGGCAAAATTTCATTTCACGTAATATTAAACATTTAATTTCTACTCTTGGCATAATAGATACAAAAATTATTTTTATATCGTGATTATTGTAAAAACGCGGCCTCACCATTTACCCAATAAATTTTTTTAAAAATACTAATATTTTCAGTAATTCGTAGTAAATTTAGTTGCATGAGCCACGCTTTGTATTGTTGGTGGGTGAGGTTTCTATAGCGTATGCGTCGTAACTGCGGGGCGTTTTAATATTCCAAATAAATACGAGTACCAATACTCTCGACCCTTTACACTAACGCTCACAGCTTCAGTTGATATTCCAACAGCCTCCTATTCATGAATAAAAAGTATTGTTGAATTGATATGTCAAGCGATCTACTCTAAAAAAGTACCCTATTGTATGAAGCATGCGGACTTTGCGTTTATTAATAGGCTAGGATAGAGGCGGAATGCGCAGGCAATAAAAACCCAGGTTCATAATGACCAAACGAGCCATTACTCCGTACTTCAGGTGAATGTTGGGTTGGGTCCTTCAAAGACCATGCATGAATTCCATCCAGATCCTTGCACCAGTCCTATCACACTTCGTGATCGGTAAAGATCTGGCCTAGCATTTGGGAGGGCGTGGGCTCGAATCCCAGTCCGGGCATCCAGATTTGAGTTTTCCATGGTTTCCCCAAATAACTCGAGGCGAATGACGGGGATGATTTCTTCATTTGCCATGGCCGAATTCCCCACCGTTCCTCGTCCACTGTCCTTTTCCCACCTCTAAAGGCTTCGATGTCGACGAGGCGTAGAACCATAAAAAAAAGAAAACCACGACCACCAACTCCAGATGAATGTCGAGTTATTCATTCAAAATACCATGCCCGAATTCCTTCCCAGTCCTTGCCGCCAGTCCATACAATTATGGCCATTACATTCTCGCAATCACCATAGAGGGGGAATGCGCAGGCAATAAAAAAACCCTGGTCATAATGACCAAACGAGCCATTACTCCGTACTTCAGGTGAATGTTGGGTTGGTTCCTTCAAAAGACCATGCCTGAATTCCATCCCGATCCTTGCACCAGTCCTATCACGCATCGTGATCGGTAAAGATCTGGCCTAGCATTTGGGAGGGTGCGGGTTCGAACCCCCGTCCAGGCATCCAGATTTGGGTTTTCCATGGTTTCCCCAAATAACGCGAGGCGAATGCCAGGATAATTTTCTTCATTTTCCATGGCAGAATTTCCCCCCCGTTCTCAGTCGTAACAGCATTACCTAAGGACAGGACTGAACACGTGAAATGACTACGGCAATAACGAGCATGGTGGGGTGAGATGCAATGTTGTCGCTTCACATTCGGGAGGACGTGGGTTGGAATCCCTGTCCGAACATCGAAATTTCGGCATTCCATGCTTTTTTGCGAAATTACTGCATTTGGTGCTTAAGCAATTTGACGGGGAAGTGAAAAGTCCAGGATTCTAATCCCGTCTCAGCTGCGATTTTCAAAAGCCCTTAACCTGACATTCACATCTGGCACAACTTGCGTTGTAATGTAGTTACACCAGAACACTTCCGTTGTTTGGTTTCCAGTTTAAACTGTAGGTTCTCTACACCCGGCTAAGTTCACGTAGGATAGGATAGGTGCGGAATGCGCAGGCAATAAAAACCCTGGTCATAATGACCAGACTAGCCATTACTCCGTACTTCAGTTGAATATCGGGTTGGTTCCTTCAAAAGGCCATGTCTGAATTCCACCCCGTTCCCTGCACCAATCCTATCACGCATCGTAATCGGTAAAGATCTGACCTAGCATTTGGGAGGGTGCGGTTTCGAATCCCCGTCCAGGCATCCAGATTTGGGTTTTCCATGGTTTCCCCAAATAACGCGAGACGAATGCCGGGGATAATTTCATCATTTTCCATGGCAGAATTCCTTCCCGTTCCTCGTCCACTGTCCCTTCCCCGCCTCTAAAGGCGTAGAACCATAAAAAAGAATCGCATGTGCTTTTATCCAATTCAATATAACTTTATAGGCAGGTAGGTGATTTCACTGCAGGTCTATATATTCGTCCTCCTTTCAGAGGTACTTTTTTCCTCCTGGTGGGTGGGTTTTGTTAACGTTCGGGACTGCCATGTGGGAGATGGAGGGTTCGATTCCCCGTCCGCATGTTAATTAGGATCTGTTGTAGTTTAGACATACAAATAGCCGTTTATCGCCAAGAGTCACTGTAGACACTCCGACAATGACAAAAATAAAAATAAAACGCGTTTAGTGGTGTTTGTTCCTGTAGCCAGGGATGGTAACGCGATGTATGTGGTGGGAGATTTCTACAGGTTTATCTGCTCGAATACCTGTGTCAGTGATGTATATACTCATAGACCCTCCTAAGTTACCACTTCTCATTCTTGTTGAGGGGTGACTGTAAAATTCTTGAAATACAGATATTTGCGCGGGTACAGCGAATGCGTGCCACAACTTCACAATAATTGTTTGTGCATTGAAATACAGAAAAAAAAGTTTCTACTGTAATGGCAGTCTCTAGGTAAAGTGAAAAAACGTGGCCATTTTTTATCAAAATTGCTAAGTTTTTCGCCTGGAACCATTGCGGCCACCCCCCCTATTACACATGTCGGACGTCGTAGGCTGGGCAGACGTAAAACAGGACAGGCGGCGGGCGAACTGTGACGGAACTAACATCAGACTTTAAATGTTGGGGGCAGAGTACAAGTGTACCTGAACACACAGTGCCACCGAACACTCCTAACGATGGGCCTCCGCAGCCGACGACCCATGCATGTGCACCACGACATCGGCAACTGCGACTGAAATGGGCAAGGAGACCATCGTCACTGGACGTTGGCGTAGTGGCAAATCGTTGCATGGTCTGATGAATTCCGATACCTTCTTCATCATGCCGGAGTAAGGGTGCGAGCTGGTAGTTTTCTACGGGAAAAGCTTCTTGTCACCTATACTGCGGGGAACATTCACGTGGGAGCTCGTGCAAGGCACTATGACGACTGATAAGTATCGTACACTGGTTGCAGACCACGTACAGCACAAACCTTCATGACGACCTTGTTTCCCAACGGCTGTGACATTTTTCAACAAGATAATGCGCCATGTCACAAGGCCAGAAGTGTAACTTAATGGTTGGAGGAACACAGTGGCGAGTTGTAATTGATGTACTGGCTCGCCCAGCTCGCCAGATCTGAACCCGATCGAACACATCTGGGGTGTGATTTGGGGAAGGCTTGCGATCTATCTAAGTTTGGCCCATTGCAGATTGCGATGGCCCAGAGGCTCGGCACGAGCATTCGGACACTGCACTATATATCGGGTGTTCGAGCAGTGTTGTGGTGAGTGTCTTCAACAAGTGGCGAAACGAAGGTGACGCCATGTCCAAACGTCGAGTGGTTGGGCGGCCACCCCTTATTACACATGTCGGACGTCGTAGGCTGGACAGACGTAAAAACAGGACAGGCGGCGGGACGAACTGTGGCGGAACTAACATCAGACTTTAATGTTGGGCAGAGTACAAGTGTACCTGAACACACACAGTGCACCGAACACTCCTAACGATGGGCCTCCGCAGCCGACGACCCATGCATGTGCACCACGACATCGGCAACTGCGACTGAAATGGGCACGAGACCATCGTCACTGGACGTTGGCGCAGTGGCAGATCGTTGCATGGTCTGAAGAATTCCGATACCTTCTTCATCATGCCGGAGTAAGGGTGCGAACTGGTAGTTTTCTACGGGAACAGCTTCTTGTCACCTGTACTGCGGGGAACATTCACGTGGGGGCTCGTGAAAGGCACCGTGACGACCGATAGGTATCGTACACTGGTTGCAGACCACGTACAGCACAAACCTTCATGACGACCATGTTTCCCAATGGCTGTGACATTTTTCAACAAGATAATGCGCCAGTCACAAGGCCAGAAGTGTAACTTAATGGTTCGAGGAACACAGTGGTGAGTTGTAATTGATGTACTGGCTCGCCCAGCTCGCCAGATCTGAACCCGATCGAACACATCTGGCATGTGATTGAATATGGAGTCAACCAAACGAGGTGAAACAACGTATATGCATGCAGAAATTGACATTACATGGAAGGCAGTCTGCATTCATCTATCTTTCGTGGATTAGGATCGTGAAAACAGGTAAAACATCACCGCAATTATACCACTTCACTATACGAAAGATGTCATCGGTTTTACATGGTTAGAAGGTGTCCATCATGCCATACGATGTGTATTGAGTGCATCCACCAAAATAGAAAAAAAAAAACATGCGACATGATGCGGTGTTCCATAATAAATGAAACTCATTCTGTTCACGGCCCGATATGACATCGGACAACTTGAGTAGTACATCAGATATACCTGTCGAAAGTCACACTAAAGTACTGAAGTTGAACTAACCAGAGCATGCAGAAGATGAGAACATCACAAGTTTCATTAAACAACACGACCCTCCACAAGACCGAAACATAATGGGCTCAATACCAGATGAAACATAAATTATGTTAGATATCAGTTAGTAAGTGCCAGTTTCGATGAATTTCATTTAAAAAGTGCAAAAATAGATAAAAATTCGGGAATACTGGTCAAATATAGCAAAATATTGGTTAAAACTTATGGCACTTTCTGAGACAGAACTTATGCTAAAGTCTGGTTAATACAGAATGTTAAAGTTTTTGTTATAGTTGGTTAGAGTAAATTAAGGTTAGGTTATTTCAACTCACCTTCTCATGGTGCCACTGATACATGATTATCCAAAATTGTTTACTGCGGCGGCTTGGGCCCCACAGTAAGCTGCTGCTGTATAGAAAAATACAAACGCGTTGCATCCGGAAAACCGGCGCGCAAAATTTCGGTCTTCTTAGGCCGCGCAAAATACGGTCTCTTAGGCCGCGGTGGGGCCCAAGCCGCCTCAGTAAACAATTTTGGATAATCATGTATCAGTGGGCACCATGAGAAGGTGAGTTGAAATAACCTAACCTTAATTTACCTCTAACCAACTATAACAAAAACTTTAACATTCTGTATTAACCAGACTTTAGCATAAGTTCTGTCTCAGAAAGTGGCCATAAGTTTTTAACCAATATTTTGCTATATTTGACCAGTATTCCCGAATTTTTATCTTTTTTTGCACTTTTTAAATGAAATTCATCGAAACTGGCACTTACTAACTGATATCTAACATAATTTATGTTTCATCTGGTATTGAGCCCATTATGTTTCGGTCTTGTGGAGGGTCGTGTTGTTTAATGAAACTTGTGATGTTCTCATCTTCTGCATGCTCTGGTTAGTTCAACTTCAGAACTTTAGTGTGACTTTCGACAGGTATATCTGATGTACTACTCAAGTTGTCCGATGTCATATCGGGCCGTGAACAGAATGAGTTTCATTTATTATGGAACACCGCATCATGTCGCATGTTTTTTTTTTTCTATTTTGGTGGATGCACTCAATACACATCGTATGGCATGATGGACACCTTCTAACCATGTAAAACCGATGACATCTTTCGTATAGTGAAGTGGTATAATTGCGGTGATGTTTTACCTGTTTTCACGATCCTAATCCACGAAAGATAGATGAATGCAGACTGCCTTCCATGTAATGTCAATTTCTGCATGCATATACGTTGTTTCACCTCGTTTGGTTGACTCCATATTCAATCACATGCCAGATGTGTTCGATCGGGTTCAGATCTGGCGAGCTTGGGCGAGCCAGTACATCAATTACAACTCACCACTGTGTTCCTCGAACCATTAAGTTACACTTCTGGCCTTGTGACTGGCGCATTATCTTGTTGAAAAATGTCACAGCCATTGGGAAACATGGTCGTCATGAAGGTTTGTGCTGTACGTGGTCTGCAACCAGTGTACGATACCTATCGGTCGTCACGGTCCTTTCACGAGCCCCACGTGAATGTTCCCCGCAGTACAGGTGACAAGAAGCTGTTCCCGTAGAAAACTACCAGTTCGCACCCTTACTCCGGCATGATGAAGAAGGTATCGGAATTCTTCAGACCATGCAACGATCTGCCACTGCGCCAACGTCCAGTGACGATGGTCTCGTGCCCATTTCAGTCGCAGTTGCCGATGTCGTGGTGCACATGCATGGGTCGTCGGCTGCGGAGGCCCATCGTTAGGAGTGTTCGGTGCACTGTGTGTGTTCAGGTACACTTGTACTCTGCCCAACATTAAAGTCTGATGTTAGTTCCGCCACAGTTCGTCCCGCCGCCTGTCCTGTTTTTACGTCTGTCCAGCCTACGACGTCCGACATGTGTAATAAGGGGTGGCCGCCCAACCACTCGACGTTTTGGACATGGCGTCACCTTCGTTTCACCACTTGTTGAAGACACTCACCACAACACTGCTCGAACACCCGATATATAGTGCAGTGTCCGAAATGCTCGTGCCGAGCCTCTGGGCCATCGCAATCTGCAATGGGCCAAACTTAGATAGATCGCAAGCCTTCCCCAAATCACACCCCAGATGTGTTCGATCGGGTTCAGATCTGGCGAGCTGGGCGAGCCAGTACATCAATTACAACTCGCCACTGTGTTCCTCCAACCATTAAGTTACACTTCTGGCCTTGTGACATGGCGCATTATCTTGTTGAAAAATGTCACAACCGTTGGGAAACAAGGTCGTCATGAAGGTTTGTGCTGTACGTGGTCTGCAACCAGTGTACGATACTTATCAGTCGTCATAGTGCCTTGCACGAGCTCCCACGTGAATGTTCCCCGCAGTATAGGTGACAAGAGCTTTTCCCGTAGAAAACTACCAGCTCGCACCCTTACTCCGGCATGATGAAGAAGGTATCGGAATTCATCAGACCATGCAACGATTTGCCACTACGCCAACGTCCAGTGACGATGGTCTCTTGCCCATTTCAGTCGCAGTTGCCGATGTCGTGGTGCACATGCATGGGTCGTCGGCTGTCGGAGGCCCATCGTTAGGAGTGTTCGGTGCACTGTGTGTTCAGGTACACTTGTACTCTGCCCCCAACATTTAAAGTCTGATGTTAGTTCCGTCACAGTTCGCCCGCCGCCTGTCCTGTTTTACGTCTGCCCAGCCTACGACGTCCGACATGTGTAATAGGGGGGGGGGGTGGCCGCAATGGTTCCAGGCGAAAAACTTAGCAATTTTGATAAAAAATGGCCACGTTTTTCACTTTACCTAGAGACTGCCATTACAGTAGAAACTTTTTTTTCTGTATTTCAATGCACAAACAATTATTGTGAAGTTGTGGCACGCATTCGCTGTACCCGCGCAAATATCTGTATTTCAAGAATTTTACAGTCACCCCTCAACAAGAATGAGAAGTGGTAACTTAGGAGGGTCTATGAGTATACATCACTGACACAGGTATTCGAGCAGATAAACCTGTAGAACTCCCACCACATACATCGCGTTACCATCCCTGGCTACAGGAACAAACACCACTAAACGCGTTTTATTTTTATTTTTGTCATTGTCGGAGTGTCTACAGTGACTCTTGGCGATAAACGGCTATTTGTATGTCTAAACTACAACAGATACTAATTAACATGCGGACGGGGAATCGAACCGTCCATCTCCCACATGGCAGTCCCGAACGTTAACAAAACCCACCCACCAGGAGGAAAAAAGTACCTCTGAAAGGAGGACGAATATATAGACCTGCAGTGAAATCACCTACCTGCCTATAAAGTTATATTGAATTGGATAAAAGCACATGCGATTCTTTTTTATGGTTCTACGCCTTTAGAGGCGGGGAAGGGACAGTGGACGAGGAACGGGAAGGAATTCTGCCATGGAAAATGATGAAATTATCCCCGGCATTCGTCTCGCGTTATTTGGGGAAACCATGGAAAACCCAAATCTGGATGCCTGGACGGGGATTCGAAACCGCACCCTCCCAAATGCTAGGTCAGATCTTTACCGATTACGATGCGTGATAGGATTGGTGCAGGGAACGGGGTGGAATTCAGACATGGCCTTTTGAAGGAACCAACCCGATATTCAACTGAAGTACGGAGTAATGGCTAGTCTGGTCATTATGACCAGGGTTTTTATTGCCTGCGCATTCCGCACCTATCCTATCCTACGTGAACTTAGCCGGGTGTAGAGAACCTACAGTTTAAACTGGAAACCAAACAACGGAAGTGTTCTGGTGTAACTACATTACAACGCAAGTTGTGCCAGATGTGAATGTCAGGTTAAGGGCTTTTGAAAATCGCAGCTGAGATCGGGATTAGAATCCTGGACTTTTCACTTCCCCGTCAAATTGCTTAAGCACCAAATGCAGTAATTTCGCAAAAAAGCATGGAATGCCGAAATTTCGATGTTCGGACAGGGATTCCAACCCACGTCCTCCCGAATGTGAAGCGACAACATTGCATCTCACCCCACCATGCTCGTTATTGTCGTAGTCATTTCACGTGTTCAGTCCTGTCCTTAGGTAATGCTGTTACGACTGAGAACGGGAAGGAATTCTGCCATGGAAAATGAAGAAATTATCCTGGCATTCGCCTCGCGTTATTTGGGGAAACCATGGAAAACCCAAATCTGGATGCCTGGACGGGGATTCGAACCCGCACCCTCCCAAATGCTAGGCCAGATCTTTACCGATCACGATGCGTGATAGGACTGGTGCAAGGATCGGGATGGAATTCAGGCATGGTCTTTTGAAGGAACCAACCCAACATTCACCTGAAGTACGGAGTAATGACTCGTTTGGTCATTATGACCAGGGTTTTTTTATTGCCTGCGCATCCCCCTCTATGGTGATTGCGAGAATGTAATGGCCATAATTGTATGGACTGGTGGCAAGGACTGGGAAGGAATTCGGGCATGGTATTTTGAATGAATAACTCGACATTCATCTGGAGTTGGTGGTCGTGGTTTTTCTTTTTTTTTTTTTATGGTTCTACGCCTCGTTGACATCGAAGCCTTTAGAGGTGGGAAAGGACAGTGGACGAGGAACGGTGGGGAATTCGGCCATGGCAAATGAAGAAATCATCCCCGTCATTCGCCTCGAGTTATTTGGGGAAACCATGGAAAACTCAAATCTGGATGCCCGGACTGGGATTCGAGCCCACGCCCTCCCAAATGCTAGGCCAGATCTTTACCGATCACGAAGTGTGATAGGACTGGTGCAAGGATCTGGATGGAATTCATGCATGGTCTTTTGAAGGACCCAACCCAACATTCACCTGAAGTACGGAGTAATGGCTCGTTTGGTCATTATGACCTGGGTTTTTTATTGCCTGCGCATTCCGCCTCTATCCTAGCCTATTAATAAACGCAAAGTCCGCATGCTTCATACAATAGGGTACTTTTTTAGAGTAGATCGCTTGACATATCAATTCAACAATACTTTTTATTCATGAATAGGAGGCTGTTGGAATATCAACTGAAGCTGTGAGCGTTAGTGTAAAGGGTCGAGAGTATTGGTACTCGTATTTATTTGGAATATTAAAACGCCCCGCAGTTACGACGCATACGCTATAGAAACCTCACCCACCAACAATACAAAGCGTGGCTCATGCAACTAAATTTACTACGAATTACTGAAAATATTAGTATTTTTAAAAAATTTATTGGGTAAATGGTGAGGCCGCGTTTTTACAATAATCACGATATAAAAATAATTTTTGTATCTATTATGCCAAGAGTAGAAATTAAATGTTTAATATTACGTGAAATGAAATTTTGCCTTCCCTCCCCACCGGCCGCCAAGAGTCTATTGTGTGTGTGAATGGACCCTTACTTGACATATGAATAGGAGGGGCCGGCTGCCTCACGTAACTAAATTTACTACGAACTACTGAAAATATTAGTATTTTTAAAAAATTTATTGGGTAAACGGCCAATCCGCGTTTTTACAATAATCACGATATAAAAATAATTTTTGTATCTATTATGCCAAGAGTAGAAATTAAATGTTTAATATTACGTGAAATGAAATTTTGCCTTCCCTCCCCACCGGCCGCCAAGAGTCTATTGTGTGTGAATGGACCCTTACTTGACATATGAATAGGAGGGGCCGGCTGCCTCACGTAACGAAACAATAACAAAACAGCGCTGGCAGAAACAGATTGACAGAAGCCAGGTCGACAGCACACGCGGCACTGTACTGCAAATGAGTTACGCCATAAACGCCTGGCGGCAGAAACGCGTATTTTTTTTTTAACTGCTTTACGTCTCTCAACAGCGAGATCTTTAGAGCCGGGGAAAGGATGGGGGGCAAGGAATGGAAAGGAATTCGGCCATGGTCTTTTGAAGGAAGCACTTAGCATTTGCCTGGAGTGATTTGGGAAACCATGGAAAACCCAAATCTGGATGCCCGGACGGGGATTCGATCCTACATCTACATCTATACTCTGCAATTCACAATTACTGTGGGTGGCAGAGGGTGCTAAGCACCAATCCTATTTTAGAGTATTCCAATCCCGAACAGAACGAGGAAAGAAAGAATACATAAATGTATCTGTACGGCATCTTATCTCTCGAATCCTATCCCTTCTGTCATTGCGACCTAAATAGGTTGGCGGAAGAAGTATTTCGTTGCACTCGTAACTTAAAGATTTTCTCATATTCTCCAACAAATTTAAACGAAAACGACGTCGTCTGTCCGCCAAACAATCCCAGCCTAACCCACGTATCAGCTCTGTGACACTTACATAAGGACTGTAACTAGCGGTCACGAATCGAGCGGCTCTCCTCTGTACTTTCTCTAACGTGTCAATCAATCCCTTTCGATACGGATCCCCCAAATTGCACAACAGTATTCCAAATGCGGACGCACTAGTGTTTTGTACGCTATTTCCTTTGTATGAGCATTGCAGCTTCTCAAAATACGACCTATAAAACGTAGTTTAGAATTAGCTTTGCCTACGACGGAAGTTATGTGCAAGTCCCATTTCATGTTGCTTTGTACTGTTATGCCTAGATACTTCACCGTACTCCCGATTCGGCCATGGTCTTTTGAAGGAAGCACTTGGCATTTGCCTGGAGTGATTTGGGAAACCATGGAAAACCCAAATCTGGATGCCCGGACGGGGATTCGAACCTACATCTACATCTATACTCTGCAATTCACAATTACTGTGGGTGGCAGAGGGTGCTAAGCACCAATCCTATTTTAGAGTATTCCAATCCCGAACAGAACGAGGAAAGAAAGAATACATAAATGTATCTGTACGGCATCTTATCTCTCGAATCCTATCCCTTCTGTCATTGCGACCTAAATAGGTTGGCGGAAGAAGTATTTCGTTGCACTCGTAACTTAAAGATTTTCGCATATTCTCCAACAAATTTAAACGAAAACGACGTCGTCTGTCCGCCAAACAATCCCAGCCTAACCCACGTATCAGCTCTGTGACACTTACATAAGGACTGTAACTAGCGGTCACGAATCGAGCGGCTCTCCTCTGTACTTTCTCTAACGTGTCAATCAATCCCTTTCGATACGGATCCCCCAAATTGCACAACAGTATTCCAAATGCGGACGCACTAGTGTTTTGTATGCTATTTCCTTTGTATGAGCATTGTAGCTTCTCAAAATACGACATATAAAACGTAGTTTAGAATTAGCTTTGCCTACGACGGAAATTATGTGCAAGTCCCATTTCATGTTGCTTTGTACTGTTACGCCTAGATACTTCACCGTACTTCCGAATGCGAGGCGAGAACGCTAACCGTTACACCACCACTCTCGGTAGAAACGCGTAGTCCACAAGCTTCGAGCAATGCAATGCTATTCCGGTGAACTTCTCTGTTCAAACCGCAGAATTCTCATACCTCACAGAACGACAAAAGCATCAGAGTACACACCTGGTGTGGTTGGGGCCGCTCAAGTGGTTTGACCGGTACTCGGCCAAAATGTACTTACGTAGTTAATGGACGCACTCGGCATGTACCTGTTATTTGCCTCGGCATGCACTGGCAAATACCTCCGCGAATTCCTCGTTCGAAAAGGAGCAGCATATCGACATCTGTCCGAAAGTCCAGTTGGTCGCTCAAGTGGTCTGGCAACGTCTGCGCCACACCTGGTGCGGCTAGAGGGGTGCGTGGTCAAGGACAATAGGGGTGTAACTGAGGTTAGTCAAGTGGTTAGTCAAGTGGCCCTCATGTCAAGTGGTTAGTCAAGTGGCCCTCAAGTCAAGTGGCCAATAGGACCAGAGATAATACATGTCAAGTGGTTAGTCAAGTGGCCCTCAAGTCAAGTTGTAGGATCGATATAATTTGTCTGCGTTTTTACAATAATATAATATGTACGTAAAACTTGCGGTTCAGCCGCCGCTTGCCGCGGCACTTGCCTCGGTTCAACCGCCGCTTGCCGCAGCAGTGCTCGCCACGGATCTGCCGCCGCTACGCGAGGACAGCTGCTGCGTCACTCCTGGTGCGGCTGCGTCACACCTGTGCGGCTAGAGGGGGGGCAGGTGGTTGCTCAAGTGGTCTGGCAACACAGCAATAGTAGGGGGGCCCGAAGGGCAGCTGGTGCTATGGTTGGGGAAGGCAGGTGTTCAAACAAGTGGCCTGGCAAAAGAGCAATAGTAGGGGGCCCCCCAAGGGCAGCTGGTGCTAGGGTTGGGGAAGGCAGGTGTTCAAACAAGCGGCCTGGCAAAAGAGCAATAGTAGGGGGGCCCCAAGGGCAGCTGGTGCTAGGGTTGGGGGAGCTGAGGTTAGTGAAGTGGCACTCAAGTCAAGTGGTTAGTCAAGTGGGAGGGGAGAGAACAATAGGTGTGAAAATGATTGACAGGTGGGAGGGTGGAGAACAATAGAATGATACAATGTATCCAATTAGAACAATAGCCTAATTAGCATAACAATAGATTGATACAATGTATCTTTTGGCCGCGCACCGGCCAAACATACCTACTATTAATCACTAAGCACATTCTTATTTCTTTCATCACGGTTAGTAAATGTTCACTTAAGATGCAGTAATTCATCAAGATTAGTATGTGTTCACTGAATAATTGGTTTATTTCATAATATATGGGCGATAATAAATCTTCAGGTCTGTTATAGTAATGTTCAGTATGTATGTGATATGCATATGTACTGTACTTACACTGTAAATTTATTTAACATTTAGTGTTCAAATTTTTGTACCAACAAATTATGTTGGTCCCAACAACTTCAAATATTTGCGGGTATAACACTGCATATAGCTTTTAGTGCACAACCCTTTGTCCGCTTACCCTCTGGTCGTCTTCAGATCATGGCGATATGTTTCTTTCAACAAATTGACCGCCATTGCAGTTTCCTAGTAGCTGACAGATTTTGCAAGCACACGGATAGCCATAACCTTAATATAATATCAAATGAAATGATCGAAACGGTATATCCAAGAAGACTTCTATGCAGTTACACGCCGCGATGTTCTCCATTCCAGCAATAACGTTAAAGTATTAGCAGTGAACAAATCGACAACAGACTGAACAGTTCATAACTTTTTTTTTAATTATGGCTTTACGCCTCATCGACGTGGAGGTCAGTGGAGCCGGGATGGGACTAGGAACAAGGAACGGGACGGAATTCGGTCATGGCCTTTTGAAGGAAGTACTCGTCTGGAGTGATTTGGGGAAACCATATAAAAACCCATATCTGGTTGTCCGTCCGTGCATTCGAACCGGTGTCCTCCCGAATGTGAGGCCAGAACATTAATCACTCACCCACCACGCTTGGTCAAAATTTTCTGTATATTTCTTCTGTTGGAAGCAGCCAAGTATCTTGCTTACATGGCCGTTAAACATAATAAAAATCGTAATCTACAATTAAAAGTGGCTTATTACTATAACATCCACAACCTAGGTATTACGAAATTAACAACTGAAGCTAGAGGACAGAAAGCGTCTGTTTCGCAGAAATATTTTACAGTGATATTATATTTATGGGTGAAAGGGTTGAAATCCTACTAGAACACTGCCTAACGCTCGGACATGGCATTTAAAAGAACCGGCTACGATTTTCCGTTCGCCAGCCAGATTTCTGTTTCTATATTTTCCCTGAAATCACTCCTTGTGAAAGTCGGGATGTTCCTTTCAAAATGACAGGACAGTTATATTACTATCCTTTATCTCCAATCCTCTTCCCTTTCTAATTACCTCGACGTAATTAATCGTAAAGTCGTAAGTTTAAATGTTCAGTTCCCCCAAATTTATCCATACCGACCATCAGATTACAGTTATAATATGGTATTCATAAATCACATAGAAGAATGATAAATATACATTGTGCAAGCACAAAAACCCAAATTATATTACACAAAACTTATTAAGTTCTCAGGCAGAAAGAAATGTTTTGTTTCCACCTTTAGAATAAACAGTCCTCCACGACCGCAGTTGCCGATGGTGTCTCGACCTCTAGCGTCATATACAGTAACTTCTGCTCCAAACATAACAGTTCATTGCATAACAAAGAACAAAAAACATCGCTGACCGTCTGCTTTTTAAGGAAACATCTGAGTACTTTAATTACAATACGGATCACTTCCTTATCTGTAAATATTTAATAACCTTCACTGTTACATCTCTAGACCGCCGACAGCTGCGGAGCGCTAACTTCCTTTTTTTTAGTGGCATTCGGCAACTAAGGCAATTTAGCCAGCTCATTGTGAATATCATATATCTTTCAGTGAATCAGTTTCTCCAGTATATATTTTGCTTCTAAGTATGGACACTACAAGACGGACACGACATTCACACACACAACAGGCAAACACCCATGCCCTCGGCCGGACTCGAACCGGCGACCTTCGGCACGCGAGGCCAGTACTCTAGCCCCTACACTACCGACGCTAGCTTCCTGGTCATACAGAGGACTGGAATGTCTGGATTTTCTTGAATCGGAGTGGCCAGGTCCGAGGCAATTCTAATGAAATGGGGTTATACTGACGATACCAATATTAAATATGAATGTGGTGAGGACTAAACCATAGCGCCTTATGTGCGCACCATTCTGTAACGGAGATAATCTGTCCTTTTGAAATATCTAATGAATCAATACTGTTAGCATTGAAACCTTACTGGGTGATCTTTGCAATATCAGAAGACTGCTGGGGAGGCAACATCAAATATTGTAAGCCTAACGGGGTAAAGATTGTGAAAATGGAAATAAAGAAACACATCCCTTCATATATAATGGTTGCAGGGAATAGTGCTCTGATTATTTCTGAAGGGCAGCCCAGGACGTGCGTTGTATGCAACTCCATTGATCACTTACATGCGGAATGCCCACAAACACAAACTGCGATCATGCCGATTCGTTTAGTAAGACAAGATGTTCCACAGGATCACGGGAAATTATTTGGTTCTGAACAGGACTCTAATTTCCCACCTTTAACAAATCAGAACACAAACGTTTGTGATAGTCTGGATGACACAATACAACAGGGGTCTCACTCCACAGAAATAATTGAAAACCAGAAGAAAAAAACTCTAACACAGTCGAGAAACAGCAAATTCAGGCTGTTTACTGTCCACGTTTACAGACTGAATCTTTGAACCCACTCAAACAGTCAACCGATATCCGTAATGAGTCACAACCAACTACCCCTCTGGACACACTGCAGTCTTCTTCTGCACTTGATTCAGAAGCAGAGGGCTTAACGCAGCTAAGCACAAGGAAAAAGCGACGGGGACGTAAACCTGCTACACAAACATCACGAACTTCTAAAAAAAGGGTAGAAACAATCAAACGTACGCGATTACAGGAAGATAAAAGTAACATAACACTACCGCTCCAAAACCCTCCAATTCCATCAAAAAACAAGCAGAAAACTGACCAAATGAAGAAAAATCCCATTATAACTGGAATGGAATTCACATGTTGGGCCGATGATGTGCCGGGTAATGAGGATGAGGCACCAATGTCAAAAGAGGAAGACAATGCTTGGAAGTGCTGGGCGAAATTTGCTTAAACTGGTTAACTTGTACAACGTATATCTGTGTATTTGGTGTTTGTTATTCGAGAAAAAACAAATACATCGTAAAAACAGCTAAATTTGTCTAGACATAGATTCAAATAGTTACTGATAAGTGTAACATAAATGAGTGATTGAAATTATCGCGACTTTCCATGAATTTCAAGGAGTTAACTACATTTAACAGTCATTCGCAGCACATTTCGAGGATAGTTACTGGCTTATAGATTGAGAAACCAGCAAAATCATGCAACACTGTATACCCGTTTTTAATTTAGTTTAAAAATTTCACATGTCACGGTTACATGCCTCATTGTATTATCCTAAAATATGTGTGTCGTATAAGAGCTGAGCACTAATAAATAACATTTTAAGTAATTTATATTTCTCAGTCATGATTACAGGACTGAATAAGAAGCGAAATATAGCACTAGTGACTGTCTAAACAGCTCAGAAGGCCGCAGAATCAAATATCCGCACTTAAAAGTTTTCACAGGTGTTTAACGCGTCCTTGGCTTGTGACGAGGAAAGTCTTTTAATAAGAAGTAGGCAGCGAAAACTTCGTAATATTGACTTCGAGTTAAGCTATAGAACTTCTTAACCGGATAGCGTTTACTTCGCATTAACCTGTGGTAAAGTCAGAATGTGCGTCTAATTGAAACTCCATCATTATGCCACAAAATCCACGCGAAGCTATTAATGAAACTATACAGTGTCTGCACCATCTGCACTTTTGACTCTTTTCGCCAGACATGAAGAGTCCATGAATCAAATTTCACCCAATCATTGGCCTGCCATCAACACGTGCTGTCAGTCAACGCTATTTTTCGTATATTTGATAGCCCCTCAAAAAGAATGCCTATTAGAGAAACAATATGCTACATGTGCAATCTGCATAGGCAGCGCGGGAAGGTTGTTCTTTGATATTTTCTGGAAAAGTGTGATGTTCCTGTCCACTGTGAAAGTTTAATCTTCTCTCTACTGGGCTCTTTCATCGAAGAGTACGCATCCACAGCATACCTGCCGATTCATGCATATTTTCTGCTTCTATTGTAGAAACGTCCGCGACATTAGATACCAAAAAAATTCACGATAAATAAAAATTCTGATATTCTTCGTTTAATGTCACTTGTTAGAGGGCATCCATAAATTACGTGAGGTTAAATAGGGGGGGGGGGGGTGTCCGGCGAAATCTCACCAGATCTCACCTAGAGGGAGGGGCCTACAATTTGCGGTAAAGTCGATTTTAGGAGGGTATTTCGTCAAAAAAGTTAGGGTGTGACCTAAAAAAAAAAAAAAGTTTCCACGAGAAATCCGGAAAAACACCTCACGTAATTTGTGGATGCCCCCTTACCATTACAATGCCTTGTTCTCTCTGGTGTCAACGTGGTTAAGTGAAGGTAGGGAGATTGCTGTGCTGCCTACTAAGCTTTCATGACATGCAACGTAACGGAACTAACCATTTCACGGAAAACAGAGATGTAACTAACATAGTGACCTGGCCCTCATTCATCCTTTCCCAATAGAAAGAAATACAGTAAAAACCGAGATTCCACTTTATTTAGGACAACTTATGCATTGCATTCGAAGATATATGAATCGATGGTAAATAGTTTCAATCGCTATGAACATTTCAAGACCGTTGTGCCTATTTTATAGTTTTCTCAAAGTTACGAACGTCTTATTATTCGCATTTGTTGTAACTTTCCTTTGTAGATTTGGATAATAGGCGCTGATGGGGCTGAAATAGGGTGCACTTTATTGAATTTTCTCCGTCTTTTGCCCCTTTGTTAGATAAATCTCTCACAATTACAGATTATCTCCTAGGTTTGTACAGATATGTTTTATGAAGTATAAAAAGTATTGTGATGACGCTGTTACAAATATTAACCAACCTATCAGTGAGTCAGTGAGCTGAAAACGTTTTCAATGTTTTTGACTTGTAATCTCGTGAGTAAAACATTTCATGTCCCCCGACCTGAGGAACGGATGATACATATACTGTTATTCGTAGTTTGTCTAAACGCCGCATTTGCTTGACTTTTACCAGGTGTGAGGCTCGAGAATGATTACTCACCATCAAAGCCTCCATTCTTTCACATAATTTAACATTTTTGTGTGGGAGGTATCTTCTTCTAAAAAATAAAAATCCCCATAATAGTCCTGTCAAAATAATTTTAAAAATGTATCATATGTTTGGTGAGACATCGTATGATTTTAACATTACTGGAAGAATAAAATTGTTGCTGTAGATAGCAGAAGCAATAAATCTTTCGTGAACGAGATGGTTAACAATATTCCGTAACTTAATGAAATCTTATGTTTCACCTGAAGAGTAAACTTGATTGAAGTCGAAAAGTGAATACTATAAAAAAGTCATTTGTTTTAATTGAAATGGGCAGAGAAATACCAGCTAATTCATTAACCATTGAAGTGTGACCTGAAATGATAACATCCTGAAATTATTCCCCTTGCTTCAGTAAGCTGATGGTAGACATTTTCTAATGGACCAATTTAAATACAATTATCGGCAGGTAAATTGATTTTTAGCAAGATAATAAAGATACGGTCTGACGTTGAAATGTAGATGTTGAGGGTAATATTGTGAGCATAGTTTTACATTTTAGTTATACTCAAGAAAAGTCAGTGATCTCTTCCAATTCCACAATTTTTTTTATTTTTTAACGGCACTTCCTATCGATGGCAACCATATTATCTTAATGCCATTCTGACGTTCTCAAAAGTAACAATATAGTGAGTGAACCAATTTCGATGAATAAGGCTTTACATGGATCAATCTTTTCGGATATAGAATAAAAATGCCGAATACAAAATGCTCACAACGCATTTACGAAATTAAAAAAAAAATCCTTACAAATACATATTTCAACATCAGCGTGAGGATACGATTTATCAGATTCAATGTTTGCTTAATGTTTAGCGCGATGTGGAGGGATAAACATTCATAGTCGCTGCTATTAATAGACAGGCGTCCATCGAGTGGAACGTTTGCAGTAGATTGATGACAATGACATCGAGGCAACAAATTACAAACGACGGACTAAATACCGAAAATAACTACTTATTATAATAAAAATTAAAATCCAGGTGCCTGAGTTATATCATAGGGAACACAAAATATTATCTGCTACGGTAGAGCCGGCCAAACGAACTTCAAAGAACAATGAAGGAAAGTTTCACGATCAGACAACATGCGACACTGCAAACGGAGAAAAATCTACTACAAGCAGTAAACTACAAACCTGAAATGCAAAATACTGCAGCAAATAATAATATATTTTCAGAGGAAGAAGAAAAACTAAACTTTTTGATCTAACCATGAAATTAACTCATATAATAAATGAAATATTTTTAAGGTATATACTTTATCAAAGGTATCCTGGCAGTGATGATTAACAGCTGTTGACATTTTTTCATGTGCTCCTTCAGAATGGCACATTTCCTCTCTATAGAAATAACTAGTTACGTTTTCTCCTTCCTCGTATACACACAATCGTGAAGATAAAAGTTTTATTCAGTGCAAATGTCCTTGTATCGTGCCTGATTAAATTTAAACCTTGTCATCGTTAAGAACAATTTCTCGAAAGAGCCCACTTGTCATGCTAAATTTTGGCAAGAATGTCCCAATGTAGCCTAACATAGTCTCTCCCTTAGAATACAGATGATTACTTTCTTTCACTGTCACATTTCTTGTACGTGGTGTTATGCAATGTAGTTATTGATTAAGAGGCTATAATAAGGCTGGAGGTAGTGTAATTACATATTTTTGTAACTTCGTTGATTACGTCGTTGTATTTCCATTACATGTATTCAATATTTCTGTTATCCTGTTGTAACAGCCCTCAAACCTAAAGTTAAATGTAATTGTATTTTATAAAATATTGGTAGTAAGGTAGAGTTTGGTTGAATATGATCTGGTAAATTTATTTTGCAATTTTCTGTAAATCAATGTATATACTTTGTTTTATGAATAGAAATTATTTAGAGGCCATTTAATATGTTTAAGAACATAATTGTGCAGGAGAATTGCTTAAATGTTAGTAATTCCAAGTATTAAGGCAAGTTACGATGTCTAAAGGACACTTTGCTACAGTTTAAAATGATTTCTGTGAATAATTGTGTGTTAAATATCTTTAATTTCCATTTCTGACCATTTTGTAATGATGTTAAATGATTATGTGTTAATTCTGATTGTTTTTTTTTAATATTTTTCAATTGTTTAAGTATTGTTAATGTTCGAGAAATATCTACCGGAAGCTTTTGAAGTGTTCTAGAAATTTCGATGTAGCTTATATAAATCTAACATTCGAGATAGAGAAACCGTTTTTTATCGACTCAATTTACGACGGCCAAGGACTATATTGTCTGTGGAAGAAGTGTTGTATACAATCGCTGGATTGTATGTATTAATGTAAACAGTATCTTTGACGTCATATTTATTATGAAAATAAAAGCAAATGTAAACTGAACTCTGTAGTGGAGTAGATATTTTTCATATTAATTAAACCACGAAAAATCTAATACTGTGTTTAGAGCCTGTATTACTAAGGCGACAAATGAATACGGTTCTATCAGACGACTTAATCAGTAGGGGATGCCACCTAAAGTCCTTTGTTAAAATGGCTCGTATACTATAAGAAGAATGCTCCGTTAAACTGATCATTCTCAGTGTCCGGTTTCTAATATAAATTAATTTTGATTCAATTTTAAATTACCTTTTATTAATGGTAATTCTCAGTAGTTAAAGGAAAGTTTAGACACCGACACAAAATGACACTGCGTCGAATACAGAATGGAGCAACTGATGGTTTCCCTAACAGTGATACTGTCACTTAGTCACATCTCTGTGCTATACGTTATGTGCTACCCCCAGCTGCAGTGTCAGCGTGAATACCTGCAGGATCACCATAAGCAACGGACTAACGAGGCGATGTCTTTTTTGGCGACCTCAGTTGCATATCAGGCTTTGACGCCGCGGAGTAGAGTCCTTTGTGATAAAAGAGCAGCTGAATCAAAACGTTCGTCGAGTCAGAATCCTTCTCTTGTATCTGTTAATAGCTCCGCAGAGAAGCAAAAGAAACAGCTTTCAGATAAGGCTAGTGTAAAGCGTTTGATGTAAATTGAATTGAACCGTACTGCGGTATAAAGCCGCAAACAGCACCGTGCAGAATTTCTGCGTGGCGGAAAAAAAGGAAACCTCTGCAAAACGTTTGAACAAAATTGTGGAACAAAATTTTATTCTGTAAAGTGGTGGCTTAGATTTTTAATCGCCTGCTAACCAGTATTTTAACTCTTGTTTATTTCAAGTATAACATAACACAATACTTATCTTAGAAGATAGAATACGAAAATTGAAAGTATCTTTCTACTTCATCAACAAAATATACCACGGAAATATTAATATGTATGTCCCCAGAAGGTTTTTCAGTAATCCAAGTTATCTAAACTGCCATTTCTCTAGTCTTTTAGGATCTGCATATAGCTATGTTTCATGTCTCTGCTTTTATTATAACGCACTTGTATTGCAAATCTTTCTATCAGTAATTCTGTTATCAGCAACTGTTTTTATGCACACACAATTACAGTTAGGATTAATAACGACTGGTCATATCTTAATTTTACACTGCCACGTGGGACCTTATTTTAGAATTTATTCATAAAAAAAGTTACTCATAATTTGACTAATCAGGTTCTTGAGCATTTACAGAGAAACGTATAAGTCGTAATCAGATGTCGATAAGACCTATGCCGAAGACGGAGGTTGGAGATCGGGAAATCATTACAAAAGTCTTAGGCTATAAGACGTATAAAAAAGCATTTTTTTTTCAATCTCAATAGTTTTTCACGTCAAATAAAAACATTTATTTCTGGTATAATTTGTATACCTGAACCCATTTCCCAAAATTTTTATAAAACCGATGATTCAAATACCGTGAACCAATTTTGTGTGATATTTTAACGAAGGTTTATAGATAAAAGGTCTTAGCTGCTAAACTGTTAATACCCTGATCTATGTCATTTCATGGGATTACCTTTCACTTGGAGTACAGCATGAAATTGTGTAAATAATTTTCTACGTAGTATACGAGGTGTGTTAGAAAAGTAATGAGACTGATTTCATACTAACCAAAGTTTTTATTATTTTCAAACAACAATGTTATCCCCTTCAAAGTAGTTCCCTTGGGCAGCTATACATCGGCGGAGTCGTGATTCCCACTCTTGGTAGCAGCGCTGGAAGTCTTCAATTGGTATGGCTTTTACTGGTCGGTCACAGTCTTTTGAATGTTCTCTAGAGTTCCAAAATGACGTCCTTTTAGGACATGTTTCAATTTCGGGAAGAGGAAAAAGTCACAAGGACTTAAATCAGGTGAATAGGGGGGTTGAGGAACAACAGTAATGCATTTCGTGGTCAAAAATTCACGGATGAAAATGGCCGTGTGACACGGAGCATTGTCATGATGAAGCATCCACTTGTCTGCAATTTCTGGTCTCACACGGATCACAATTTGATACACAGTGAAAGTGTTTAAGCTGTTCACTGATCATCCTTATTGTTAAACGACGGTCTGATCTCACAAGAGCCCTCACACGATTAATGTTTTCGTCAGTTTTTGAAGTTGAAGGTCTCCCTGAGCGAGGTTCATCTTCAACGTGTTCTCGGCCTTCCAAAAATGATTTGTGCCAGCGGAAAACTTGTGCTCTCGATAAGCACTGTTCCCCATAGGCCTGTTTCAACTTTACAAAAGTCACACTCGCGGATTCACCAAGTTTAACACAAAACTTTATCGCACAACGTTGCTCTAAATTCCGATGCTCCATTTCTGTGACGCACAATGAAAACACAACTTTATTAATGGCGCTGTCAAAACTAATGTGTTAACTGTATGGAGTTGTAACTCAGACTGAGGAAGTGGAAGGGATCAACAATCAGATTTAGCATCAGCCAGTAGACACAACAATGCCAGATCTCCCGCAGTGTTGCCAATCTCATTACTTTTCTAACAAACCTCGTATACATTACAGCTCACGAATTAAGAAAATTCTAATTTTTATGTGATTGTTTATGTAGTATATCCCAACCATAACTTTCTGCATGAATATACATTATAAGATTTCTAATTCATACTATGCAGTCATATTTCAGAGTTGTGTTCAGAAGTAATTTATGGCTTAATAATATCACAAAAATCATACAAATCGCCTCAGGGAATGGCTACTTATTATCAAGTCCGATGGACACTATAAAATACTGGAGGATTCCTCTGGGTCGCTTTCAGTCATTTCTTTTTAAAAAATCGGTAATTTATTACTTTAGTAATCATCTGAATTCGCCTACTTTATATGTTATATGACATTCAGAAAAAATATAAAAAGTAGACTGAAATACTTCTGGAGTCTGAGAGAATTGACGGTGACATGCGTTGCCAAAAACTGTGGTCAATGTATATATATATACATATATGTAATTTCATCTTTAGATAACGTGACTTTATCGCCATCTCTTTTTTTAAAAAAAACAGTTTAACGTCCCTTTTTAACAACGTGGTCTTTTAGAGACGGGAAAGGATGGGGGCAAGGAATGGGAAGGAATTCGGCCATGGCCTTTTTGAAGGAAGCATCCCGGCATTCACCTGGAGTGATTTGGGGAAACCATGGAAAACCCAAATCTGGATGCCCGGACGGGGATTCGAACCGCCGTCCTCCCGAATGCGAGGCCAGAACGATATCCGTTTAACCACCACGCTCGGTATCGCCATCTCGTACATGTTTCAGGTACCAGTAAGCTTACTGACGTCAGTTACATTTCTTTTTGGTTTGAGCTAGGAACTCTTATATCTTTAAAAGATACTAGTCTACTAGTTGACCCATGCGAATATTTCACAAAGTATCGTAATTAGTCTGCCAATGGTAATATAATAATGAGGAAATAAGTAAATGAAAGTATTTGTTAATTAAAGGTATTTTATTTTAAATAGCAGTAATAAATATCATTTTTACTGTAAAAAGTCTTATCATTAAATGCTATATGTTTAATTGTAAGACATTTAAAAAGTGGATATTTAAGAACTATTGGCTTTATGAGATGTCATTTTTTTAACCTTCTTTACTTTGAAAAACTTCTGTGAAAACAATATTCACAGTTATAATGTGATCATCGTTGACTTTTTGACCATATGTGTCTTTAACACAAAAATAAATATTAATGAATTTACAGACTCGTGAAAAAGCCATGTACAAGTGCGCATACGAAAAAACAGGTTCTGATACATACAATATTGCCATTTTAAGAAACCCAAATTGTGCTTTATTCCATAGCGAAGGTTACTTCTACTGGGAATTGTTTTCTTATTATTTGGAAAGGCACGGTTGGATCAGAAGGTGTGAAGTTAATGCGAGGTATGAGCATACTTTTATCAGAATTAATGAATTTAACACTGGTGATGTACTTGGAATTACCTCTAAGCTTGCACCATTAATAAATACCTGATTATCATTAAGATTCCTATTTGACATAATAATAGCATTTTTCTTTAAAAGCAATTTATGAGGTGGTAAACAAGACGATTTTGGAAATGGCTCTATGGATTTGGATGAAATCTAATATGTAGATAACGTTTTGCTTTTCAAGTTTGTAACACGATTTTACAAATAAAAACAGCAATTCTTGTATTTGGTATCTTGGAAACAGCTTTAACCTAATCTTGTAGAAGTTTCAGGTATTAGTAAGCCTCCTGACGTTAGTTAAACTTCTCTTTAATTAGAGAATGGAACCGTGCCTACGAAACCTTCAAGAAAAAACGTTTAACTTTAGTCAAAATCTTGCATATTGAACACAAATCGAAAGATGTTGAGCGAAGATCGATCACCCAGATAATTTTTGTTTATAAACCATAATATCAAAGAAAACTAGAGCTAAACAACTTCATCAGAAGGTGAAATCTTCTGGTATTACCCATTAACTCTGGGCACAGACGGAACTTTTTTTAAAAATAAAAATGGCACAGATTCTTCTATATAGGTCTAGAAAAGAAGTGCAGAAGAAGTATAGAAGAAAAGCAGAACCGTTTAAAATATGATGCAACCCAAAAATCAAAGATGAACAATGAAATACGTTCTCGATTTTATGGCTGAAGAATTTTATCAAAAGGAGAAGCTATATGATGCTGGATTAGATTTTCAGATATATGTAAGTAGTTAATTTGTCAGCAGAAGGAACAGAAGAAAGAAAGAACTAAAGATGAAGACAAATATCAGAGTACCTGAAATAGATATACAGGGTGGGGCATTTAATATGTTTTCTGGAAATATTTTGGAAAGAAAGCATTTTAACAAACAATAACCTATATAAAAAATAATCGTACAGTAGGGGGCTACAATTATGTGATATTGGTTTTTACACAGGTGGCGCTGTGTCGTTACAACAAGGTCAACTTAATTCTTTTAAATGGGAACCCCTATTTTTTTTGAAGATTCCGATTCCTCATGAAAAAATAAAAATAGTTTGCTTAACTCATTTTTCTGTTAGCCTCACAGATGGCGCTGTAATCGCGAAAAATGAATATTCGCGTTTTTTGTGTATAATTTTAATTATTGTTTAAATAATTACATGTAATTTTCATTCTGTAAATACGGAAGGTAATTTTAAAGGATAATGACGAAATTAATTTTTTAAATGCTTTTTCTTACTTATTTGCAGCCATGTCTACAGCAGGTGCTCAAAAAGGTGACCATTTACTTCCAGACATTTTCTGACCCTTTGCAGAAATGATGCCTGAACAGCTCGAAGTGTGTCAGAAAATGTCTGGAAGTAAATGGTCACCTTTTTGAGCACCTGCTGTAGACATGGCTGCAAATAAGTAAGAAAAAGCATTAAAAAATCAATTTCGTCATTATCCTTTAAAATTACCTTCTATGTTTACAGAATGAAAATTACATGTAATTATTTAAACAATAATTAAAATTATACACAAAAAATGCGAATATTCATTTTTTCGCGATTACAGCGCCATCTGTGAGGCTAACAGAAAAGTGAGTTAAGCAAACTATTTTTATTTTTTCATGAGGAATCGGAATCTTCAAAAAAAATATGGGTTCCCATTTAAAAGAATTAAGTTGACCTTGTTCTAACGACAACAGCGCCACCTGTGAAAATACCAATATCACATAATTGTAGCCCCCTACTGTATGATTATTTTTATATAGGTTTATTGTTTGTTAAAACGCTTTCTTTCCGAAATATTTCCAGAAAACATATTAAATGCCCCACCCTGTATAAGAGGTAAACTATGTAACGATGAAGATTAAAAAGATGATAGGATATATTTTATTGGATTGCTCCATACGAAGTCGATAAATAAAGATTTTTTTTCATATGGCTTTACGCCTCGTCGACGTCGAGGTCATTTGAGGTGGGGAAGGACGAGGGGGGCAGGGAGGAGGGGGGCAAGGAACTGGAAGTAAGTTGGCTATGGTCTTTTGAAGCAACCATCCCGCCATTGGGGAAACCGTGGAGTACGCAAATCTAGATGGCAGGACGGTTATTCAAACCAGTGTCCTCCCGAATGCGAGGCCAGAACGTTACACTATGTGACAAAGGGATCGACACAAGGAACAGATATATGCAGTTGATACTTGAGGAACGTACATTTTATAATAAATGTGGAGAATGTAGGTATTAACGCAGGATAGGGGCAGAAGATGATTCCGTCGTAATAATAGAAAAACGGGTGAAAAAAAAAGAGACTGATATAATTAGAATACCTTGCAGCCGTAACAAAGCTGTACGCGTTAAAGGTATATTAATGGAGTGTAGGAGCTGATGTTCTATACCTGTGATGAGATATGTGTAAAACAAAATGGATTTTCACAAGTGAGTATGACAGGTAAAAGGATAAAGTATGCTCATGCCGTAACACATTAAAACGACGATTATTTATATTCAAACGATTACCTCTATTTTCTAAAACTATAAATTCTCGCAAATTATGTGAGCCCAACATTGATCATCGTACATACTGGGCTCATAATTCCTCACGAACATCTTGTTAATCTCCGATTCCGGGACGATTTCACACGTCAGAACAAAGTCCATATTCTCGTCGTAATCGACTTCCGCAACGTTTGACGGCACTACTCATGCAGCACTTGAAATGCTTCCCGGACGGGGGCCTGGCGGTGACGTCATAGACCACCTGTCACGCACCTGAGCACACGAAAAGCCCGTTGACTCGGCCGACGTGCCATAACAAGTAGAACAATGGAGCACGTTCAGTTTCATGCTACATGAGAACAGCCTCGGCAATTCTAAACATTTATTTATTTATTTATCGTTTGATGCTTACATGACAATTATGGAAATTAACTCACAAAAGAAGAGTCAATTAACAGCATAGTGTAATTATATCTATAGATCTATTTAAAAAATAAAAATCTACAATTGAGCGAACGATGCCCTCATCTGATTTCTACCTTCCAAGGAAACAACGGAGTATTACAGCCATACACAATGTGTATTATATTTTTTATTTATTTATTTTATGGTCTTTGGCTTTCGCCAAATTTGACCAGCTAACAGAAGAACATTACTTCACTTCAAAATTTACAGACACTTGTAATACAGTATTTAGCCACAAAAGCATTTGAGCTCTTGTACTTCATTATACTATTTATCATTAAAATTGAACATTGTTTAGTTGAGACCATATATAAATTTTTTAATACATTATTGAGCCATCATTAAAAACATATTTTGCAGCATTCACTTTCAAACATTTTTAAGATATTAGCATACATAGGCCCATATTTTAACCCTTTTTTATTTAAAAAAAAAAAAAAACATCAAACACATTACAAACATTTATACATTATTTCGCCATTATAAGAACATAATTTTTCAGTAACCACACTCAAACATTTGTAATAAAGCTCATTGTGTTGTAGCGTATCATTCTGATCGTAGTACTAGGCTGGGCCACAAAAACCGTAAGGATCTAGTACTTTGATTTCTGACATATTTAATGATGTTTCTATTGCGTATCCCAGAAGGTACAAGTATGATTCCTTCTTATTTCGTAATTCCATATTATATTTTCCTTTTGCATTTAGCAACATATTTGCATAACTGCTTCATTTTGGCGTCGGTTATTGTCGCAAGGAAGTATCGTAGATCCTCATAGCTTGTAATTTTGATGTCTGCATGATTATTATTATTTATTATTATTATTACTCCGCGATTCACTAAAAGTGTGTGGCGGAGGGTGCATAGTACCTATCGAGAAGGGTTATGGTTTGGAAGGGTTATAAGGGATATGGCAGGAGGCGCCCATGGGCTATTGTGAGGAACCATCCCCGCATTCACGTGGAGTGATCTGGGAAAACCATGGAAAACCCAGATCAGGATGGCTGGAGTGCTTTATCGAAAGCTACTCCTGTCGGATTTTAAGTTTACTCGCCCGGTAAATCCTTTCTGTTCCATTCCCTAATCGCTCGTGGGAAAAATGAGTACAGAAATGAATCGGTTCTGGCCCTGATTTCTCTTATCTTATTTTCACGGTCATTTCGAGATATGAATGTTGCTGGTAGCAATATTTGCTGACTGTCATTCCGAAATACATCTGTCGTGAATTTTTCAATTAGCTTCCGTCGAGAGCAACGCCTTCGGTGTTCCAGGTCTTCCCAATCTACCGTTCTAAGGACAGTGTCATTAATCGTATGTTCATAGTTAAATGGTGTCACCTTTTTACTTACACGCATGACTTGGCACTTTTTAGCGTTTAACTCCAACTGCCAATCTTTACACCACGCAATTATTTTCGTAATATCGTCTTGTAACAAAGCGCAGTCGTCCTGGGTTTTGATTTCGCGATAAATTATAGCATCATCGGCAAATAATCTTTTCATTCCCCCTATTATGTCGCATAGATCATTGATGCATATGAGAAACAACAGAGGCCCTAACACGCTTCCCTGGGGAACTCCAGACCCCACTTCAGTAAGTGATGAACGCTCACCGTCGAGAACTACACACTGTGTTCTGCCCTTCAGGAAGTCTGCAACTCAGTCGCATATTTGTCTAGATATGCCGTAACCGCGAAGTTTCCTAAGTAACCTAGTGTGAGGCACAGTGTCGAAAGTTTTTTTAAAGTCTAATAGAACCAAATCAACCTGGGATTGCTCATCTATAATTCGGCACAAGTCGTGAATTTAGAAGTGCAAGTTGTGTTTCGCAGCATCGGCCTTTTCTGAATCCATGTTGATTTGGATTTAAAAGCTCACCTTCATCCAAGAACCGCATGACATTCGAATAGATGATATGTTCTAAAATATTGAAGTTAACGAGATCGCCCTATAATTCTGAGGATCATTAACATTCCCATTTTTAAACACTGGAGTTACGATAGCGGTCTTCCATTCGGCTGGTATTTTTCCTTGATCCAGAGAGACGGTATACAATTTCATCAAATACGGTGCAATTTCCTTTGCGTATCTTGAGTAGAATCTTGTAGGAATACCGTCTGGTCCGGTTGCCTTATTGGTTTTTACATTCATAAGCAGTTTAGTTATTCCCTCGACATCAAGAACGAGATCATTCATAATTTTGTCGGTACGATTGTTAAATATCGGTATCTCCTCTGAGTTTTCTATCGTGAAAGCCTTTTTAAATATATCATTCAAAATTTCTGCTTTCTCTACGCTTGTTTCTGATAATTCACCATTTTCTTTAATCAGCGACGGCATAACCGCACGAGAGCCTCTTATTACTTTGATATACGACCAGAACTTTTTTGGATTTGTAATCAGATCTTCGGATAAATTCCTGGCTTGGAATTCTTTAAACGCATCGCGCATTGCCTTACGCACTTCCGCACGCAACTGGACTAATTTAGCACGATTAGATGAGTCCCCCGATTTTTTCACCGCGGCATGTAAACGCCTTTGCCTCCTGAGCAAACGTTTCACTTCCCTATTGAACCAAGGGAAGTTATTACTGACCTTAATACACTTCTTAGGAACAAACTTGTTTAAACCGGTCCATATTAGTTCTTTTAAATTAAACCAAAGTTCCTCAACATTTGTATTTAGCGTGTACGTTTCAAAATTCTTCGCAAAGTGGTCAACCATACCCGCATCGTTTGCCTTATCGAAGCAAAACACGAGTTTCTCTTTGTCATGCTTCAGACTCAGACTGGAGTTTAACGTTACCACAACCGCCTTGTGATCACTTATACCGTCTTCTATACAAACTTTATCTACAATATCAGGATTGCTAATTAGAAAAAGATCCAGAATGGACGAGGAATCTTTGTCGCACCGTGTTGGCTCCTCGACCATCTGTTCAAGAGATCTTTCTGCAAATGATTCTAGGAACGTTTCGGTTATTAACCTATCTCTTCCACCCAACCTGAACGTGCATGTGTCCCACCTAACCGACGGTAGGTTAAAGTCACCACCCACGATCAATATATGTCCTTGAAATTTTTTGTAAATGTTATTAAGCGACTACCTGAAGTATTCCGCGTTAGCTAAATCAGAATCCGGAGGTCGATAAAATGACCCGAGTATGAACTTTAAATTTTTGCCAATTTTTACCTTGACCCATATTAACTCGCAAAAATTTTCCGTTTCAGTTACGACAGAGCAATTAACGGTTTTACTTACGGCCACGAACACACCCCCGCCCATTGAGACAGTTCTGTCCTTCCGAAAAACATTGAAATGAGGGCCAAATACTTCGCTAGATTCAACTTCAGGCGTCAACCAGCTCTCGGTTCCAAGTATTATATCGACATCATTAGTCGCAACTGAGGCGTGAAAATCCGCTACTTTCCCTCTAATACTCAGACAATTTAGTACCATTATCCTTAGCTGCTTCGTATTGTTATTTGTGGAGTCGAAAATAGCATTTTTCATACTCGCACTCTGACGGTAAACGGGTGAAGTAATTGGAGCTGTAATATTAAAATTATTCGCGCCATCCCTACCGGGACCAGCTTCTATGTTATCAGCACATCCTCTTCGGTGAAATGAAGGATCCTCGGGCCTCACGCTGTTCCTAAAAAATAATTCATATCAAGGCGGTTCCAAATTTTAACAGCCACCTTGGACGCCATTCTAGGTGTGTAGTGGACGCCCGACCTGTCAAATGCGTCCCAGCTGGCAGCTATCATCGGACGAAGGTCGACGAAGCCCCAGTTGTTTTTGCGACACAGCTCCTGCAAATTACTATTTAAATTAAAGATCTTCCACCACACAGCCTCCCCACAATCGACACGCGGCACCACACTGCAAATTGAGAACTGTAATGAAACTGAATTTTCCCGGGAATTTTCTCCGCCACACACTTTTAGTGAATCGCGGAGTAATAATAATAATAATAATACGCCTTTCGGCCCAACTTGTCCATGGATTTAACTATATCTGGAACAGAAACACGACACGAGTCATTAGTGCCGACGTGCGCAGCTACTCTTAACTGACGGCAGTTCGATTCCCTAATGGCTTTTGGAATGGCCTCCATGACACGTGGTACGGTTGCTCCTGAAAGAGAAACGGAATGAACGTTAGTATGAGGATCTGCACCGTTCTTCGTGGCTAATTCCCGTAGCGGTTTCTCCAGCCGTCGCACGTTGGAGCTGCCAATGACCAGTAAACCTTACCTTTTCCTTGCAAGGCTCGGGGTCTGCGGGTAAATCTTCCCTGCTGCTCTTCTGGGCCATTCGCGCTTGAATCTACAACTTCCTGCAACACAGAAAACGCGTTACTTAGGGGCAAGGTATCATTTTCCCTTCGGCTAATTGGAAATTTCGACGCCTTTCTCCGATCCACACGATGCCAGACGTTTTCTGCAACTGGAACCTGAAAATCAAAACTTGCCGGTTCCCTATAGTTGGCTGCGGAATTTCTTCAACGCACTGCCGCTCCTCGTCTAGGATGCTCCATACCTGCGCTTGAAGAGACGCCATAGTATTAATAATCTTCTCGAGAACCAGACGCCTACCAGAACACTTTGCACAAGCCATGTCACCTGAAACAGACAAAAACCGAACTACAAATGAATACACAAAAATCGGCGACCGCTACTAACGGCTGCTAAGGCTCGTAGCTACTGCTGCTACGGCTGCGGAGGCTCAACTGACTGGCGCACTACCTAAACAGGAAATATACAAAGATAACGACAAAAACTAGCACAATTCAAATCACACACAAAAGTTGACTACTGCTGCTGAGGCTCAGCTGACTGGCACACTACCTAAACAGGAAATATCCAAAGATATCAACAAAAACTAGCACAATTCAAATCACACACAAAAGTTGGCTACGGCTGCGGAGGCTCAACTGACTGGCACACTACATAAACAGGCAATATGCAAAGATAACGACAAAAACTAGCACAATTCAAATCACACACAGAAGTTGGCTACTGCTGCTACGGTTGCTCGACTGCTGACTCACTGCCTACACAGAAAATTCAAAGATAAAAACAAAGTCTAACTAGCACACTTTAGATTAAACACACAAGAAAGTCGACGTCTGCTGCTCACGGCGGCGGTTGCTCTGTAGTATTGTTTTCCTTTGTTAAGCATACTTGGGGCATTCCAAAATGAAATGTAAAATGTCTTCGTATAGACCACAATGTTCGCATTCCGGTGATATTATCTGGCCTAGGAGAAACGTTTTAGAATTTAGCAGGGTGTGCCCTGACCTCAACCTGTTTATTATTGTTGCTTCTTTTTTATTCACTTTTAGGTTGAACCATGGTTGCTTCGGAATGTTGTGTTGAATTGCATGGTACCAGGCACCTTTAGATCTGTATTGGATCTCTCCTACCTCTTCCCACTCTTCAGTAAATTTCTGATTTTACTTGGGACATCTCTATATGGCGCTCTAACTTCCGTTGACTCATAGTCCTCTGTACTCCTTGCGAGTTGGTCCGCCTTTTCATTTCCCTCGATTCCCACGTACCCGGGAACTCATTGAAATTCTATTTCCTTTCTTAGGTGTTGTGCTTTGTTCATATTATCTATAATGTTATATACTAGATAGTTTTCGTCTTCCCTTTCGGCCCATTCAGCAGATTAAAATTTGTTCTTCTCTCCTTCCCAGTGTATAATTGTGTATTATAGTTGGTGCGACTTCACTGCAGTCATAATAAGGGGAATCTTCCCAGCTGCAGGTGTGCAGAATTGAAGCAGTTCTTCCCGTGACACATCAAATACGTTTCAGTCTATTTCATATTGATCAGCACTGATGACTAATTCGCGCAATGTCCCGTTGTGATGATATTACCCATTCTGCTATACGGCTATCCGCAGGGCTAAATAGGTTGGTTGTTAGACTCACAGAAGTTTTTCAGGCCGGGTGGTGAGACTTCAGTTATGTTTTATATTACCTAATATATCCGAGGACGGGAAGCAACTCATTATTGAGTATTCTCGACCACAGTTAAGTAAGGATCTTTGATTTCTAGTATGAGGTGGCTACCACCGCAGTCAATGTACAAACGTAGAAAGGAGTATATCAGATATGAATCGGAAGGTTTAGCAGAATTGAACTTCTACCATCTTAATGTGAGAGATTGTTGCAACGTTTCAGTTTGACAGCTGTATTCTGAAGATGCCTTCTATAAGCGATAGGCCTGTCTAATTTTACTCCTAGGTATTTCCGGGTACTGTTATGTTGCATCATCTGGTTTCTGAACACACAGCTGCTAGTTTGTTTATTTCTTTGTTTCTTAGGTGGATTTTATTTTCTGGGGGTAGGTTGAAGGCGCCATCTTCGAAAGTTCTGAAGGTCACTGGTCACAATTTCTTCTGCGTCTGTGAACTAAGATCTTTGCACTGTACGTTTGATATCATTGGCGTATATTTACTTGCGAGAGACAGTGTCTGGTAGATCATGAGCGTATGAATTAAAAAATACAGAGAAGAGAACCGAATTTTACGGCAGACCATTATCTTGCGAAATCTCTTCCTGTTAAACTCAGTGTACACCTAGAACAGGCGGTCAGTTATCTTCCAAAAAAGTTATTATATTTTTCAAGAAACAACCTTGATCAGTTTAAGTAGGAGACTCTCTCTTAAAATTGTGTCGTATGCTGCCTAAAGATCGGGGATGGTAGATACGTTTTTCATTTTCGTCTGGTATCCTACTTCCAAGTATATTGAAAGAGACAGTGCTCAACTACTACGGAATCCAGCTTGTTAAACAGAGATTAGGGATTCGACTGCTGCAGCTGGTTTTAGTAAGTCAATAATTTTTGTTTTCTTGAAGACTTGAGGAAGCATTCCTGATTACAATACGGAGGTGGAGAATATAACAAGAAAGCTAAATGTAGCTGGTACACAGTTTTTCAGTAGTCCCGGACGAATTCCACTTAATTCTACAGCAATCTCATTTCGAATAGGTTTTTAAATCTTCCTTCTTGTATAGTGAATGGATGGCAGTATACGGAGTGAGGTTGAGTTTCATGGTTTTGATGCCTAAGTTAATACTAGAGAATATATGACATTATTAAAGAAATAGTTCGTCACAATATCCTGGCTATGACGATCATAAACCTTCATATATTAAGTAAAACAGTAGCCATTGTTGCGGAGACAGGTTATGGTTTACCCATATCTCGAAAATATAAAAAGTATATTTATGAAGAAATTATTGCAGCCTTCACAGAATATAAATAATTTTTGCATGAGTATGAGCATGTTTTAAATTCAGTTTTAATTGGGAAATCAATCAACTACTAGTTATTAGCTATATTTATTCCATTAATTAAAAAATCCGGTTAGTTAAATTTACAGGAAATCTTTTTTTTAACTGCTTTACGTCTCTCAACAGCGAGGTCTTTAGAGACGGGAAAGGATGGGGGCAAGGAATGGGAAGAATTTGGCCATGGTCTTTTTAAGGAAGCATCCCGGCATTTGCATGGAGTGATTTGGGAAACCATGGTAAACCCAAATCTGGATGCCCGGACGGGGATTCGAACCACCGTCCTCTCGATTGCGAGGCCAGAACGCTATCCGTTACACCACCACGCTCGGTACAGGATATCATTTCGATATGAAACACAAGAGTTAAGCTCTATAAGTGAAAAATTACTTTTCACACATATGGAATTTTCGTTATTCTTAATATATATATATTTTTTTTTTAATCTTCTTTTTGGATACAAACACATATAAGACTCTGGATACTACTAAAAATATCCATAAATGGTCTACTCACTGAAAGATGGTGATATAGAAAATATTACGCTTCTGTTAATGGCACAAGGGTATTATTAAAACACTCATCAGAATAAAATATTAACGACACAGCATATAATATGTTTAAAAAAAAGAACGAATTTATTGCATTTATTAGTTAAACAATTCAATTTACAGTACATTATTACGATATGAAATACAATAGTATTAATTTTCACACATATGGAATTTTCGTTATTCTTAATATTAAAATGTTTCTTAAAAATATTCTTTTTTGGATAAGGACCAGTGATATGAGTTCAAACAAACTGAAATATGTTGTTTATATTTCTACTGCTCTAGCTACGAAAGTGTATGTCTTATTCCTTTATATGCCAGGTTGTACAATTATATTTATTAGCTGTTACCTTTCAAGTGATACAGAAGCTTTGAAGAGCGCTATGGTATCTTTCGTTTTGCTCCTGAGTAACAAAATCAGAGTTGCTAAACCGTGCTGATCTATGTAATAGATTTCCAGTTCGATGAACTTGGAATATGACGCAATTTTCATCGCCTGTTATTAACATATAGTAGAGAACAACAACATAGCTTATGCACGGGTGCAGTTTGAAGTACTTGCATCCTTAAACTTATTTTGGGAGCACTCCAGAAAACCTAAAAGCAATAAAATATGGGGCCAGAGTTGGAAGAAAAACCTCTCAAACAGCAGCATACTTCAAAAACCACATTATATGATTTGATCTCCAAAGGATCAGAGAATTTGTTAGTTACGACCACGGCGTATGTATGAAGAGCATTGCTATTTCAACTTCGTTCCGTTATGCCTGGAAACTTCTGAATCTATGAAACTATGGATCTCACTGTGATCATAGCTGATGCCAATCTTCATGCGCTATCGATATCGAATATACAAAATTAGTACCGAGTGGTTATATTGAAATAATATGGAGTTAAATTAAAGAAAAACGCTATCCATCATTCACCCACACTAGCCAAAAACTAATTCGAAATACAGAAACCGTTTGCAGTTAGAAATAACGTCTTACTAATAATCCACAGTCTCCTTTTAAACCCTATATAAGTGAGGTGAGTGAAGTCGGAAGCGCAGGAATGCCACTGTGTTTGTGTCGCAGTAATTGTTAAATTACAATTGTAACATCAATCTCGGTGAACCAAATATGAGCACCTCGTCCGAGACCCAAAAAATATTCCACAGATTTTGGTGTAAAGAGTGTGTGCCTACAGGAGACGTCTTAAAGAGCGTGCCAGTGGACGTATACGTATCTACTTACTTTGAACACAGCCTTCCTCGTTGTCGTACAATGACAGAGCATCTCGTTCATAGACTTATTAATACTAATTAATTGATTAAAAAATGCTTGTCCATAATCATTAGTTATTTCTGGCTACAGGCTTGGGCCTAACTTGTTAGACTGAAATTAAATACGAGCAGATGAAGCCATTAAAACTAAGGATTGCAATTCCGCAGTGTTTTCAATCCCGCGGGATTCGTGCGGGATTGGAAAAAAAACAGTTTTTTAACGCATATATTTAAAATATAGTTACTTAAAACGTTAATAAATTAAATGATAATTAAATTAATAAATAAATTTTAATGTGAAATGACAAAAATTAACAGTTAACAATATTTTAATTGGCAAAATGACATTAAAACTTTTTAGCATGTCTTAAGTACATTTCGAGGTTTTACATTTTTGGTTTTTAATCTAAGCCAATTTTTAAATAAATAATAAAAATGGAAAATATTGAGTCTTAGGTCATATTATGTGCCTTACAATACATCATATCAGTTTAAAAATATGGTTTGCTTAATGGCCGAAGTTACCAGAGCTTATTTTTTTTTTAATTCTAAATAAACGTTCCATAACACCGAGAAAAGCATTCCATTTCACAAAGTGAAGTGAATATACTCTGTAAAGTGTAGACTTGTCTCAGAACAAGATCTCATAACTTTTTGTCACTGCACAAGCACGAGACTTGGCCTTTTTTGCGTGATTCATTATTATATCTCCTGATTCTTGATTGATATTACAGTTGATTCAATGTTATTAAAAGAAACTACTCACCTACACGTAAACTGTCAAGTATTTCAGATTTACTTATGTGGCGTAACGACGTTTTTAGAGTGGAAATTATTATTTTTAGTAAGAAAGAGACTTTCTCGGCAAATGATTGCAGTGAAGTCCTCATAGGTTGTATCTCCGGATTTCATTGCAAACACACGAAATTACACACGTGAGGAAGACGGCGGAGGCAGCCGTCGAAGTAGTGGTGTTCCTACAACACAATTCGTCGATACACTCCGTGAATACTTCATTATAACTTTTTTGCCTTTAGTTCGAAATAATAACAACGAGAAGAGGTATTAATCGATAGCCTGAGGGGCACATTTAAGCAGGCGGCTTTCGTCAAAGAAACGCATTGAGGCAGCGGCCAAAACAACAATAAGTAAACGGATATACAATTGCCTTTTGATAGCTGCTAAATAAATGGGTATGCGATCTTTAAAATTACGATAATATTAGTTTCCTATCAACGAATAATCAAATTTTCAGCTGCAAATAAGGAAATTGTCACAATAACTTTATCTAAAATACAGAAAATGGGAATTATGGAACCGTGAATAAAAATCTGTAACTGTGTAGTTCAGATAACGTTTGCGACATATAAAAAATAATTATATAGTTAGAAAATCTTATTAAATACGCAACATTACTCAAATTACAGAAATGTATACTCGAAAATGAATACGCAATAGTATCAATTCACTTACGAATGACGAAGATTGACAAAAACAAACTTTCGTTCCCACGCGTCAAATGCCAACTGCAAGGGTACAGGCAAACAGTGCAAAACATCCGATAGAGACCGATTGGGACAGCGAATGACACACGTTTCCGCCGGATTTTGCGGATTGCGGATCCGCTTAATTTTGTGCTGGATCCGCCAGACTGTCTAATGATGCGGGATCCCGCGGAATTGAGGGATTCCCGCTTTGCTGGATTACAGTCCCTAATTAAAACCAGATAAATTTCTGAGTGTCACATTTCAGGGCAACATGAATCATAATGCACATGAAATTCGTACTGCTTGGAAAGCGAATTTCAGACTGCGTTTTACATGACGTATTTTGTACAACTGTAAGCCAGGTATAGCGGATCCTCCATAACGGCAGAGATAATTGTTGAACTGTGTCGGGCCTCTGCACTAAATAGGCTGATAAGCTATGTAGTACAGGGATAAATAAAAGAAGGATAATTCCTCCTACTGCAGTCCACATAATAGTGTTACTAATTCCCTAATTACGTAGGGTTGAGACAGTGTGAATAACACTGAGCACAAAAATGTTATACAAAACGTCGTTTGTCAAGACCCGGAGTGCCATACGCCGTATCAGTTCCACTTAAAAATTATTGAAGATATTCAATAAAATAAACACTTACATTTTAAAAAAAAAATATCTCCGCAAATTTAAACTCTAACCCACTTGTAATGTAATGATCAGATAAGTAATAAGCCAGTTAATACCACTGTTTCGCCTCAAGTTATGGAAAAATCTAACACAGAAAATACTGTTACAAGACTATTTTTAAGATGATACCGCAAAACAGTTGAAAAAGTTTTTGCAAAGCGTATAAATTTAATGTGTTGTTTTCTCACAGAAATACTATGCATTGCAGAATCCAGAGATAGATGTATATAGAACGTTTGAACTCTCCAAGATTACCGAATGTGTTTAATCCACACATACTGGGACAAGCTTTGAAAGCATACAACTAAGATGAAATCAGAACTGCTAGATCCACTTGTTACTAATGACTGAGATCATGCCTACCGAATGTTTAGTCACAAATATTTTCTTAAAAGCAGATATTGCACATTTCTCTGTTGTGACGTTAATACTGATATTATGTCAGCGGTTAAGATGTGCTTAACTTGCTTAATTAGTTTTGCTAGTTTCAACTCGACCGTTTCGCTATGAGTTCCGTTTTCTAATAACTCAAATCTCCGACCAAAGAAAACTGTTACAATTTTAGTGAGTTATTATTCGGTATCCGCTTATCGCGGAAAACAAACTTAATATACCTACAAATATCTGAAATGTGAAGAATATTTCAATGACAAATAATAGTTAATTAAATGTTAAATGGAAACATGTATATGATTATCTTTCTGTTAATTATAACTGTCAACACAACAATTTCTCTGACAACGGGCTGAGTTATAATTCAGTTTCGCTTCACGTAATGAGATGTTTTACAGAGTTATTTAGAGCGCGATGAGCCGGCTGCCACAGCAGCAGACATATTTTTGTATTATTATTTCGCGAAAAACTGAAGCCCGGCAAATAAAGTTACGCTGGTCCATCACGTGAGTGCGTTTTTAATTAAAAAGCGATTACATTGTCGCGCATAGCCATTAGCGAGCCGTGTTGCCCCCTCGCTCCTCTGGTTATACAGTACCGCAGAGCAGATGTCAGGCGCGGGACTATCAGATGCCGAGAACTGCTATAAATGACATCCGTCTGCTTTCGCAGTGCTTAAGATGTCTTAATTGGGATCGAAACGTCCCTAATTCTAATCCCGGTAGTGGCTCGGGTTATCAAAGCCCCTTCATTTATGGAAAAGCTTACTTTTCGAATTATACTACAAAGCTTATGATTCCACATGACTTATTTACTCACTGATATCACCGGAATGGGTTAGGTATCTACGACAGAGGAGGGTTGCACAGCCAGTAAGATACTTTGCAATGATGTCACTAATGACACATGAAATTATTATAGCACAAATTACATCACGACCTTGTTGTTTATACAAATCCACGACAAATGCAGTCACGTACAGCCTCATTAAACTACTTGTTAGTGCACACTAAGAAGGATACATTGGACTGGTAAGTATGAAGCTGCCAACGGTATTTAACAGCCGAAATCCATGCAAGCGTATGTCCAGTCAACTGTTTCCCATGTAATACGTTCATTTTTTGAGTTGTACCATGAGTATGCAAAAAGAGAAAGGCTTAAATAACATTTTCGCCAATTTGTGCCCACCATTACCAAATTTTTAATAACCCCTATCCAAACGACGAGCAACAATCAATAAGGTCCTATTCCCTAACTCCACATCCACTGCAGAGTATATTAGGATTTAACCAGGTGACTGATCCACAAATGTATTTCTTGTTCAAAATCTGGAATCATAGAAACGTTTCCACTACTCGAGCTGATGCCAGTTAAAACTACAACACACTAACACAGTGTCTAACTGACAGGCGCCTTGAAGGTGAATGTTTTAAACAATGCACGAAAATAAAACGTAATGAAACCCTCATGGTTTTCCTTCATAAACATAGCCTCCTAAATTTGAATAACTTTTTAAAGATTCGCTAAATTTCTGAAAGATATCTGGAATCTTTATGATTAATTCATCGAGGGTAATCATTACACATATAGCTGTGGACCACGGTTGAGACTAGAATACTTCCACAGTAATAATAGTAATGATGTGAGTGGTTGTTGATGAACCACTAGTTCTCGGTGACAGAATGCTGTTGCTCCCTATATAAAATTTATATTTTATCGAGTTTAGTAAGTAAAGACTTTTTTCTCAGTATATTATATATTTGCTTATTAAATTATTTTAGCTAGTTAGCCAGTGTTGCTAACCACATTTTAATATAAAAACTAACTTAGTCCACAACCCGAAGGTTGGTTGGATCCTTCCGAAGGAGACAAACACACAAGTAGAACGGCAAGTTCCTTTCCTCTGGGACCTACAGTTTAACGTGGATTCCGAACCATAGAACGTCCTAGCATAACTCAAAAATTCATGCAGCCGCCGGGATTTGAACCCGGGACTGGAGCAGCGAACTTTCGTAAGCAAGCTCCTTAACCACTTTTTTAATTAAATTTAATTTATCAAAAACAGCACAAAAATTACATAAATCACTTAATTACTTTCTTGAATAACGCAACTCAAATTAATTAAATTACAAACTTTCGTATCTCGTTAAGATTCACACACTTCATTTATTTTCTTCCTTTGATCGTTTTTTTTTTCCACTGCTAGATCGGACGCATATCTCATGTACGTTGCTAGAAATATTTGGCGCCAAACACAACCACTGAGCTACCAGACCACTCATTTTTAATATAAAGTATCACATATTATTTCTCGTCGGTATACTTTATCCTAACAAAGTATGCAAAAATACTTTGATTCTGCTGAACTGTACAATTCAAGGAACGTTATTAATTTCCAAACGACATATTAGTGTATTTTATGAAACAAAATTAATACAAAATAGTGGGACGGGAGAAACAGAGCGACCTTAAATTTAATTAAAAATGAGTTGTTCATTAATTTGTAATTCTAGATTTAGAATGTGGTACCAGCTATAACGCTTTGACATCAAACCAAATGTTAATAGTTAGTCCCGTAAGCGAAAAAAATGCGCATTTCAGGTAATATGTACCTAAATTTAAGAAGACTTTTTTCTTTCACATACTTTTTATTTTCCTCTTCAAAAGACAGATATACTTTTTTTTCTAAATAAGTAGGCAGCCCACGGAAATCTGCATCAGAACAGTCAGATGAACGATATCTGAGACAGCAGTTTCCTCAGCACAATTCTGCGACGAAGTTATTTCCATCCAAAATACGAGTAGTAGTCACAAACACTAGAGGAATCATTATGTTAAGATGAACGAAATGTTTGATGAACGATGGGATTGTACTGCGTGACACCTTTCTAGAAGTAACAATCTCAGACGTGTCAATGCTTTCAGTCCCTGGAAAGTGCGAGGTTATTGTTAGCGCTCTCCGGTCTTTTACAACGAAGAGGAAAATCGTCAAAGACGGAGCATAACAGAAGGTATTAGAAGTGACAGAAATAACTCGACTTACGAATAAAATAGCTGAGATGGAGAGAGGAAGGGTGCTTCCAGCTGCTGTTGCAACCTACCGATTAAAAATTTACTAAACGCGAACATCCATAATATTTCACATATGTCAGTCAGTAAAACAATCTTGAAATAGATAATCTATACATATAATAAGCAAGTCTTTCATCTATGACGTAACCTTTCACATCATGACGTCACTCTATGACGTCGCGTAATGACGTCACGCTTCACGTACGCCATTGCTCTTGGTTATGCAGATTATTTAATAACATTTCTAAGCATCCGCGAATAAATTAACTGACTGAACACTGAAGAAAAAGTATGTATTGCATTTAAATCGTCATATTAATCATTAGATGCTTATATTTACGTATTATTCTTTTGTAAAATAGAAGTATTCCTTAAATTATTTGTCCATAGATATATAAGATAAAAACTTTAATTTTCGAACATCAATGTAAGCGAAAGCTTTGGTAGTTTGTTACTTACCATGGGTCAGAATTGCAATTGGCATTTGACGCTACGGCAGAGGGCATGAATAGTTCTTTTTTTTCAATACTATTTAAACTGTATCCTATGATTGAAATTATTGAATCGTTTGAACTGAAATAGTTGCACACTAATGGCAACTGTGCAGCCTACAATACAATTAAACAAATATTACGTGTCATAATGTAAGTTTAGAAGATTCATTTTAATCTTCTTTGAATTCACTGAGTAATATTACTAAGGCTATTATTTCCGCAACATATAACTATGTCAACTATTCAAACGTTGTAATATCGGTCTAAATTACGGTTAACAAAAAGAAATATTTTACAAATTTATTTTTTATTAAAGATTTTTGGTCGTACACCTTTCTTTTTTGTTGAAGATTTTTATCAAATTTAGGTTGTTGTGCAATCACTGGGACCCATCAAGGAATTTTCGTTTTGGTCTGAAAACTATTGCACATGTTCGTTGGGTGATATTATTTAATATATGTTACTCTTAGAGTTGTAAAATATATCCATCCTTAAAAACTTCGCTCGAAAATTGCCGTAACGTTAAGCGGCAAGCTAATGAGAGAAAAAAAAATAGCGATGTATAATGATAACGCAAACGTTCCTTCGACTATATTATTTAGTAATATGTTTCTAATACATCCATCAAGATAGTATATAATACACAAACTTCAAGCAAAAAAAATCTGCCGTAACGTTACACACTAAGCGATTAGAGTACGTCATTTGTTATCGTATGCGACCTCCAGCGATACTAATATTACGTGTATCAAAATGCATCAATGACTAAAAACGATGAAAATCAAACCAACTTTATAATTAAAATAATGTCCATTAAGCTGCAAAAGGAAGCATCTATGTCCATTCTGGTCCAGGTTACATTCCAACCTATCCAGGCTATTCTGCTTGAAAATCATGATATTTAAAATGCTTAATAAATCCAAATTTCTACCGATTAATGCTTTAACAACAAGATCCAAACGCCATTTTAGTACAGGTTACATTTAAACTATTTTTTTTTTAAAAAAACTAAATTCCTACGTTCGCTAATGGTTCAAAATTGTTGACGTTTTTTTGTGTGTAATTTGTTCCATATTTATTATTTTTGATGGTTGTGATAGTAACATATTCCCGAATAATATCGTTCAAATAACGTGGCACGATCATTATACTTCGCTATATATCTTCTCCCAGTTGCTCGCGTTACGGCACTTTTGAGTCAAGTTCTGAGGTATTTATATATTTTACAGCTCTAAGAGCAACACATATTAAACAATATAATCTGTCTAACGTGTGTAACAATTTTCAGACCAAAAGGACAATTCCTTTATGAGTTCCAGTGATTACGCTAGAGCCCAGATTAATATAGCGATGCATTATTGCCATTAAAATGCGATGTAGCACATGTATTAATATGCGTGAGATTGAAGTGTGGTTTTTCTGGCGGCAAGTTTAGAGTAGTATGTAGTTAGGTTGAAATGCAACCTAGACCCGGATGTAAACGGAAACTTTTTGTTACAGCGCAAGGCACGAGGAATTACATTAAATTTTATTTTACAACAATTTTATTTAGTTAAGCAATTGCTAAGAAACTAACTATCAGAAAACTTGCAGAAAAATATGTATTTCGTTTAAATTGGCATATTATCCATCAGGTTTTTTTTTATTGAAATCATTACATAGTTTGAATGAAAGAAGTTCCAAATTGATCGCGATCTATGTGGCCGAAACCACAATCAGATATTACGTGACAGCATAAGTTGTTAGGATTTATTTTTAGCATCCTTCGTTTTCACTGGGATCATTATTTCAGCCGATGAAAGCTGTGTCAGTAGTTAAAAAAATCGATCTTCATCACAGATAATAAGAAGGAAAGGTGTAAGAATCTGTGAAGATTTGGGTTAAAGTTGCATGGTTACACTGACATTCGATACCGGGACTGTATTAATTCGCGTGTGATTGAAACTTTGCTTTTCCAGCGGCAATATTAGCGTAGTAGGGGTTAGGCTGACATGCATCCTGGACCAAGTTGACAACTAAAGCTTTTCTTACAGCGCAAACCTGATCAACTCCCTCTTCTTGTGAAACTTTAATTTATTCCCCTTTATTGCTGTTCCCAATTATTTAATTCTATAACCTTCAGCTTCTCACTTCCACATACACACTGATCAGTCAGAACATTTTGACTATAACTTTCTATCGATATAAAACAGTCCAAACAGTCCAGTTTATAGCAGCGTCAGGTTATAGCAGCGTCACCTGACGAGGAATGAAGGCTAGTCAGACACACGCACGGTGCATGTAGTATCAGTAAGCGTGCTATCTGTGTTTAGTATGGGGAAGGCACGTGATCTATCTGAGTTTGACCTAGGCACCATGATGGCCAGTAAATATCGTACGCTGGTTCCAGACCATGTATATCACTCCATAATGTCCACGATTCCCAACGGCAGTGGCACTTTTCAGCAAGATAATGCGCCATGTCACAAAGCCAGGAGTGTGATGGAGTGGTTCTAGGAACACAGTGGCGAGTTCAAATTGATGTGCTGGCCCTCCAACTCGCCAGATCTGAACCCGACCGAACACATCTGGGATGTCATTGAACGTGGCGTTAGAGTTCATCGTCCCCCTGATCGGAATTTACGAGAGCTAGGTGACTTGTGTGTGCAGATCTCTCGAGCGACCTACCAAGGCCTCATTGCTTCGATGCCACGACGCGTCGCCGCTGTTATCCGTGTCAAAAGCGGACATACTGGCTATTAGGTAGGTGGTAATTATTTTGTTGCTGATCAGTGGACATAACATCGGCATTATTCCTATCTAGTAACTTGTTATTTTATACTATTCTGTTCTCAGTTTTTGAAATTTTGAAATTCATTCTCTCTGATCAAACCTAGAGCTAAGGGAATCCATGGAAGAGGGACTTAGGTCATCAAGACTTCGGTGGTTTGGGCATGTGAAGAGAATGACTAGTAAAAGACTGCCAAAAACTTATTTGGAAAAAAGGATAGTGGGCAAAAGACCAGTGGGAAGACCAAGAAGAAGATAGACAGACCAACTGAAGGAGGACGTAGAGAGAAGAGGCTGGAATTGGGAGTACATCACAGACAGAGAAATCTTTCTGGACAGGAAAAGGTGGAAAACAATCGTCTATAACAACCAAGGCTCGTAAACCACACCCGGGAAACTGGAGATGGTCCCCAACGATAATGATGATGATTCTCTCTGGGTGTGGAGTGGAGGCTTGGACAGTAACTGCAGCCTCCAGCCAATGGCTGCAGCGTCTCGGAGGTAGTGGGTAATGATAATGGAGGCGCGGTGGCGACCAGATTATGCGCGGTTAATTACTGTGTGCGAGTGGCGCCATCATTAAGACCGCAGCCTGAATACGTCCCAGCCTGGCGCATAACAAACAACGGTGGACCTCATCACGAGCCACGCAATTCCCGGCACACAAAGGGAACGTGACCCTGCACTGTGCTGCGGTCTGCGCCTTTTTCTTGAGTCTGGTAGCCACGCGCACACCGCTGACTAAGGGTTCCGAATCCTTCAACACCGCCGCGCCGTAAGGAGACTGCCGCGTCGGGAAACGGTAAGATGCCTCTCGAGTTTATAAGCATTAAAGATTCGTTCCATGCTCCAGGCTTAGTCTCGTAGGGGTCGACATTAATTATGAAGTGTCTTAATACGTCATATTAAATTACAATACCAATTTTCTTACCCCTGTATTGCTACTGTATATAATGTGTGTTGATATTAAGCCTGGAGTGTTGCAGTATTTTACATGAGAGATACAAACGAGAAAAGGTAAATCGTAGTGACCGCCTATTAGGCCTACTGTTCCGAAAGACACCAAATACCATCTGGTTTAATTTTAATTCAGTTTTTTAATTGTAATTGAGCTCACGCAATTTCCCTACACACCCATCTTCCCCCTTTCCTGTACCCACATACATTTGCCCCCTACAAATTTCAACGTTTTTGGTGAATTATTCATCATTTCTCTTGGAAACTTATTCCAATCCCTGAACCCCTTACCTAAAAAAGAGGATCTTTCTACACCCTTGTGCCATAGGCCATGAAGCATTTGCATGAAATGGGAATTTAGTTTGACTCAGTAATCTACCATATGTTCTTAGCTTTAAGGTGACTAAACAGAAAAACCGTCAACTTCCATTTTGTTATAGAGAGCTGTAACTACATAACTTAAACGCAAATAAAAGACTGTTAGTATCGCATTTTTCAGAAACCATTCTCGTTCCTAATAATAACAACTGTTAAATTTTTATAGGTATGTGTGATTCAGAGAATTATGAAGACTATTTTATATATTTATATTTTAAACTGGGGATTCGCTCCAAGTAAAATGCTAACGTTGTATTTAATAAATCGTAATTTAGCATGTTTTATAATTCATAATTTCTATTTTTGTATAAACCTTTACCCTCGTTTTACCTAGGATGTACGTATCGTATTTCTTATTATCTGGATAGAATTGCTGAATAACTTAACGGCCATTGGTTCACATATGTAAACTTAGGTACATTGATTGAACTACATACGACATACAAAATTTCAATACATAATATGCATAACAAAATTTAACATTTATTATAAGATATCTCCATAGGCTCTTACATTTCATTCCTGCAGCAATCCTGGTTGACGTGCATACAACATACGCCCTTATTACTTTAGTTATATGGCCGTAATATTTTTTTTATGCAACACTCATAATGGTAGAGAATGACAGAGTTTTGTGTGGATGTTTGTCCTTATAACAGCAATTATGTGACTAAAAACTAAAAGGACTAGGAAGACTAAAAACCAGAGGATTGCGCTAATTATTCAACTAATGATATTATAAAAAAGAAAATTTCTATCAGTTGTTTATTCTGGGGTTTACGAAACAAATAAATATAGAGTTTGTATGTAATCACAGATCCTTAAGTAGCGAGCTAGTGTCTTTAGGAGTATCAATGAAGTATCATGCGGAGGAATCGGAATCTCTTATTATATTTATACATTGTGTTGATCGGAATCAGTTTGAAGCGGAATGTTAAAAACTGCCCACACTGATAGATTTTAACTTTTTGCTGTTATACCTGTCGAGCTACACTCGTGAAGCGGGAACGTACAGTGGGCACAGAAAAGATGAATGTGCTTTCAACTCCCGTAATCTCTGTTTTTATTCAGTTGTGAATAGTGCAAAGTGCCCGAAGCTGGGTGAGGGGGCCTAACGCGCCTCCGCATTTGAGCGGTGGTTTGCGGAGACGCCACAATGGCGCATTGTGCGGTCCTCAAGAGCGGGGATAAACAGCGACGATAGCCGCTATCGGCTGACGTCAGCGGCCTGGCTGCAGCACAAAGAGGAGCTGTCCCGTCCCCTCCCCAGGTGCGGCACACCTGCTACCCCTCCAAGTGTCCATATATGAGGGGGAACCAAAAAAAAAAATTGAATTATTTTTTAAAACCTATATATTTTCAAATTAAAAAAAAAAACATAGTCCCCTTTAAAATACTCTCCATTACAACTAATACATTTGTTCCACCATTGCTTCCACTGTTAGAAATATTTTCTTTAGTCATCTTAAGAAATGTCTGACAGCTCCTCTCTCGTTTTTTTCTTGACCTCATCAATGTTGTCAAATCGGTGTCCTTCCACACCCCTTTTCATGCGTGGAAATAAGAATAAGCCGCAAGGAGCCAAGTCAGGTAAGTAAGGTGCGTGGGGCAGTGGAACCATTCCATTTTAAGCCAAAAACTGCCTAAGAGAGACAGCTGTGTGTGCAGGTGCATTGTCGTGGTGGAATAACCAATCTCCTGTCTGTCACAAATCGGGTCTTTTTTGAGGAACACTGTTGCGTAATCTTCTTAAAACTTCCAAATAAAAGGTTTGATTGACGGTCTGATGTGGAGGAACAAACTCTGAATGAACTGTGCCCTTGGCATCAAAAAAGCAAATGAGCATTGTTTTGATGTTTGAGTTGACGACAATTTTTTGGACGGGGTGACAATGACGTCTTCTGTTGGCTTGACTGTTGCTTTGTTTCTGAGTCGTAACCATAGCACCATGACTCATCACCAGTAATGACCTTTGATAGAAAATCTGGAACAATGTCAAACTGTTGTTTCAAAGCGCGTCATGTTTCAACTCGACGTTCTTTTTGACTGTCAGTCAGAGCCCGAGGAACAAAGTTCGCAGCAATCTTTTCATTCCCAAATCTTCGGTTTTAATTAGCTGAACGGAGCTCCAAGATAACCCACTAATCTCTGACAGTTGATCAATTGTCGGTAGACGGTCTCGATTTTTTTCAAGATTTTCGTCGATTCGGGCAGTTGATGGACGTCCAGAACGAGGTTTGTCATCAATCGACATGTCGCCATTTTCAAACCGAGCGAACCAAACTTACACTTGAGTTTTTCTCATAGCATCTTCTTTGTAAGCTGTTTTCAACATTAAAACAGTTTCAGCAGCATTGTTACTGAGTAGAATACAAAATTTCACAGCTGCACGGTGTTTACTTAAACTTTGCATCATCAAAAAGGCAACAATAACTAAACAGTGATAATAAAAACAATCACTGCAGATTAAAAGACCAAGCCAGTTTGACAACGCAGGCGGCATTGAACTGACAATGAGTTGCACTATAAACGCCTAGCAGCAGAAACGCTTACTACACAAGCTCCGTCCATGGCAATGGTATTTCGGTTATTTTTGGTTACCCCCTCGTATTAAACTCAAATTAACATCTTTGCAAACAATCATTTACAATTCAGATCTGATGTTCGACATACACCAGCCTCTTAGCAGTCAGTACGGGATTAAATGCTTGGAGCATCGGTAGCGCAAGAAATTTTCACCATCCGTAATAGTAAGTAAACAATATTAAGTAAATAACGACAAAGCAATTGAATGTTTCACTTCTTTTGCATAACAATCTTCAGCGGGTTCTCATTTTTCGATCTATTGCATTTATTTAATAGTAGACTTCTTTCAAAATTGATGTAAGGAGCTCAAAATTTTGAATAGCAGCAATCAAATTAAATCTTAAACCAAAACGTTTTCGTATATTTCTATATCTGTGCAATATGATTTTAAATCTTTTCAATAAGCCATTCACGTTCTCAACTATTATTAGAAAGAACCCTGTTCTATCTCTCTCACTTTTTTAATTCTCTTATCTTATCTAATACTTTACCTTTTTCCTCTAAAGTCTTGATAAACCATTGATAAGCAGACAATATTTCTGCGCATTTAACAGAATGAGAAATGCTAGTGCTCTCTATCGAAATTCCATTTTCACTTAGAATTTCAATTATCTTCTTTCTTGTTGTTTTAACTCTTAGTCCATTTATTACACCACTTGTTATCCAAGTAGCTGACGCTAGAATCCATTCATCTTTTATCTAACCAAGCGCTGGAATGGTATCATATCAACTGGATTGGTCCAATTTATAGAAAACATTTAAGCAATATATCGAACAATGATTTGATAATATCTGATCGAGGTTATTTTGTACCAAGTTGTTCAAATTGATGAAATAGGAGCTTATTTTATAAGTCATTACAAAGCTGATACCAACATATGATACTGAAACAGGTAAAAAAATTTAGTGATGGGAATGTTTAGAGGATAAATTGTTTATAGAATGAGAAGTATTATTGGGAAAAGAGTAAAAGATTAGACTAAGAATTATATGTCAAAAGTTAACTGAGGAACAGTCTTTGGTTAGAAGAAATAAATGCAATAGAAAAATAAGAACCCGCTGAAGATGATTCTGCAAAAGAAGTGACAAGCATTCCGGATGTCAATAAATGCACAAACATTCATTTGCTTTGGTGTTATTCATTTATCCAGTTAACAGCAATTGTGGAAAATAATCCACAACGTCCATATATTAAGATATGAAAGTTTATGCACAATTTCTGATCAACATTATACCAGGGGTCTATGTTTAATCTGAAACTCTTCGTATAGTACGCCAAACACTATTCTTGTTGGTCCATCCTACTTTTGGTGATAATAAAGCTGGGTGTGTCCTTAAGAAGAAAAGGCTCGAAAACATCATTATTCTCATAGAAAACATTAACGATATATATAATTGTAAATTTTAAAAGAATTTTTTAATCAGTAGCTTCAGAAATAAGTGGGCAGTGGAAATTTTTTTATGTTTTTTCGTAAAAACCTTCCACTAATGGCGGAATAAAAATGAAAATACAAACATTTTTAGAATCGGTGGATTGATAGCTTCCATTTGATGCTCACGAAGATTTCCTAAATGAATTATTTTCTTCAGGCCCTGTATTAACCCACACAAGTATTTTCCACCCCTCCCCTACAATTTTCCATATTTTATATCATAATCGTTTCAAGGTTAGTAAAAACTGAAGCAGTGCAGAATTAACATTGAATTAAAGGACTCAGAGATATGAGGGTCGATTTTCACAACTATTAATTCGCTTTAGGCATCATATCATCATTATTTTCAGTGTGCTCCTTTCTACACGACATACATTTATTTCATTATACATCGGAACTGGCCCGTGTGTCTGGAACAGTATACATACCTAAGTTTATCATCATTTTCAGAATAAATTCATAGTTCCATACCTCTCATTTGAAAACCCCTTACAACAAAGATGGTCACTTTCATAGATACGTTATCCAGTGATACTTGCTGTACTTTGTCCATTAATTTTATAATTCCATTGGTAGTTGTTACTTTTTTAAATAGTTTCTCAGAATTCACAGATCATATAGTGATCGGAATTTCTATATACAGTTCCCTTCACTCTAGTACATTAAATACTCTTTCAGTCCACTTCAGCTATCAAACTAAAAAAAAAAAAATCTGTTTAAGATAATAATATGGGTTCTAAAAAAAATTCTTACAGTTTAATTAAGAATGAGTTTTAAAAAAAAAGTCATTACTTTTGGCGGAGCGTTGAAATAAGAAGCTGAATAAAGTTTTATCGTTCTCTGTAATCTTTATGGATGCTTCATTTATTCCTCGTAATATTGCCACGTATTTCTGCGTTAAAACTGAAGTGTTCAGATTTTTCTCGAACAAATGATAGCTAGCAGAGGTACAGACAGTCTGAGAGCATCATAAATATCTTTAGCAGCTTTCATAATAGAGGTTGGATGTTAAATATACCAGATACACAAATTTTCTTGTTTCTATGTATGTTATTATAGTTACTATTCTAAGTGAGAAATTTATGTAACTGAAATTTCTAGTTTGTTATCAGGTAGAAACTATGCACAGACTCAATAACTTGGTGCAACTGATTTCACTGATTTATTTCCACTCAGATGCAACACAATATATTTTCTGTATTTTATGGAGTAGATGCGATTAATTTTGTTTTTACTAGACATAGCACTGAATCTTCTGATTTTTTTTGATTATTTACTTATGGCTTTAAATTTCGTCGACGTCGAGGCCATTAGAGGCGGAAAAGGATGGGGAGCAAGAAACGGGAAGGAATTCGGCCATGGCATTTTGAAAGGAAGCATCCCAGCATTCGCCTGGAGTGATTTTGAAGAGACCATCGAAAACCCAATTCTGGATGGCCAGACGGGATTCAAACCCACGTCCTCCCGAATGCGAGGCCAGAGCGTTACCGCTCACCTACCACTCTCGGTTTCTTCTGAATATTCTATTAATTGTAGCAATCAACGTCATAATAATTGTTTTTGCTGGATCTCTAAGTCTTGTTTTCTTCGGTGCTCTAGAAAGCTTTAAGTTATACCAGGATTGTTCTATCAGAATATTCTAGATTATTATTTAAAAATTCCACAGTGTTTTTCCCCTTTCTTACCCAGTTTTAATATGGCTTGAGTATATTATTTAATCTGTATCTCCCGTATCATACTGTTCACTAACATAACAAAAAGCATTCCTGTGGAAGACATACTGCCTTTCATTATTCAATTATGGAAACAGCAGCTCAGACGCTATAGCTGTAATGGCTGTATGGCTGACTCTCTACTGATTTAATCTCCGCAACAAGTGCCGGGCTCCAGAAACCTACGAATCCTTCAATTAATTGCATTAAAGGATCGGACCCAACTCACTGAGTTTTGCTCCTCTCATTTCCTACCCTTCTTTCCGCTCGTTCAGCGCGGCTAATTTAAAGTTTGGGCGGCAGTTTGGACATGGTGGGACGCTTGTATCGGCTGCGAGTAATTGCGAGGGGAACCCACGCGCAAGGAGGAGGCAGCTTGCCAGATGTCGCACCCGTCGCCTTCAGAAGCATGGATCCACTCACCAACCACTGGGAAAAACGTCACTGTTCAAACCGTATTTTCTGTAGTATACTCTATAATAATCGAAGCTTTTTTTTTTTTACTTATGGTTTTTCGTCTGATCGACGTCGAGGTCATTAGAGGAGGGATGGAATGGAGGAAAAAGAACGAGAAGGAATTTGCCCATAGCCTTTTGAAGGAAGCATCCCTGTATTCGCCTGGAGTGATTTGTGGAAACAATGGAACACCCAAATAAGGATTCCCGGACGGGTATTCGAACCAGCGTCCTCCAGAATGCAAGACCAGAACGATACCGCTCACCCAACACGCTCGGTCGAAGCTGAAGTTGATTTCGAGGAAAGGCGTCGATTAGCTTTAATTGACCCATTAAAATGTGTACGTTTCTATATCGTTGTTATATGCAATTTAAGTGACGAAGAAAACTAGTCCTTCAGTGTCATAATAAAGAACGAGGAAATTGAAACAAAGTTTTTATGTGTATGCGGCTTCTGAGACAAACTGTTACGCCAGACCGCCAGGTGACAGAGTTTCCAACCACCACAACTGTCTATGTCGTAATCTCTAATCTAAGTGTAGCCTAGGGAGGAACGCAAATGTCGCCATGTGTTTTTGGACTGTGTAAGCTGTTTTTTGTATGATGTATGTTAATTTTTCTTGTGCTAAATGTGTAGTTTTTGAAGCAGAACTTAAGAGCCACCTCAACGCTAATCTAGGTGATTACTGAAAACCGATTAAAATCTGTATATTCTCGTTAATACTGCCTATGTCCAAGTATTAATTCAGACATTTATAAATTGTTTGACTCTTGTTTATGCTGAACTCCTGCCGGTGAAACCGGTGACATAAACATTCCACAGTGAGAAGAGCTTCACTAAAAAAAAATAAAAAACTTTTGTTATTCTCCGTGGCATGAATCTATCACATGAGAGATAGTGGCTGAAGGGCAGCCAGCAGTTTCTCCAAGTGTTGCTTACCTGAAGACAGACCGGAGCCGAGAATAATCGGTATTTTGTAAAATTCCACTTCCTTCGGGCTGATGTATCCGAAATAGCACTGAGGAAGGTCCTAGGTTGGGTGGCGGAACGTTGGCAGTATCAACAACGTTGACGCAGCGATAAACCCATAGAGTAAGTGAAATTTTATAAACATGACGCCTGCTAAAAGCATCGAATTTTAAAGAAACAGTGCTATCAAAAATTGACGCCAAGATATTATTCCATAGACGTTGGAAAAATCGGATATCCCAACGTCTATTTGGTCGCCAACCACGATGGTAGAAGTGGTCAACTACACCAACGATATGCTTGTTTCAGTGAATCAAGAGAGTTTTTGAAAATAGAAGAAATCAGTGCTGAAAATTTTAGATTTTGAGAGAAATGCTCTCCACGAACATTCTGAGGCATGACTTCATCTGTTATACAACCCAAACGCTGAAATGTTTCAACTGTTAGACTATGCGAGAGATGTAAATCCACGTCGTTTGTTTTATCTCACGATACGACGGGCTGTATTCAGCTGTTGTATACTGTAGCTACTAGCCGCAGAATGAGTCGACACTGTCTTATCACTGGGACAAACGGGTTGAAGGAAGGCAAACTACCTGTTCTCTTCAAGGGTACGAATAGTTGCATACAGGGATGCAGCCGAAAACTTCGCGACAAACTGATTCCGCTATTGCGACCCTGTTTACACGTCAAGATGGTTATTTTCAGAGCACTGCAGATTCGTAAGACGCATTTTCATGCCCTGTAATGAGCCTGGGACTAAGATTTGTCATAGCAAAAACATTCAAATATTAATTTGCTATCTGGATTAGATAAAGTGATTAATCATGAATAAATTTATTCTCATGCTAATTGAAAAGTTATATTAAAGTACCGTCAATATTAAATTTATAATATTTCAATCAATTCGATATGTATTATAAAATAATTTAATCCGACAATGTTTGGGACATTAGAAACCATTGTACCTCCACAGTGCAATAATACAACGCTCGAATACGCACGACCACACTGAAGGGTACAAGCATAACACATATACTATCTGCATGGTTAATCAAACGCAAAAATAAGAAATTAAGGATTTTTTTGTGTACGCAATGTTTCCACGAACGATTAGGGAATGGAATATGATGGTTTTATCCAGCGAAAAAAGTTGAAATCCGACAGGAGTCGGTCTCCAGAAACCATTTCGGCCACCTTGCTCTGGGTTTTCCATGGATTTCACAATTCGCTCCAGGCGAATGCCGAGATGGCTCCTCAAAGTGGTCCATAGGCGTCTCCGTATATCCCTGAATATACGATTACATATTACGATATGTACAACCCACCCTCCGCCATCTGCTTTCAGTGAATTGCGGAGTAATAATAATAGTAGAATGACGCTGGCATTAAAATAAAATTATTTTGGAAAAAGTATGGAAAACTAATATCTGATGAACAGTTGGACAGTAACGTTTGTGCTTGTGATGAGTGGTTTCGGTATTGTGAATGACACATTTGGGAAGAGATGAAATCAAAGGCACCCTCTTCGAACCAACTAAACCCCAATGTAACAAGTTTAACATTTTAAGCCGACGGACAAGTCGTTATCAACATTGTCGTATGTCCTTTCTCTACGAAATGTGGAAGTGTTTGAGATTTAACCCATTCTTTTTGTAAATATAATCCCTTAAAACATTCTTCCACCACCGGTAACTGTGCCATCTAACTCCGTATTAAACATACCAACTACCAGACGGATAAAAATTTTGACGAATAAAAAATTATCAGTTTTACTGTAGTCTTTGGCCTACTGTTGATGGTTTAGGTTAACTGAGTTATTAAAGAGATCACTTCTGTTACTCCATTAATTTTCTAAAATTCCTATAATTTGTAGCAATTGTTTTACATACTCTTATTTAAAACTTAAAATATTATTTGATAAAGTCAGTCTCATAACAACGGGTATTTTGTGCAGTTCCTGTAGACGAGTCACCATTTACCACGCGGAGAAGTTTTCACTAATTAGAGCGTTTGTCACAATTAAAAGTTTGCGGTTTATGTTAACAATGGAACGACTGCAAACGAGGGAAAACAAGTCGTGTGAAAGTTATCTGTAATCGAAGTTAAGCGAATAAATAATTTGAGAGAGTTAATTATAATGAAAGCAATTATTAACTAGTGGATCACCAACATGAAACTGACGTCTGGAGAAGTCAATCTGAGGTAAGTGTGAAGATACTATTTGAGAGGTAGGGCCTATTTTTTTCAATGAAGCAGCAACGCTGAAATGTATTAAAGGTGGAACTGTTGCGATTACTATAAAACGGAAAGGGACAGTAACCCCTGAAATAGTCAAAAGAAGAACATTTAAAAAAAAAAACTCAGTTTGGTGGAAACATTTCTTTGCATGAACTTGAAAATGAGAAATTATAAGTATTTTTACATAATGATGCACAGGGGAAAAGCAATGATATTGATAAGGTGATTAAAATCAGTTTTGTGAGTGTTTGTTAGTTTAAATCTCCTCATATAGTAAAATTTCGTGATAATAACGAACAAAGTTATTGTGTCAATTAACTACTTTAAATCGTTTATTTATGAATGTTTATAGTAATTGTCATAAATTATGAATGATTCCTCAGACTTCCGCGACCATCTTTGTTCATGATTAATTGACTTTCGGGTTATGCCGCGTTGTTTGTTTCATTACCTGAGCTTTCGGCTGGTAGCTCAGGTAATGAAATAAACAACGCGGCATAACCCGAAAGTCAATTAATCATGAATAAATTATGAAGGTCAGACCAATTTTATCCATTCGTCAGTCTTTCAACACATTAGTATTACAAGACGGTCCTTGCATCTAACTACTTTTCCACATTTAGGAGGAATGAGTGAAAACCGGAGATCAACGAACAAATAAATAATGATTTCATTCAATTTTGAGTAGTTCCTTCATTGAAGAATGGTTTCTTCATAGATGTATAAACCACTGTTTTCACTAAGTTTTAATGGTTTTTCGCTTTCTGCGAGAAAAAGTTGAAAAAAGTGAAATACCATTGCACCTAATACACATTAGGCTACATATACAATGGGTATTTCCTGGAGGCCACTTTTCATATATCTCAACTATAATGCTCAGTTTCAGAAAAGTGGTATAGTAACCAATAAATATATTAGCATATGAAGATTAACTTTCTATTGTTTTGACGTTATTTTAATGTTTTCTTGTTGTTAATACAAGAAATTCTTTGGAGACATCCACTCGTAAGAAGCATTTTTCTTAATATGGGAAAAAACATTGCGCTTATCTGTTCAAACTATGCAGACAATTCCTCCGATCAGAAGGCAAGAAGATAGATCACAGTTTTCGAGCAGACGAAGATTTATTCCATATTGAATATTGTAGAAGAAACAATTTTAAGTTTATGTGCACTCTTTTTTCCCCTTCAAGCACATTCGGTGAGTTTTTTGATTATTTACGAAATATATCTTAATTCTATTTTACTGTCATTAAATAGCCTTAACACGACGATACCGTTAAAGGCGGCAGACGATTATGGGCAAGAAACGTGAGGCAATCCGAAAATCGCCGGAAATGAATAACTGATTGTCTGAACCGGCAACCGAACCTGTGTCCTCCATTGTACAAAGCCCGAACCTAACCGCTCGCCCATGTTCTGTTATTCAATACATTTTCTGTAACTGCTAACATGACTGCTGAAATGATATTTTACATAATTCTATAATTTGTATTGGGTATTATCAGGTCTATAATAGATTTTTTTCTGAAGAAATGGTAATTGTTTGTAGGCTCCTACAATTCTTCCCAAAGTTTACAGCGTGAAAATACGTAAGATAAACTAGAGAATTTTATAAAATATCATGTGAGTTTCCTGCTACACATCAATGATTCTTTAAGCGTGAAATTTATTTTAGGGAAAAATATCATTTTGGTTTAAGTAACCACATTAGAAGCAGACCTTGTGGCAGTGGAAGTATTATTATTAACGTTTATTTCTACACTTGGATAAAAGTATTCATGCAAAAACGACAAAACTATTTTTTGTTAATAAACTATCAGAGCACTTGACGTTTCTCCGTGGCTGGATATGAAAGTTCTGATGTTTTATTCTGTTTGATCGGATTATCGTAAACATTCTCCATCACCATTCATTTTTTCTGATTTCCCAACCGTTTTCGAAATATAAACAAAAAATACTGACATGTGTATATTTGTCTTAGGAGGGGTGACAAAACTATAGATTTGTGTGTTGCCAGACCGACGTAAAAAAATTTTTTAAATTTCAAGTTAGAATTCTCAGTCAGCAGGTCTCCGATCGAATGCCGATAAACATCAAATTTTATGAGCTTTCAGAATGTTATCATCAACTTTGGTCGATTCCCCCACCGTTTTCGAGATATTTGCAAAAAAATAAAAAAAAAATCAATCGTTACAAGTGTTTACTTAAGGAGGTAATGGGGGTAAGGAATTGTTGTTTTGTAAGCCAAAAGTAGACAGTATTTTTCCCCCTTTTTCTATGAAGTAATCGTATGTGAAGTTTCAATGAGATAGGATTAAACTGTGAATTTGTATACAAATTAAACGATGCTTCGGAGAAAAAAGTCAGGTTGCGGAACACCTCTGTTGGGAACCAGCGAATCAAACTGTGTTACGAACTTTTAGAAACCATAAGTTTTTTTATGTGCATGAGGGAGCGCCAATGGAGAGAGGGGACGACCCGCCAAACGCTGTGACTCGCTGAAATTTCCAGCGTTTGCTAAAACTCGGGAGCCTGCAAGTTTTCAACGGAGCGAACAAGCGGGAAAGAAGACATTCTGTTTCTGGCCAGCAAACAATCCGCACCGGCGCGCCACGGGAGATTGCCGACCTGCGGAGAGCTGTGGGGGAGCAACCTCGCCAAGTGACCTTCGCCCAGCTGACCTAACAGAGTCCTATGAGACTCTGTTTATCTGCACATCATCTGCTACGGTAAAGAACGCCGACGATGTATAAACACTCTTGCGTCATTCAACCCTAGCAACGCTCTGAGATGTGAATCATGCTCTAAATTGTTCAAAAGAAACTTTTAATATTCAGTTCTGTTCAATAAACCAATCAATTTTATATTCAAAGAAAATAATAGGTTGTAAACCCTGCTTTCAATAACTTCCTTTCCAATGTACCAGTATATCATTTGAATAGATGAAGATTTGTGTTTTTTAATGGTATTTTAAAATTACAATTGCTTTGATTAAAAGTATTTCAGAATTGGAATGTCGCTTTTCTCGGATAGAGAACACTTCCATTCTTGGCGCCTACCCGGGATTAATTTTGCAAATTAACTTATTAATTAATGCATCTCATTATTTTATTCTAATTTTAATAACGTCACAAACTAGACGTTACAATACATACGTACATCAATTTTTATATATAGAGAGAGATTTAAGAACGAATTAATGCACTGTAACGTGTAACATATTTAGACGATTTTTTTTTTGTTTTTTTTTTTTTTGCGGAGTTACTTTATTAAAATAGATCGCGATCTTATACATTCCTTAAAATCGGTAAAAATTCTTGTCTATAATGCTCCTTTTCTAGCTTTAGAGCCACCGCCTACTGTCTGTTTTCCCCATCTGTCTGCTTAGTGCCAGTTCGTGTTATCTGTGATCCTCTAAAAGACATGTGCAACAAAATCAGCATCTGAAAGGTACGATCCGGCGTAAAGAGGAAGAGAGTTTCCCGTGTGCGCTACGTCTGGAGGCAGAGACTCCGTAAAGGAATTCAATAAGGCAAGATGAAAAATGGAGAGGCAAAGGGTGAGGCGTTCAGTTCACGTCGTGAAATATACGCGTCTCTTCCGCCTAAGCTGACTCTCCTCAGAATTATGGGGCACGTAATTTAAGGATTTAGTTGAATAACAAGGTAGTTCAGAGAATCTCCGCGGCAAAGCGTTTTCTGAGCGGATAATCAGTAGTTAGTGGAACGATAAAATGAAAAGAGTACTCCGGCGTGATCACCACTACTTCAAAAGAGCTTATAACTAAATTAAATGGGGCTTTCAATTTTTATATTTACCATTAAAAAGCTAATCTGAAAATCCAATTGAAACTATTAACATCGTCAGGAATGGTCCATACTAGAAAACTATCACATGCGTAACATTAGGAATTTATCTGTGCCATATGCCACAGGGTAAAGGACAAAGGTAAAGGGGTGAATGGGTATTAAGAACAACAAATACAATATATGACAGAGAGGAGCTTAAACATCAGTTGGTGATTTTCAAAATAGTTATCTGTTCTCGTGTTTTGTTTTGGGATCCGCTAATACAGCAAGTAAATTCGAGTACATACCCGATAGCCTCTTGATTACTTATGTTACTAGTACGCTTTCGTACTCATGTACTAACACATAAGCAATCAGAAAACTTTTTTTGATGAATTTGTCCAGAGAAAACATCGAATTCTCTTTAAACGTTTATGCCACAGGACTACTTCAATAACCCATCACTGAATTATTTACTAATGTAGCACTTATGATTCCTTATGCCTATCTCCGAGGAAGTTTGCAGACTTTTAGTAAAATTATAAAATGTTACGTGGCTGAAATAAGATGATAACACATACGGATAATAACACCTACGCTAGATTTTCCTGTCACGATATCACAATTACCATTGCGGTAGGCGTTTTACAAATATTTACTCCCTTGAACTGGTCCTTTTAGGCTATTTTTAGCACTTATCGAGTTCTTGATATAGGAACAATTCCAAGTTTTCCACTTGCGCTGTAAACACCTGAAAATATAACACCTACTTCACCGTTACTTACTAGTTTATTCTCATACTTCCTTTTTCAGTCTCTTTACCTATAGCAGTACTCAATTAAAGTTTCATGTTAATTCGATTATTAAAGATTCTTGTAATTTATACAAGTTTCAAATCCCCAAATCTTAGTTTTTGGTTTAAATTCATATATATATATTTACCAAAAGGAAATCAAAAATACATTACTTATACAATTAAGTACTTTCACTCTTTCAGGCTACTACTAATAGCATAAATTCGAGTTTCTCGCGAACCGTCAAATATGCTCTTCATAGTCAAAAATCAAGGAGTATCTCTGTATTGAATAACCTTAGTCCTCTTTTCTCTCGGCTTCGTAGTCTTTGTCCTTTGCACTTGGCGTAACATAATTAGTTTTATACAGACAAAATTCCATAAACGATTCATTTTTAAGATGTATTTGCAAGTTCAGTGACGTCATGTACCACAAACGTTGTGGCCAATAAATCAATACTGAACTTGGAAATGTTTACAGACTGTTTCGGATTTAGTACTCATATGTAATAGATTTGAGAAAAACTGATCAGAAAATTTTTTCCAGTCGAAAGTAACAAGGCGCAGAAAACCTTATCCGTACGTAATGTATCTCAGCGAATTTGCATCCGTCCCTTGCAATAACTGTATATGCGAAGTTCAAATACTTTCCAATTGCCTTCCGATCTGCATCGATGTGATGGAAAACCGCACTTTGACTGAATTTTTCTCAACAAGTCAATATATTACATTTGTTCCCCCAGGCCCCTGCTTATTTAGATGTTGTTCTGTACAACTCCATTTCATAAACCGAAACTCTACTATAAGATGATCTAGAATCCTCCTTAGCTCCAATTTAATAGTGAAAGGTGGTTCTTACTGGCATCTGGGAAGATATCTTTGATGTAACTGCGCATACATAGCGTGACTGCCAAGCTGCACAGAATTGAAGCTCCCAAATTGTGTGAGGATTAAAAGGGAACCATATCATAGGGCAGACTCCACAACAGGAAGGTTAACATCTAATGGACGAGTTTATAAGATCTTTTAATATTTGTCACTGCTTAAACAGTATATTTAAAGAGACGTCTATTGAATAAAAGAGAAGTAAATTAAAATCGTTCAAAATGAGCTCTCTAATATCAGTAGCATATCAAATGAGTTCAAAAATGAACATATAAGATTCGACTGGAAGAATGACCTGGAATTTGCAGAGGAACGAATGAGAAATGCAAGATTAGAATAGCCTGATCACGTGAGACTGATGCAGGGCTCTCGAATATCAAGGCAGTATTTCCTAGTAATGAGTGGACAAAAATGCAGTACAGCCTCCAAAAAAATTGGTTGTTGAACCTAATAAGTGACGACTTTCAGAACAAAGAAAAGTGAAAGATGTAAAAAGTAAAATAAAAAGGATATATAGACTGAAGTAAATGAAGGACCATCGTTCCAGAAAATCCTTACACATTCCGCTGGAAGAATAAAAAGATGATAATGATGTGAGTATCGTGTATCACTACTTTTTTAATAAACGTTAATTGTCATAAATTGTTCAGTAATCCCTTGTCACTGATAACAGAAAAAGGGCGCCTCCATCAAATATACACCACTAACGGTTGAGCATAGCTAGTGCAAAATATTTCAATCATTCTAGTGCTTGCAAAGCAACAATCGTGCTATTACTCGAAATTTTGTGTTATTTAACAGACAACAAATACCATATTCGGAAACTGATAGAGAAAATAGCCTTGATGTTTTCAACTAACCACTGGTAAAGCTATCTGTCAAATGAGATCTGAGACCTCTCCAAGCATAAACGAGGTAGCAGACAGAAGTAGCGACTTAGTGAATGAAGCCACACAAAATTTCCTTTGTGATTGGTGAAGACGGGGATCGACAGCTTAGCGGTCAAGCTGTTTCCGACGAATTGTTAAACACTGCTCAGTAATTCCGACATAAAAGCGATACGGTTGACTGTCGGAAAGCAACGCTTGGATTCTCTGAAAGTAAGAATACACCTACAGTCAGTATAAAGTTCCTCCTTTATTTCCACTATAACACTTCGCCATTTTCTACGTATCTTATACATGTACGTAACCGTCAATACTGTAGGTCATGCAATGCACCAAGCCAAAACAAAGTGGAAAATCGCGTTTCAGAATACAAAAACAACAAGCGCATTAAAAAGTGGTAAGGGTTATATAGTAGCACTTCTAGACGTGAAATACAGCACGTGTATAATTACATAAATGTTTTTAAAAGGTTATTATTAGTGCAATAACAGTTATTCGTAGCTTCTTCCACGTGGATCTAGGTGTAATTTGAGGTATGTAAGATAAAACCTTTGTAACGTTTAACATTAAAAAAAAAATACGCTTTCGTTAATTCGTGTCCGCAATACGTTCGCTCTATTCGCATACTGTTAGAGGCGAAATTTTACACTCATCGGAATATATTTACACCAAATAACGGTATCATATTTTACATAGGATTCTAAACTTCCATTGAAATGTCTCAAACAACGACTAGTATCTCCCCCCCCCCCAAAAAAAAATAAGTTAATTGTGTAAATTCTCAGTCTCATACGTCATAATTTCGTGAGGTCGATGTCACAATTAGCAAACGTAAAGAAATATCACAGTTTCATAAAGTTGGTAAGTTTATTTTTAACTCCAAAAGTAATAAATAGCGGCTCAAAAAATATTCTGAGTTGCGAATTTTTAGAGTAATTGTATTGTTTATCTTGGATGTTGTGTGAAATCTCTGACCGCGATTGTATTAATAATCTTTGGTGTGTCTCTACATATGTTAAAAAAAAAACAGATTATCATTTCTTGCACCGGTGCCCGATCACGTAAAGTCATAAGACGTAAGACAGATTCTAAGCTAAACCATGACTGTGGAAGCCCCTTCACGATCGATTGGGCAGTTTTAATGTAAGGTCATTTCAAAGAAGGAGACAAACACAGACTCACATAAGTACTTTTAAATACTTTTATAGATGTATATTAATATATGTAGAGATTGCAGTGACGGAACGTACAATATGACTCCGTTGTTTGCTCAAAACAATAAAACACATGATTTCTTTGATTTTTTATTTTGCTGGTTTGAGTCTTGGTATTAAAAGGAGCTTTAACCATATAATAATTTTTAGAGCAAAGAAAATATGTAGGTACATAATTTATAATTAGGATATTGTTTACCAAAGGCCTTCACTAATGAACATACTTACAAGCCATTAATTACAGTGATATAGTAGTACTAGAAACTAGGAGGCATGGAAGAGACATAGACATCAATACGGCAGCATACAGTTTGAAAAAGGTTATCACCTAAATTCGAATTGTAAAACTAGAGATCAATAAACTTATTCACCAATACCGATGTTTTATGCATACATTCAAGAGAAGTAAGGTACCTTATCGCTAGCTAAATTCAGCAGATTAGATAACTGCATGCAGAAACTATTGGTTCTGCTATCAACAGCAACCATCGATCTGCTGTTCTCACATTATGGGTTTCGACTCGTCCAAAATGGATGAATCTTGGTTATTATCTACTAAATCAGAAAAATTGCGTAAGAATTTTCCTATTAGGCGCTGTTGCTTTCAAAGAGCGGACGTTCCTTCCAGTTGGAAATAACGGAAAGTTAAGAGACAGGAGTTGGAATTACTTACATACACGCAGATTTTAATTTAGCTTTGCGAGTTCAGACATCTTCAAAAGGAATAAATGAACCGTAACTTTGAGTGCACACTAATCTCAAACATTAAAGGCTTGCAAGATGATATTCATGACTAAACAGAATTAACTAACAAATCTATCATCCTTCTTCGATAACATATGTATCAATCCGTCTACTCGTAATTGAGAGCTAGAAGTTATAATAACTTTTATAACCGCCGGCCTCGGTAGCGAAGGGGCTGGAGCGCTAGTTCCGCGTGCCGAAGATCGCTGGTTCGAGTACGGCCGCGGGCATGCGTATTTAAATGTTGTCTGTGAATGTCATGTCATGACCGTCCTGTGGTGTGTCTAATCAACTGTAAAAAATTCATATTGAAGATACTGAAAGCACTGAGTGATATAATTACTGTCGAGCTGGCTGTATGGTCTAAGATGCGGAAAGGCATTAAAAATAAACTTTTATAGCTGCAATTCCCCCCCCCCCTTTTGTGGACTTACACCTCATCGACGTTCAGGTCCAGGTCATTAGAAGAGAAATGGGGGAAAGTATCTTGAATGAATGGGACCATTTCGTTTTGACGAGCCATCCAGGTCTTTGCCCGAAGTGATTTCATGAAACCGTAGAATTGAAATCTGAACGGCCTGTCGGGAATTTAAACCAAAATACTCCCGTTCACACACTGAGCTGGGTAAATTTTATTCAGAACTCTTATGTTGAAGAAGTGCAACGCTCAAAGAAGAAAAAAATAAGCTACATCTAAAGAACCAGTCAAATTATTTCTTTTATGGGTGTTAAGATTAACGTAATTGAGACAACTATTCCACCAGTTCTATTCAGACAAAGACTTATCACATTTCGCATCAAGAAATCCGCATAATCAATGAACAGATAATGTTCATGCCTGTGCAATGATGCCTATAGATATCTCCAAAAAGGATCTTTATACGTAATATAGGGCTCCTAACAAGAAGAAGTAGAAGAATATACATATAAAATTCTTTGTCGTAAATTTAAAACAAGAAATCAAGGTTCGCAAACATCTTTCGATATGCTCAGCAAGATGCTGAAATTAGCCATATCTCATCTTAGTTTATATCCTTGCTGTCTTCGCTTTAGACCAGAGTTTCTCAACCTGTGGTCCGCAAAGACGGTACAGGTGGTCCGCCGACAGAATATTAAAAAATTATATATTTGAATATCTCAACGACCAGGAGAAAACCTGATTTTACCAAGAATTAAGCAAAGGAAAGCATTTTTCCTACAAAAGCCTATTCTAAATACGTTTCCAGTCAGCATCTAAGAGCCCGCTGTTCGTTAGCGACCGTTTTCTAGGATCTAGTAATAGATGTCAGGGTCTGCAGTGAGTCAGATGGATTGGTAACATAAGAGCGTTTTTTAATTTTATTTTGTGCATATTTATCGGCGGTGTAGTGTAGCTTCAAGCCTGTAGTTACATTATTATTAAATTTAATTATTAAATATTAAGAGTCTTGTCAATAGGTAACTTTAGATAGTTTACTCCCAGTTTGATAACTGTGTCTTTGTTAAAATTTAAAACATACTTTTGTATTTATTTCTAGCTGATCCGACAGACGATATCCTGTCCAAATTTCAATAAATTTGTTTGTGGTCGTTTTGTGAATTTGTGAAAAGCTATTGAGAATGTGTAAAGAAAGTAAAAATGAGAAAAAAAACGTCTTTCTGAGTGATCGTTCTATTTATTAATGACTGGTGTAAGCCCGGTACCGTTTCTTGCGTATCGTCACGGGCCTAGAATAGTTTCAGGTTTAAGGTCAAACATATGACAGGTTGACCTGAGCTGGTCAAATACGCACTTGACTATGTTTCACCATTAGCATGAGCTTGAAGAACTCAGAAGTATTATTAGACGTAGGTATCAAACACGGACAAGGACGATCGCGCTGTCGTGTAATTGCTTCAACGGTCGTAGACTCGAACTTGCTAAAATACAAACTTGACTTATATTTGATTCTCAAAGTGAAGAATTCTTGTTTGATTCCAAAGCACCACGATCTTTTATATTGAGGCTGAGCAAACGTTCATAACGTAATTTTTGGTATAGTGTCTGCAACGACCAGACAACTTAATACAGATTCCAGATTATTAAACGGTTGAGCATCTCCGAAGATATAAATTGCCAGAATACTCGATGCTGTAACATATTTGGACTGATGTCCACTTTAAATAACCTAATAACTCACGTACAGATGACATGAACAAAGATCATAATCCAAAGTGGTCAGAAAAATACGAAAAAATTAATTGTAAAGTACAAACTTTGGTAAAGCAACAACATTAGCGAAAGCTTTGATTAAATTGAAATTTAACCTAGGTCGGAATGACAACTGGCACTCGTGGTTACAGCAGAGGCTATTGGTAATTTAAGTGTTTTATAGTTTTTTATGTTGCTTCCATTAGAAAGATGTTACTGAAAAGCAGTTTCCCGAATTTTCAGCCGTAAACTTTATCGCTAGTTTTTTAACTATGAAATTCTACGAATATCAGACTTAATTAATGTATTATGGCAATTAATTTGGTAGCAGTTGCTTGGCTATCGAATTGTGGAGATAACTTAGAATTTCTTCCAATGATATCTTTGGTGGCGAAGGCGAGCGAAGGCCGACACGTGACACCGTTTTCCAGCCAATAGCGTTAGAGGTAAGTGAGTGAGTGAGATTAGGAAATTATATATTAGATTGTGTCCATGGATATTCAATCTGAGGAGGAGAACTTCCAGAAGTACGCAATTGGGAAATTTTACATCTGAGAATGTCATGTTAACCAAATGATTTATTTTCTTCCATTACATTTGAAATCCCAATGAATCACATAGTGTTTATTTACATTTAGAATTCGCTCATTGCACTACTAAACCGGATTTTATTATTTAATAGATCTTGTATCGTTTGGTCTAAAGCCTCCAAAAAAAAAAATACGTATATTCGTACATTCATCCCAAACAATCAGATTGCATTGTTACAAAAACTTTGACCATCGCACAGTTCTTCGAAAGGTTGCTCGTTGGAGTTTCATTGATTTACATATTCAGCGGCAACATGACTGTTGAATTAGCTGTTTGACCATCTCTAACAACGCAGCACTCCTGATGAAGCAAGTGCAAGTGCGAGCGAATCGTTGCAAAAATCAGTGAGACCAAAAACGTTTTTCCAGTTCCACCCGGAGCGTCCAAGTAGAAAATCCCGCTAGTTCCATCATTCACAACTTTCATGACAGTGTCATACGCATATTTTTGTTGCCGAATCAACAGCGGAACGTTCGTTCGAACTGATTCTTGCAATGCATCACAATCATATTGTTTTTTCGCTTTTCAACTCTTGGTTAAATGCATCGTGCATCGAACGATTGGACGCTGTCATGCCTAATTGAGGTAATACTCTGTTTGCCATATCACCAGTCCCATTTAATCAATTAATATCAATAGAATAGAAATAAAATAACTATATTTGTTGGACAGAAACAGCGCAAAAATAAAAACTAAGATAATTTTAATTTAATTTAGACGGGAATGAGTTTTTCAGATTTTTCTACAGATCTACCAGTTCTCTCATAGAAAACATTCAACTAAGTTATTTTAATCCAGGAAGCATAAGGATAAAAAAAAAACTAAAAAACATATACGCATATCCATCGTTTGAGTTATGAATTATGGTCCTGAGTTCATACAAAAATCCCATACAAAAAGGCATATTCATTTTTTACGAATTTTCCAATCTCTCGGCAACTATTACAACTTTTCTTTCACTAAAAGCCTCATTCTGACTATTACGAAAAAAATTGGCCAAATCGATCTATAGAAAAAAGTATATTCAGTTTTTTTCTGAATTGTTCGATTTTCAGGGAAACTTTTCCAATTTTTCTTTCTCTAAAAACCTTATTCGGACTATTCCAAACTTTAAAAAAAATAGCCGTACTAGTCCACAAAAAATCATTTTCAGTTTTTTCCAATTTTTCCAGTTTTTCGGGAAAATTTCCCAATTTTTCTTTTTCTAAAAACCTTATTCAAAATCGGTCCAGTCGTTCTCAAGTGATGCGCTTACCATTTTTATGTTTTTATGATTATTGGTACCATACAGTATGTCCAAGATGTTAATAGTATAGATGTCAATATACTGGACCTAGGGTTGAAAAAGGTTGCGAAACGCTGTTTTAGACCGATACTGATAAATGACCCCTCGAATATGGAATTCTGAAAATTACGGGTTCGATCTTAGATTCAGGTTTTTAGGTCTCCCAAAATCAGTCCACACGAATTCCACGATGGTTCCTTCGAAAAGCCATGGCAGAATTTCTTTCCGGTCCTTGCCTCGAATCCTCTCGAAGCTCTGATGGGCCGTAAATCCCTAAGGAAAATAAATCTCTTTGCGTCTTAAACACGTCTGTTTAACGACCTTGTAGTTTTTCACCTCATAGTTTGACACCGATGCGGTTATATTTAAAATTCTACACGCTAACAGCATTCTCTCCCAATGGACGCACTAACTTCAATGAAACAAAGAGTAATGTCTAAAATTTCACCGCCAGCCTTTTTTTTTTTTTTTTTAAAAAAAAAAAAAAAAAAAAGTACTTTCGAAAATTATGAATATTTATGAAATACAAATACATTTTTTGTTAATTTTTCCATTATATTTAAATTTTTAATCAGTCCTCGGGTGGTATAACATGAAGAAAAATATCTTGGACTTTATGTCAGGTACTTGGATTTTAATATATGAAAGCTTATCAAAATCCATTAAGTAATGTTTAAAGGGCACCAGATTATAATTAAATTAGTTTAATGTTCATAACAGATTTTAATTTCCTCCACCACCACCAGAAGTCATAGCGAGCTGAGACGTACCTCAAATATGAAATCTGGTCGCAGGTTAAATCTGAAAACTTGTTAAATTGGTTTTGTGCGGTAAATGTTTAGAATTCAGAGACCTCCCAATAGTCATTTCTACTCACAAAGCTCACACGGTTCGTAACACACAGTACCTCCGCTAGGACAGTTACATTATTTTATATATTAAAAGTCTTTCGAATATTTGGCTTAGCTAGTTTTTTCGTAACCCAGAACAACTAAAAGAGAAAGATGTAGGTCATACAACGTCTGGTTGATAGCAAAGGGGTATATCTTGCTCATCTTCATGAGGAACTTTTCAAACCTATACAAATATACGATACCATTTATTTACTTCTCCATAAAAGAGAAACGTCCGTAAACTTTAGATTTGTTAATAACACATACCATATCGACTGTTCTGTTATCACGAATGTACGGCATTCCAAGCACTGGGGTGATTTCCGCTGCCCATAATTCTTCAATGAATACGCTGAACTTCTGTCTTGTCGTGAAATCAAAACATATCGAGCACGTTCAGCATCAGTAGAAATATCAATTGTAATTGCATATGACATTGTCACTTAAGGTTACTGACAAAAGTGTTTCAATACAAAATAACATTTTAATCGGTTATTTAAAATTCTGCATGCTTGAAAATTATAAACACCTTCTATTATGCTTTCTCTTAATTTTTCTTTCATCTATTAATGCCGACATATAAAACAAAACAAACACTTCAATCTTCGGTTAGTTAATCAAGCAAAGATAAAAAAAAAACTGTCTATCCTTCTTTTCTATTCAATGGCAAAATAGTCATGATCTTCGTTAAAAATAGTAACTGTTAGTATAGGCTGTTTGTAGAGTTTGAATGCATGGTTTCAATTTGATACTATTAAACAAGGTGTATTATTAGACAATATTTTCATGTTTATGTTTGCGCTACATTGAAAGCACACACAGATGGAGAAGATACAAACGGTATGTTTTAAAATAATCTGTAAATACAATAAATAAAAAAGTATCTATTATAATAAATAAGTGTTTTAAATAGAAGTTCTGTGAAGTATATTTTGTGAATCCGGAGTATACCCTAAACTATGTCATGGTTTACAGAATCCAGTCGTCTCCCTTTGGTCTGGATACAATGTTCTCAAAGCTCACAGAAACGTGCAAGCTTTTCAGGAAGAATAGTGAAGCAATGGAGTTCATATGGTCCATCCTGTTGTGTCGTAACTCAACTCGAGATCAAAATAAAATGTTGATTTACATTACCTTGAAAACACTCACAGAAACTATTTATACAAAAATTCATCGCGTAATTGCATTCTAGATATATTGATGTAATAAGTGCCATAGCAAAACATAATTTTTGCAAGGTACTTTCTCGAAAAATTCAATTGTTATTTCTACTACATAAAAATTTCTAATAAACTTGGCATCAAAGAAAATATTGAGAAAAAGGCCTTAAATATCAAATAAATATTTTGATCATAAATAAAACATTTTCGTGTGAAGTTTTGATTAAGGTTGAATTTTGTTCACAAATTGTAAATAATAGACTCACTGACAGAAATCGCGCCGAATTTAATGAAAGCATCATTTACGTTGAAACATTAAATGATATTTGAAATTTCTGACCCGATCCCCATGATCTGAAAGTTACTGAAAACTGTAATAAAAGCTAATTGAAGCAAGCTTATTGGCAGTAACTACGAAGTATTAACTAATTTGACCATTTATTTTCCAAGGAAATATGTATGCATTACATATTCCGCACTTTTCCAAGGCTTATTACTTGACAAAGCAGGACATTGTAGAAAGCAAAACCTCAATGAAAAAAATATTCTGGTCTTAAGAAAATATCTTTGAAAGTAAATAAATAAAACATTAAGATCTTGTCTGTTGTCTCTGATTTTATATAATTCTTGCTGAGCGTATTTAGGTTAGTTCATGCTTTCTTCCCGAAGTCCGATAAAAGAAGTAAATTCCCTAAAATAATAATAATACTTGTAAGAAGAGTCGGAATACAAACTATTCCGCATAACCATTGATATTTCTGAATCAGAATTATGGATTCTATTTTCCATTAGAAACAAAAGAGAATAGAAGTATCAGATGTGAAACAGTTATAGCCTGTCACTGGTTATAATCTGTTGTATTTTTACCGAAACTTGTATATTTTCCTAATGCTATATATTCAAATATAATGGAAATCATATAAAGTATAGCAATGATCGGTATCATCAAATATTTGTAACTGAAGATCACATAACCACTCCCTAGCTAATCTGAAAGTTCTAAAGGGCGAAGGTAATACAGAAAGACACTGAAAATATGGAGAGAGCAAATTTCGGAGACATAACAGTCCTGTGGGCGTAAACCTATAAGATTCTATTTAAATTGCGTTTACTTGTATTTTCTACCAAACTTTGAACATTTCACGTGGAAAAATAATGCTAAGTGTGATATCAGTACTCATTTGACATATGGTTTTGGAAGCACCTCCCACAGGAAGCCGGATAGTTATTAATATAGATTGATGTGTACAAAAGATATTTAAAAAATCGTTTGTTTGTTAAAGCACATATCTTGCTACTACATTATTAAGCTTAACTATTATTTGGGTGTACTTGAGGTGTTTCTTCGCTGATAATAATAGAATAAATAATTTTAAAATTTTCAAACAAAATTCTTGCGATTTTTTTTTTTAAAACCTGCATAATTTTTGGTAGCATAATAATTTTAAACTGTATCAGTCATGTTGTTAATAGGCGATTATACTGTAACCAGGGAAATGTAAAAACTGGTATTAAAAACGTGATGACACTCTGTACCTACTTGTAGTGCTATGACAAATATTCAAATTTTTGCTGTATGGTTTTATCCTTCCAATCAAAGAAGGCTTTATATTTTGTTAGCATCACTACACCTCAGTTAATTACAACACTAGCTAAACATCGTTTTACAATTCACTAAGGTTGAATGAACCTGTAAATTGATAACTAATATTAATAAGAGAAAACTCTCTGTAATAGTACCTTTCCTTCCTGGTGCATGTAAACGTATAACGAAATAATAAATTTTTAAAGTGGCCGCAAAAAGAAAGGATTTAATTCTATATCTCGATACCACTATAACAATTTTTTCGCTACACATAAATTCACATATGTATCAAACAACTAATCGTATGCCTTTTACAAAAAAAATTTCTCGTCCAGGTCGCATTTCAACCGAAATACAACCGCCAACAAGAAAACAAAACAATTTAGATCGATATGATCCCTGTACCGACAACATACTTGTAGTGGTTTCGCGGTTTAGAGCTAAACCAAACTTAGCTGCATAAACGTTAATTAAAAAGTAGCATTTTTAGCACTCTATCACACAATATCATTAACTTCAAAACCACAAATGTTGATTCCAGAATTTCCTTGCGCAATTAAACGATCCTTAAAACAAAAAAACAAAAACAAAAAAACAGAAAATGAATTTCTATTCCACGATTGATGTATTTATATTTACAAATGTTACGATTCGTGCGTAAATCTCCCCAAAAAATATTTATGCTCATATTAAAAGAAGTGAACTCTCAGTTAGAATTTCTCATACATCACAGTATTAACACGTTCGGTTCAGGTTTCTGTTCAGTGCCGTAAATATTTTGGATGTCTGCACCATCATCTTACACCTTCTCGGTCCCTTGTAATGTGTCTGTTATCCATTATTTGATATGGCTGTCGACACTACGGCACGGCCTCCACGTTTAGCTGGTGACATAACCCGCAGGGGCTGAAGCCGGTTTGTGACGTTGCAGAACACGTGTACATCGCTACGTCATATGTAAACATTGCAACAGCCAGTATTGCAATAAAATTTCGCAAATACTTCAAAGATACTTGACACACGTTACTAATTCTTTCAAACACAATCAGATTCAGCCACGATTAGTACTGACTGCTTTGCAAAATCGATATATTTCATAACATTTCAATATGCTAAGATTTGCTTTTTAAATTGTAGTCACTTCGATTTCACACCGCAATGGTGCATTAAAATCGTTACTATGAAGACATGAATAGTCAAAACATGTTTGTGCACATAGTCAAAAGATTTTTAGCTTTGAATAATACCTCTGAAAATCAACATAAAATTCAGTAAATGTAATACCGAATAGATGAATGGATGAAAATAGGTATTTGCTTGTGGTAATACTATTGTAACATTGGCAGTATCAGTAAAAACGTGTACAGTTCCATAGCATTCCAGTCAGTTCATTCACTTGCCCGAAGCTGATTTCAAGTATCGTAAAATTAGATTTTCAATTTTATGAGCAGTGTTATTCTGTTGCTCATTGCGGTATACACGTGTACACTTATGATATAGTCGTGGTGTGGCACCGGTGGTACCACCAACAACTCCTTCGGTGCGATTGATCGGCGCTCGCAAGCACACTTGGCCGTCTGTCAAGTTTCCATCCCTGTAGCCAGGTCCGAGTCTTCACTTGTTCACAGCCAGCCAATCGCAGCGCAGCACCACCCGATAGCGCGCAATCCGAATTTTCCTCTCCGAGGCATGCCTAGTTAATAAAATAGTGGCAGCAGGCCACTGAAGAAACGAGAGTAATATCTTTCGCCCATTTTCATCCTAAAATCGACTGGTGGCGAAATGTTTCCGTAAAATCTACTACTATTTCACTTTTAGTCGCTACGTTGATATGATGCTTTTCGGCAATTATGGAGCAACTCTTGGAAGAAGAGGCATGATGTTAGTGTTTGACGATAAACACACGTGGCGGTATATTGTGTATGCGGGTAGCAGTAGCTAGATGGGCCCACCTGAATCGAAACGCGGGTGCAGTCGCACGTGTGAAGGTCTCTGACACGAGGCATTGCACGGCACTCACCTGTCACGCTGAGGAGAGACATGTCTGCGGCGAGGCGAGGCTAGGGCGGCGGAGTGAAAGCAGGTAGCAGTAATCCGAGTGGTGAGTGTGCACTGCGGGTGGTGTGAGCACAGCACTCGCGTGTAAGCCCAGCCGGGGCGGCGCGCGGGCGCTTACTGTACTCCGCTCCGCCGTCGGCCGCCCGCCACCGTGACGTCACGGGCATGTGCCGCCCCCCGCACTCCCCCCCCTTATTGATTACCGCCGACCCCCCCCGCAGAATCCATTCCAACACACACACACACACTTCTCGTGGGCTGCCCGACCGCCTGCCAGGCCCCTGTTTTGTGATCAATAAATGCTGTATTAGCATGCGCGGCGGAGGCGATGGCGAGTAGTGCGCGTTTCGGCCGGTAGTGGCGCTGACGGAGAGCTAGCGCTGGGATGACATCTGGCGGCTACTTCGCCAAGCGCCTTAACTGCTGGTAGCGCCGACAGTAGAAGAACGACACACGTAGCGACAACAGCATTTGCGGTAGTGTGATTGAGTTCTCATCCAAAACAGCAAGATGTTATTCTACCATCGACTTATTTGTCGAAAACTATTAAATTAAATAAGTATAATAACCAGAGAAACATTACGTTAACACGTTCAAAAATATTTCAGAATAAAAAATTCATCTGCAGGCTTAACACGTTCAGTGCTGAGGACGTCTTCGACCGTCCCCTAGGGAGCATCCCATTGACGGTGGACGGCTTGAGACGTCCTTTCCCTGTCGGATTGTATAGAAGGCTGGTGATTCCAGTACCTGACCTACGACCTCGCCCTTTCTCTCAGCCATTCATTAAAGTCTTACATTTCACCGAGTGAAGGCCGTTTTAAAATCGGACAGCTGGTTTTTTTTTTAAAATCCCTCGTTCTTCCTTCCTATAAGCCGCCTGTCACAAGTCCCTCTTCTTCTTCTCGATCATGTTCCCCACGTCCTATTCCTTCCTCTCAATCGTCTTCTCCACAATCACCACGTGAACCAATACATTTCCCAAAACGATACGACATACCTGACGGAAAGACGTGAGCCGCGCAAAAGAAATGTCGACAATGTTCGAAAAATAAACTGAGGAAATATACCGCCTATTATTGTCCTGTCTGCCCGAAAATCATCCTATGTGTCGGGAGCAATGCTTTAAATTTTTGATCGAGAAAATTAAAATTAATTATATTTTTTCATTTTATTTACGTCCTATTTTATCAGTTTATATTTTCCAAGACTGAATACTTAAATATTTTATTGTGACGAAACTAAATTTAAATATATATAAATAATTAGTATTTATGTAGTTCTATATGATTCACACGTTTTTTATTTAATAAACTTAATTTATACGATAATTACAGATTTATTTTTCCCCTAAACTGTTATTTATTATATTTAATTAGTCTAATTGTATTTTTTCAATTAAAAGTAAAATAAACAGCATAAAAGGGCAGAAAATTAAAATCATCTGCCATCTCAGGCAAGATGGTCAATAGCGTGACGGCGGACGTCTAGAGACGTCCGCGTTATGCGGGTTTGCATTCAGAGTTACTCACTGACAGGACTCTTCATATTGCTGGTAGCGTTCAATGTGTTAATCACTTTCGGATTTCTTTACTATCCTCCGATCGTATTCTTCCCTGCGTTTGATATTCCTTCCGACCCATCGTTTTATCGAGCATATTACAAAAAGATTATATATTCGCCTGATATAAATTAACTCGAGTGGTCTAATGGCACAGGTTTTATATGAGGGCCTCCTTTAATATATCTGTTTTGCCAGAATTTTTGCGGGTCCTTATGTTGTTAGTGTGCAGTAATCTAGATATATCTAAAGTCCGGATTCCATATGACACTCAGGGTATAAGTTATTAAAAATTACCCGTTTAGTTTAATCCACTACAACAGCCGAATGGGTGGCAAACTGAAAAATATGTCATTTATCGAAAAATTCCTGGAAGCCTTGCAGTCAATAACGCATTAAGCGTTATTTATTTATAACTATAGTTGAATCTCGTGAAGAGCAACATGTTATGGAAGGCAATACATGGCAACATAAAGATTAGAATCTGGTGTGGCGAACTGCTGTTTGCTGGTTTGATTGTGACCTGAACCATGGAGGACGAGAAGGAGATGGGAGGTTAAAATTAATTGTTGTGTTATCGGTATATCCTTCATAGTATGTAGCAAAATAACAATAGTGATAAAATTACTAATACACTTGCTGATTAAAAAGTGGTATGATATTTAGTCTTGATGTATAACAACCATAAAGGGATAATGCAATAGAAAAAAGGCAAGAGACAATAAAACTGTACGTTATTCACTCCATATTTCATTCCAAGCTCACAAAATTAACAGCCAAATGATTCTGATTCTAACGTAAAAGCTGGAAAAGTTCAAGCCAGTTGTTGTTTTGATTAAATTGCAGAAAAATAAAAGCAAAAGTTACAATTGGTAAGATACTGGATGTTATATTCCGGATATATTGTTATCACCGTTCTGTACCCAGATATCCCACAAACATCATGCTCTGGCTTAAATTATTACATGTCCTTCTCTATTCTACGTGAATAGAAAAGACCATTACGGTACACATAAGACAAAACGACTCCAGCTTATGTTCCGTAAGTACTTTGAAATTACCGCCGCTTTGTAAACTAATCTGCCTCTAGAAGTATATATTAATCCCGACACCATACTGGCATTGGCAACCGCCATAACTTCTTGCAGGATCTGTTTCTTAACTTAACTAGCATTAATGGCTAGAGATGATCTGTAAACATGAAAAAGCATTATGATTATAATATTTAAGTGGTGGGAATCGACATTCTAACAGTGTGCGAGAGAGAGAGGTATATATTGTTAAATCTATGGTCGCACCACCGGCTGATGTCTGCTGGTACGCCAGGACATCACAACAACTCTCGCTAAGCAAATACGCCAGTTTTTACTTACCACATTAAACCTTATTAAAAATGCGTTACGGATGTGTCACGTTACACACACATACACACACACACACATTATATATATATATAAGATATTTCTGCCGTTGCCGTTCCGCTTCTTATTTCCATTGCACTCGGTGCAACCAGTCGTTCTTAACACGTCTTCCTCTAAGTCTTTCTTCCAATTTCTCAGTAGTTTTTCTCGTTTCTTCATATCTGGGTAAGGGAGAGGGGAGAGGGGGGCAAGGCCATTCCCAACTTTTTTTGACCATCTGGTCTCTTTCACTAGCTGAAGGCGACCGAACCTTGTGTCCGCAATGATGCTTTCTTCACTCATTTTTTTCCTGATTGTGTCATTCCTGTCATGTTTTTATTTTTATTTACCACTACTACGTCTCCAGAAGTCCATTTCAAGGGACAACACTTTACCTTTATCTTGTTTTGTTATCTCCCACTTCTTTAGAATCATAATATAGATACAATACTATCCATTATGTTGCCATAAATAGTTATTTTAGTCTTTTTTGTAATTTTACTACTCCACAATAGTGAGTTTAGCAGACGAAACACTCTTCTCCCATGTCCGACCGGGTTGAGCACTATTTTTCCCATTTGAAGATTATAACGCTTAGCTATCTGAAATACGGGCAATGTTTAAATGGAGATGTCGAGGTCACAAGAATGGATTTCTCCCATTTCATACACTCAGTGTTTTCCATATTAATATCCAAACTTCTCGGATTCGTCTTTAAATTTGTTCAACATATAAATTGCATCATTTTGATCGCCAGCCACCATGACTAGATAACCGGCATGTCATAGATTGGGATTGACGATACCGGCACGTCAGTTACTGAGAGAATGGGAGACAATCCCAAACTGAATTGAGCCTGTCAAAATAATAATAACTTGTTTACGTTAAAAGCTATTCACCTTATAGTTGTTAAAACTTCACAGAAGATGCAACGTAATAGCGTCCGTGAATTTAGTACAGTGATCTCGTGTAATATGCCGAGTGAACGCAGTGTATCCACACGAAATATCAGCGAAATCCCCGAAAAATCCTATGGAAACGTCTTGTTCACTCGGCCTGTTATTGGAGAGCATTACATAAATACTCTACGCCAGGAAAAACTTCATTCTTATTGTACGAAGCGTGGCTCAGCCATATTAAAATAGATGCTTTATTAAAGCGTTAAAAATATGTATCATAATTAGGGATGCAAAGTAATATCAAGCTCGATAAATATATCGATATTTATATGGATTCCTGGCAGATATTGATAATAGATAATATTTGACCTTAAACAAAACCATATACACTCAACAAAACAACAAATCCTATAACAACGCTGACCAACGGAATTATCTGAGTGGAACTTTTTATTATCTTGTCATGTTAAATATTGTATTTCATAAATTTGTATGACATTTATCGATAAATGTATACGCACTTATAAATTGTAAATCTGACCCTTTACTTAACCAAAGGATAATATGTAGTATTTGATAAGTTTTAATCCGCTGGCAATATGGTACACATCAAATGCCAATAAAAATATATAAATAATTTAATTTAATTGCAATGGAGCACACTCTCCGGTGGCAATTTCCCTACACATCCAACTTCCCCTTATCCTGCACAGTCCTACATTTTCCCTCTACAATTTTAACTTTAAATTCTTTTAACGTTTTCGGTAGGTTATTCATCATTTCCTCTTGGTAACTCATTCCAATCCCTGACACCCTTACCTAAAAAAGAAAACCTTCCCACACCCTTGTGACTGAAATCAAGTTCCAGCTTGTGATCATGGTCATCTTTTCCCTTCCATGAACTACTTTTCATACCAACTGCAATATCTTTCCATGCCTCATCGCCAGTATACGCCCTGTACACTCCCATGACCCTCCTCATCCTCCTCCTGTCTTGCAATGAATCCCATTCAAGCTCCTTTATCATATCTGTCACTCATTGCATTCTGCGATAATTTCCAGAAACAAATCAAGCAGCACTTGTAAATCAAAATCAAGTGATAAATTTGATGTTTTTTATTGAAAAAAATTAGATCTGCAAATATTAAGTTTAAGCAGTTCCTAAAAACGAATTTTGTTTAACATATTCCTTGGAAGTCCATTCTTAGTTAGAGTGACAGTGGTTCCTGCCTGTGTGAAAAGGCGTTCAGAAGGTACCGACGAGGCTACTTTGAGTAAACGATTAACTTCAATTTTGACCATGTCTTAATCCAACTAGTATACCAATCATGATTGATTTAAATTTAATTCTGCAGCAAAAAAGTTACGGTAATCTCCAAATAGTCGGTGTTATTCTATACGTAACAATAAAAAAAAAAAAAAATGCTTCACTCTTTTCAGCTCCTCCTACACAACTTTAAAAAAAAAAAATCATATTTTTCATCAATTTATGTTTTCATAATTCCATGAAGAGCGTTCTGGTAGATCAGTGCCTAAGCACTTGCTTTCAAAACGTTCGGTGCTCCTGCCCCGGGCACGAATCCCGGCAGGCGCAGGAATTTTTGTGTTTGGTCATATGAGCTATGCCAGGACGCTCCGTGGTTCGGATTCCACATTAAACTGTAGGACCCAGAGGAAAGGAACTGGCCGTCCTACCTCTGACACAATGGCTTAGTATGCCTCCTTCTGGAGGATCCAACCAACCTTCGGGTTGTGGACTAAGTTAAGTTTAATTCCATGAAAAGGGACGTATAATGGTGCTAAGTGCTTCATTAAAATTTAAAACCTTTGCCTTCAACTGCATTAAAAAGTCTATTAACACTAATGAAATAAGCCATTGTAACGGTTAGGAGGTCATATTTTTACCTCCTCTCGAATGTTATAATACGTCCCAAAGAGAAACAAGAACTAACGAACGTAAATGTAACGCAACATTTTAAATAATAAAACGGTGAACGTAAATGAATTGGGATCGAATAACTAGCATGAAACGGAGTGGAACCACAGAGTAACAAAGGACGTTATCCAGCTAAATCAGAGTTTAGCATAGTCCAGTTTGGTCCCTTTCACCCATACATTTATTTGCAGGATTTTTTTTGTTGCGAAGGGGTTTGTAGTTTTCGATATTTCACTGCACCATATCGATATTATCGTATCGATAGTTAAAATATCGATATTTTTTGACCGATATTAATCTATATTATCGGTTGACCGATATATTGTTGCAACCCTGTCAATAATGCAGGTGTGAGTTTGTCGCTATCGCAAACAGGTGTTTTTCGGCTCGGGGAACCAGTAGGTAGAGCGATACTATAGCCGGCGGCCACTTGCGAATCGCTGGAACATATGCCTCCGAGTGACCAACTCTTTGTTTACTGTATTCCGACCCATACAGAACAATGCTTATGGAGAAGTGTCTGGTTCTTTACCTTTGTAGCACCTAAACGGGGAAAGAGAAATATTTATCAAAGTGAGTTCGTTAAATACTGAAATAAACGGACCCATGGAACGCTGGCACGAGAACTTTCGGGAACCTTCTCACCTCTTTCACTGGCATCGGATAGTAAATAGTCGTGCAAACTGCTAGAACCTATGAGAGAATGCCACACGAACGCACGTGTGCGAAAAGTTTTATGTAACATATACAGAGATATTTATTAACTAACCATGCTTCTAACACCGTTTCTCTGATTATGATAATCTGGTAGGCAGAATCTGTATGTATCTACAAGGTGTAAAATTATTATTTATTTATTTTATATATATCATCTTTCATTTTTACTTTTATTGCTGCTTCTTTACATTAACCAATACAATTATACTTTCATCCAAACTTCGCCGTTGTACATACCATCTCTGCTTCTCATCTGTTCTCTATCGTCCAAAGATCTTCCTCCTCCTGTACTGTCCAGAGATTTTCATGTACTTTTCATCTGGTAATAACGCTGCTTGGAATTCTTTGATACAATACTTAAGACATAATAATAACCCGATATAAAACACTTCCCATTGAAATAATATAAAACAAACATTAATTATTAATTATTTAAAACTAAGAGGCTGTGTATTCTTACACATCCCCTCGGCCAATTTGTCACCAAAAATTTGTCAAATTTTTGTGTGATTTATCATCACACCACTCACCCATACATACATTTTCAGCCATAGTTACATTCATTCACACCCCCGGTATAAGTTCAGATCACATTTTTTTTTTTTTTTTTTTCTAATCCCAATAATTCCTCTGCTTCAATATTCTCATGTGTCACTCCCTCTTCATTTTCACTTTTCCCTTCGTTGCTTCTTTTTCCTTGTCCTCTCCACCATCCTTCTTCTTTTCGAATTTTATAATGTTGCGGCCTTCATTATATATATCAAGCCCTCTCTTCTTCTTCACTTTGCCTCTCGTTGATTCTTCTTCTTCACTAACTTCATCACACTTCTTCCTTATTAAGAAACATCTCACCTCGTATTCATCTTCTCTTGCCTCCTTGTCAGCTACAAGTGTACAGTACTCCTCCCCTTCTTCTTCTTCTAACTCTTCTTCGGTATCTTCATAACTCTTCTCGTCTTCAATTTCTTCGTCCTCTTCAGTTCCCAAACCATAATTTCTGTCATCATTTCTAGTGGAAACAATAATCGTTTCATCTTTCCTTTCCATCTCTTCTCCTGTATTTTCCACGTTACTGTCCCACTGAACCATTCTCGCCAGGCCAATCACTTGATCTGATGCTATGTCATCTTTCTTAGTATCTCTAACTTTGTCTTTTTTCCTCTATCTGTTCTAGACATTCCCACCATTTCACTGGTCCACTATTCTCACACATTGTATTGTTTTCTTCATCATCATCTCGCCGATTTTCTCCGTTTTCTTCTCTCTCATCCTCCTCAATTTTCATTCCTAACTTGTCTTCGCACGCCCTTCTTACTTCTTTAATCCAGTGATCAGTTTTGTCTTCTGTTCCTTTGTCAATCGCTCCTTCAGAATTTCCAACAGGATGATCGGCTTGATTGTTATTATCTTTAATCAACTTCTCTTGACACTTTCTTCTCGTAAAGTCTTCATCAAAATATGCCGTTACTTCTTCCAAGATTACTTTTTTGTGTCTATCACTAGTAACGGACATTTTAACTTCACCACCAATATCTTTCCCCGTATATCCATCTACGTTATTATAGTCATAATCTGGCTTATCATCCTCACGTTCAACGCTTAACTGTACATCTTTTCTATTTTTCCAATATTCCATTAATTTACGACTCATAAACCGTATTTCATTATCGATTTCGTATATGGCAGAAGTGATTTTTGACATATCCAATCTGCCACAGTAATTCTCCATACTCTCTTGATACTTATCCAACTCTAACCCTACTTTGTTTCTACACAGTTCTATATTTTTTCACCATACCATACTTCCCTAACTTTTCAGAGTATAATAAATTCACTTCACACTCCCAATTAAAATATGCGATCATCCTCTCAATATTATTTACGTCAACATCAAACTTTTCCACTTCTTTCACATTACATCTCAGAGAAACTATTTTATCCATCCACTGTTTCGTCCTCCCAAACAAATCACATACCTCTATTATTTCCATGTTCAAATGACAATTTTAACCTCTTCTAGCTTCAATCCGAAGATTACAGGATTCTTCTATTACGAGCTAAATAATTAGCTCTGTGTCCGGTCACAGTCGCCACATGTAAAATTACTATTATTTTTATATATATATCATCTTTCATTTTTACTTTTATTGCTGCTTCTTTACATTAACCAATACAATTATACTTTCATCCAAACTTCGCCGTTGTACATACCATCTCTGCTTCTCATCTGTTCTCTATCGTCCAAAGATCTTCCTCCTCCTGTACTGTCCAGAGATTTTCATGTACTTTTCATCTGGTAATAACGCTGCTTGGAATTCTTTGATACAATACTTAAGACATAATAATAACCCGATATAAAACACTTCCCATTGAAATAATATAAAACAAACATTAATTATTAATTATTTAAAACTAAGAGGCTGTGTATTCTTACAAAGGGCGAAGAAGCCGAGAGGTCTTCATTACTTCACTTAGCTATTGCTCGTCATTTTAATTATTACGCCTGTCATCTGGTATCATCACCTGGCATTCAACTGAAGTTTCGAGAGCGGATTGTTTTGTACGCTTCTCTGATGGGTAATTATCCGAAAATGAAGCCACCATCTATGTAGTTTGCTAGCAGATTCCCAAGTCATGTTACCACTTATCAAATTTTAGATTGCTAAGGGAGTGCTATCTCTGATTGATGGATGTATATTTGAATCGCTTACTGCAGAAAGACAACAAGTGCATGTTTTTTCGGAAAAAGCTTTTTTCACTAAAACTGTTCCTAGCTCCAGGTTGTATCGTTTACTGTATAAGGGACACTTGTCAGCCCAATAGAAAAGGCATGGAAACGCCTTTAATTTTCCCTGTTTACTGTAGAAGGGACCTTTTTTTTTTTTTTTTTTTTTTTTACAGTTTAACATCCCTTTTTAACAACGTGGTCTTTAGAGACGGGAAAGGATGGGGGCAAGGAACGGAAAGGAATTCGGCAACGGCCTTTTGAAGGAAACATCCCGGCATTCACCTGGAGTGATTTGGGGAAACCATGGAAAACCCAAAACCTGGATGCCCGGACGGGGATTCGAACCGCCGTCCTCCCGAATGCGAGGCCAGAACGCTATCCGTTACACTACCACGCTCGGTAGGAAGGGACTCTTGTCAGCCCAATAGAATAGGCATGGCAGCGCCTTTAATTTTCCGTTTACTACAGTTAGGGAACTAATCCTGGACAAGTTCCCTTACTGGTGGCACGCGGTGGCATGAAAAAGGGGGGGGGGCAAGGGGGGAAATAAAGTCTGTACTATGCTAAATAAGTATACAGAAAATAGCATTGGCAAAGATATAACGTCACATATTTTTGGACCAAAATAAAAATAATACTGTCGTGAGCTTTTTTACTTATGGCTTTACTCATGGCCGACGTCGAAGTCATCAGTGGAAGGATTGGACTGTGTACAAGGAACGGGAATGAATTTGGCCATAGCCTTTTTTTTAGAAAACATCCTGGCATTCACCTGCTGTGATTTTGGAAAACCATTGAAAAAACCAAATCACTATGGTGAGAATGATGATGTAAGATAAAGAGGTTAGATATCATTAAACTTATTTACTCCATTAGAGAGCACTCTTTTATGTCCAACGATGGGGATTCAGGTATTATTAGAAGAAGAAGAAGGAGGAAAGAAGAAAGCTGTTACAGAGTGGATGAAGTTATTGCACTTACACAGAATTCCCCAAACAACCCTAATTAGTTTTCAATTGATGTAATGAAAACTGGTGATCATTGACTATAGCTCATAGTGGTCTAAGCTCTACAAAAAAAACTTGCCTAAGTTACAATTCATATGGAAAAAATGTCCCCGAAAATCAAGAGAGATCTTTCAGGATATCCAATTACCGGGAGATGAACTTTTCGGCAAACGATTTGCGGTGTTTTTAATGCAACATGAACATTTCTGGCTTGACAACGGACACTCTTAAGCTTCAAAACGCAGTTATGCCATTGTAATTACCTATCAAGAAAGCCTGTACTACTGTTGTGACCATAAATAGTATTAAAAAAAATGGACGGTATCAGTAAAACTCTGGTTTACATACCTAAAGAGAAGATGGAGTTTTGGAATATCATCATTTCATGGCCTATAACAATGGCATCTTAGGAGGAAATTGGCAATGAATGAAAACTTTAACTTTCCAATGGTGTACTTACTGTATCTCAGTGGTAATAAAATGAATTTTCAATGAAATTTTTTATTATTATTATTATTTATTTTATTTTTTTATTTTATTTTTTTATTTTTTATTTTTTTGCCGTAAAATTTCTGCAGAAAGGGAATTTTTCCAGAACACAAAAAAAAAAAAATCCCACAGCTTTGTGATGTGTCGTTCGGAACTTTTTGAAGCACGTATAATCAAAGGTAGCTTAGTTACTTGAATTAAAAATGAAATATAAAAAAAATTATCATGTCAGGTTGTATTAAGTTCTTTGTCTCTCCTGTAAAATTTAGAAAAATGTGAGCATGTTGCCCTTCTGCATATAGCGATTCATTTAAATTCACGGTTTAATTTGATATTTTCCGTATCTTTCAGCAACTATTCTCCGATGGAGCGGGCATCCACAGACGTACCGGTAATCGCAACATCAATCATCATCGCATTACCGACTGGTAATAAAATCTGCGTCCACCACCCAGCAACTGCAGTTACCTTTAAAACTCCTGGGCAAATTGTGAACCACACTGCGCTATTCTAAAACAGATAAGATTCAGTGTTGTGCTGCGAAAGTTTCTCGGCTATTAAACATCATAATACTCCTGCATTCAGTAACAATCAGCTAGCAAGCACATGACATTTCTTTAACTTCAATTATTTTTTGCGACGCATATAATTGACGTTCTCATTATGTTTAAAGGTTTTATAAAATCTGACGAAGGTTGATGTATTTATTATGTTTCCGAATTAATTTTTAAGTTTTTGATATTTCATTTATTCATTCTGCGTAATTAATTCAGTTTCAGATATATTCTGATTTCCTCAGTTTGTTTGGCAATAATATCCTGATCTTCATCCCAAACTAGCAAGTAGCCGACGTTGCGCGGTTTTAGGATTTATTTACCTGTACACTATTTTTTGCATAAATTCAATTAGAAAAAGCTCATTCTAGTGCTTTGGGATATACAACGTTTTTATTATTTCCGTCTTCTGCGAAATCAGAGTACCCAGCGTTGCTCAGATCCTGGATATGAAAGTTCTGATGTTTTATCCCCTTTGACCGGAATGTCGTAAACATTCTGCATCACCATCCTCCACTCTAGCCGATTTCCCTGCAGTTTTCGAGATGTTTTAAGAGGGATGAAATGGGAGAGCGGATACAATTTTGTGAAACTATTATAGACACAATTTTTTACTTATTTTAAAGCATATGTGCGCAAAGTGACTTCAATATCGGTAAAAAAAAAAAAAAAAAAAACCAAAAAAAACATAGTATTACGTGTCGTCACAAAAACTTTAAAACAATTTTTAAATTTCAAGTTCGAATTTCTTGGTCAACTGTTGTGTAAGATCCCCTCTTACTGTATTTAGGTTTAGGTATATGTAATCTGCCCGTCTTCAAGCCGTAATCTAAGCTGCAGAAGCCGGCAGATTATTTCCATTCACAGTTCAGAAACAAATAAATAATAAATATCTAGACAACGAATTCTTTGAAGTAACACTCGAAAACAACTTTTTATTTATATTCACAAGGGTCAAAACACACTTTTTATTTATATTCACAAGGGTCAAAACACACTTCTTACATTCCTTTTATTCAACGACTTGCCAGATTTATTTTATATTCTCATCCACACCCTCGCCATATTTTCTTTTTCTTCCGTCCAAAAATATAAATTATGGTAGATAACCAATGTCCACACTTTAATATACGTTTATCTTCATAATTTTTTCATAACAATTTAACACATTTGTATACACAACATAAGCAAGCCTAATATTTAATTAACTTTTAACAAAAATTATTCACAAAAAATTAAAGTGTAAGGGACTTTGTCACCTTACAGTTGTCAGTTCGGAATGGCTTAAACGCCGCTTAACAAGAAATTTTAAGGAGGTCTCAGAATATCGCTATCAGCATTTGCCGACTTCCCTACCGTTTTGGAGATATTTGGGAAAAAAACTGAATGGTTTCAAGCGTAAATTTTGTTTACGTAGGGTATGGGGACGAGTCGGTGGGTTTTTGTTAATCTAACGTGGACACTACTTTTCTTTTTAAAAGCACAGTTCCATCGAAATCGGATAAAAACTGTAGATTTTGTATAAAAAATATTTTTTAAAAAATTAAATGGGGTGAAGGGGGTGAATTAAGAATTTATCTTTGTTTTAAAGTATACTTGTGTAATGTCCCATAGAAATCCGAAAATCTATGGGATTCTATAAAGAACATTGGAAGAGGAGTAGGGGGTAAAGGGGGAGAGGGGTTGGGCTTTTGCAAACCAAATATAGACATTATTTTTCTGTTTGTTTTTAAGTATACGTGTGCAAAATTCCTTCAATATCAGATAGAAACTATAGCTTTGTATAAAGAACGTTAACAAAAATTAGTTGGGGTTTAAAGGGGCATAAAGGTTGAGTTTCCGTAAATGTAGACGGTATTTTTGTTTCTTTCAAAGTATATGTGTAACGTTCTGTGGAAATTGGACAAAAATTGTGGATTTGTATAAACATTAGTGATTTATGGAGGTAGAGGGAATGGTTTTTTTAATTTTCGCTTGGTTAGAAACCTTCCCCGTGAAAAAATTCATATATGTTGCATGGTGATCGGTCAAACGGTGTCGAAATCTAGTAATCGGAGATATACCAACATCCATTTTTGTATATATATATTGAACACGCACTAATCATTATGGGAATATTAAACCATTTTTTTATTAAAATTCAGAAACACCCCGTGTAACATATACGTATATAAATTTTTATTGTTTTTATACAATTAATTAATAAACAAGTTCGGACCTGGTCGCCACCAACATAACGTTGGAAAATAGTTCAGAAAATTTTATGGTTTTCGAAATGATTGTTCAGCAGTTGCGAGGTAACAACACTATTATTTCCTCGAAAGTTCAGCGTGACCAACCACCTTTAACAATTTTAACAGTAAGTTATTTATCGCAACTTCGTATTCGAAGAAAGCTGGATGCTGCGTTGTTGATATTACCACGGACACTTACTTATAGCCGAGATATCACATGCACAATATCCTACGATAAAGAGACTATCTTTTCTGATTTACCACGAACATAGTCACTGTTCTCAATTGTTCCATGCAGAATATCCACACCGCACAATAGCAAAACACTTCTCTTTTCAATCGGAGCTGTAACTTGTATTGGACCACCGGTTCGGGAGGGGGGAGCCAATACATTGATGAAATATAATTATTAATAATATATATGACATCCAATAAGTTGGTTATTTGGTTAAATGGTGAACTAGAACCATTATTATTTTACACAAATATTATACTCAATTTATTAAGTCTTCTGGCTTATACAAGGCCGGGTATAGTTAAAGTTATGTTAAACATAATCCAAAGACAAACAAACAAGCAGTACCCGACATTTACAATCCGCCGGATAAAAGCAAACATGAAACTGATTTAAATATCTCAATAATTTGCAAAGTCAACATGATATCAAAGTGGCATCACAGGCCAACAAGTTGAAGTTAACATTCACAAAACAAAGAATCCCAGGGGTGCCGTTTAAAGTTAAGAGCATCGTTTTAATTTGAAACAATCAGCAAGATGCTTCGAATTTGAAGTTAAGAACATGAAAAGTTTGGTTAGCTCAGTGATTGTTAGGATGAGAGCAGAGTTTTATCTCAGGAGTCGTTTACGGGTTAGCAAGCCTCGTTAAAACCCAATGGAACTGTGGACCCATGCGCGGTACTTTACCATAATAGCATCTTCTTGATGAGGTGTGGCACGCTCAGTACCACTGCAGCAACGAATGCCAAGTAAGCGGATATGCCCGCGTTAGCACATCAGCTTTCAGCCCATCAGCCAGAAATGCGATCAGACACAGTCACTGATCAACAGCCACGAGCGTATCGGGAGATACGTCCGCTCAGCAGCTCGTCTCGGCAGCAAGTGAATATGGCGTCGTGTCCTCTTCTCCGGCAAAATCAGTTTCCTCTCCGCTCATGAAACAGAAGCCGTGAATTAACCACTGTGAACCCCTGTAGCCGTCCACGATTGGTGCATTGATATATGTCCATCATCACGTGTTTCGTATCGCAACTAACATTCGCTACGCGCTTCCCGCACATTTTGCTTGACCTTGTCGGGCCACTGGGAAGGGGACTAACGGTTCCCCGCGCTACCCCTTTTGTGAGCCATAGGCGTCGGCCTGTCGGCGACACTGGGCATTGTCCCGTCCTCTGAGCGTTCAAAACTGCCGTTCCTACTTCCTACATTCAATATATTTTCTGAAGAGCAAATTTTGCAGAAACTAAGCCATATAACAATAACTTTGGCTGCCCGGGTTTAATATATGATTATTCACCTATGAATTAACCCTATCATTTATAATATTTACAATTTAATAACTGAATATTAATTAATTACTTAATAATATTCATTGTGGATGACTCTGTCATACCACAACAGTATACCTCCCACCAAGTCAAAATAAAATTATTGAAAATAATTTTATTTAAACTACTCTAGTTCCCTATAGTATAGCGGTTCCAGTTCACTCAAATTTTATCGCACATATGTGACCTTTACACCGTGTAAATACGACACGTGACTCTCGTTACCCTTTTACATAAGTTACAATGAAATGCCTTATACTAACACATGTGAAAACAAAATAAACATCGACAAAGTACACGAGATGAACAAGCAACAAATTCGTTCCGTTCATTCAAATGAAAACAACATGCAAACAGATTTTACGCACAATATCTCAAATCAAAATCACATAAATTAATTGATTATGCAAACTCGGCACATGTGTTGAAGTCAGATTTACATGACAGGAGGTCAATTGACTTTAGCAACAACAAAAATATCGTACCGAATGTTAATTATTGCGGTCGACGCAAGCATGTCAACATCACATCAAACGCATAGAATAACAAAGAAAATAAACCCACCATCGAGTTTTATGACTTTCCCGTAAGAATTTAAAGGACAGTCCTTACAGAAAATAATATTGCGTCTTCCGAAATTTTACAAGCGTAACGATGACATAAAAACGGCAGAAATTACGACATAATGGTCCGGTTAAGCAATTAGCTGTTCCAGGTATGCATCGTCATCAAAGTGATGTTAATAGCCAAGGAAACCGCAACCCAATTAAACCCTGTTCTATGCCGTAAATTCAACGATCATTATAGATGAAAACAATGCTGTGCGTTCAATATAACGAAGTAGAGCATTACTATAGTCGGCAAATAAGTTGAAGGCTTTCAAGTGCAATTGTTTTTTACGTGTCGTTACAACATAATTAGTCAGCTATCGGCTATGGACAGTTATTAAGTTTTCTGTGACGTATGAGGAAGAGAAAATTGTTGACCGTCACGGGTATTGATGATGGAATCTTTATAGGATTTACCCATACCCGAATGATGCAGTCATACAACAATTGATAGTAGGCGTTGCGGACTTATGCGACTTATGTTACCAAACTAATCAATATTATCCTCCCGTCCATCAGACCATATTCTTTAACTCCTTCCGCATAACTCATCGAACGACGCGTGAATTCTTTGATTTTGAGAATTATTTTGCCGTCACGCAATGCTGCACAATTCGCACAGTGAACTTCCAGCTCGCAATGTTGAATGGGCTTAAATGTTTATCTTTAGTGTTACGCGGTCCATTCTATTTTCACCAGTTACTACCGTTCTTCAAAGTGGTCGGCCCTTTTGTACCTGGCGCTCGAACCATAGATAACGATCTCTCCAGGAAACGCCGGCTAACAGCCCACAGCTGTTACAAACAATCCGCGCGCTCTCTACCTGCTCCGCTCTGTCACCGTTAATCTGTTACGCAATCAGCACTCGTCTCGTGACGGGTACACTTTACATTCAAAACACAGGTCTTATGCTACAAACTTATTCCTATGTTCTAGAATATTTACATATTATTTACAGGACGATGTTAGTCGCTTGCCGTAAATTGTAGGCGGTCGCGAAAGTTTCAGAAAATCTTATTGTGATGGAGGCGTATTCGTTATGTCATTTCCGCCGCCCACACATCTTCTGTCATCATTGCGCGCCTCAGGATCCGCGTTTACAACTGAAATTGCATTTATCGGGGACTGCTCTGGATATGTGGATCGGTTATTTCCGAATCGCTGGTGACTCTTTTGATCTCTCCATTGCGCATCGCCGTTTTTCCAATTTTTACCTCCGTTGCGGTTGCCAGCATGTTTTTTTGCAGCTTTGCCGCCCTGGTCATTATCAGGGAGGCCCTTATTTCCGCCATGAGGTCGCTTAGCATCGAACTGTGGTTCGTCTCGGCTCCGATCTGCATCTTGTCTTGCAACACGATCGGCCATTTGTCCGATCCGATCCAGATTTTGGAGCGTATCAAGGAATTCTGGTACCGTTCGAATGAGCACGGGGTTAATTAGCGCCTGCACCTGCGTGCCAAAATGCGCGATCGCCATTTCGATAAACTCCCAGTCCGTCATCTTATTATCAAATTGCCTACATTGAACCAATAGTTTCTTTATGTAGTTCTCCATGGAGTGATGATATTTCGGCATGTATTTCCCTTGATATAACTTTATCCTCGCCTGGTTCTGAATCTTGCCCGACCAGAAAGTCTCAAGAAACAGCTCCTTGAATCCGGCTTAAGATAGGTTTGTTTCGGAAGCAATTTTCAGCCAGAGCCTATCTGTTTCTGAAAACGATTCTTCAATCAATACCAATTTCATAGAATCGGGTACTCCTTTGATCTCGAAATATCTTTCCATTTCGGCAAGATAGATCTTAGGATTTATATCCTTCCGAGATCCAAAACGAGGCAATTTCAGCTCAATGTTTGATGCCGCATATTGCCCGCAATTAACGTGCACTGAACCTCCGCTGGCGTTAGAGTTGCTCACTTCCTTCATTTTCGACTCTAACTGCGCAAGTTTCGAGTTCGTGTCTTGCACGAGCGTTTGCTGCGACGACTGCAAATTCTGCTGTATCGTTTTCACCTGTTCAATTGAACTCGTGATTTTCGACACCTCTGAATTCACTTCCTGCAACCTTTTCTCCGTCTTGTCCTTTATTTCGTGAACGAACTCCGAAATCTGTCCAAGATTCTGGTGGCTTTCTTGCCGCACCTGTTCTACAGATCGTTCGGTGGCGTCCAAACGCTTCGAAATTTCCGCGCTAGTTTCTTGCAACGAATTACACGTTGCTTGAACTTCTTCGGCGCGTTTTTCCAACAACGAAACGTTTGCTCGCAATTCGGACTTAAATTCGTTCATCTCCCGGGACATTTCGCCACGGAAGACGGACAAATTCTCGTCCACGTTCTTGATCATAGAACCAAGCCACTCAGAACGTTTCTCTTGCGCATCGTAACGTTTATTTAATTCCTCCTTCAACAAATCAGAATTTTTATTTAGTTCTTCCTTGTGCAAATCAAATTTCTTATTTAATTTCTCCTTCAACGAATCAGAATTTTTTTATATTTTCCATCGCTTGAGCCTCAAACAGCTTACTTACCGCGGCAAGCAGCGGACCTTGCGTTTCCAAAGACTGATGTGGCGATTCTACCATGTTTTGCGATGCACAACGCGTTTCAAAATCTGGTTGCATGGGTGGATTTTGTGCTATTCCACTGTCAGGGGTTGGAAAATTTTTCATCTGTTCCCCGTCTAGTGATGCAGTGGAATGAAAGCTACGCGTACTTGGGGTATTAATGCCCGTTATGCAACCTACGTCCGTCATCGTCATTACGGGTTCTTCCAGTGTTTGACTTAATTCACTCGTTTGCTCGGGAATTTCAGGAACAACTGATTGATCTGCCATATTAATGGTACGTGACCTTAACTTCATAAGTCGACCGTATGACATAAAAATTCCAGCTCCGATCAATGATTCTAGGAAGTGATATCAAAACAAAATAAAACCGGCACAATTTAATCTCGACTAGACTCAGCATTAAACAAATTTCCGCGCACAAATCCCATTAAAATCAATAACCCATCCAAAAGACAACAAAGAAAACAACGATGTTGCATGCGACATCAAAACCTCCAACACATGAGCGAAATCAGCACAAAGAAATCTCTTAACTCCTATCATGCATTAAAATTCAAAAACACTGACTCCAAATTTAATTTTAAATTAACCATGCTTGTTGCCAGTGAGAAAAATATTTATTAGAAAACAACTGCTTGAAATTTAGCATGAAAGCATCAATTGATTTATATCAAAAACATAATCACACATTTCACCGTTAAATTTAATCAAGCATGGCAAAAGAAAGTTCCAAAACATAATTTCTATTCTAAAATAATAAACTACACAGGTCACATCCATGGATTTTTATAAGACTTGCCACAATTGTTCCCGAGAATAATTTCAATTTGGGGAACTAATTAAACAACATATGTAAATATCATACGTCTGCGCCAAATTGTAGCGTCTTACAACGTGTTAGAGCCCCAGCGTTGGGCAGCCAATTGTATTGGCCACCATCGTCCGGTTCTGGAAGGGGGGGGGGAGCCAATACATTGATGAAATATAATTATTAATAGTATATATGACATCCAATAAGTTGGTTATTTGGTTAAATGGTGAACTAGAACCATTATTATTTTACACAAATATTATACTCAATTTAGTAAGTCTTCTGGCTTATACAAGGCCGGGTATAGTTAACGTTACGTTAAACATATCCAAAGACAAACAAACAAGCAGTACCCGACATTTACAATTCGGCGGATAAAAGCAAACATGAAACTGATTTAAATATCTCAGTAATTTGCAAAGTCAACATGATATCAAAGAAGCATCACAGGCCAACAAGTTGAAGTTAACATTCACAAAACAAAGAATCCCAGGGGCGCCGTTTAAAGTTAAGAGCATCGTTTGAATTTGAAACAATCAGCAAGATGCTTCGAATTTGAAGTTAAGAACATGAAAAGTTTGGTTAGCTCAGTGATTTTAGGATGAGAGCAGAGTCTTATCTCAGGAGTCGTTTATGGGTTAGCAAGCCTCGTTAAAACCCAATGGAACTGTGGACCCATTCGTCGGTACTTTACCATAATAGCATCTTCTTGATGAGGTGTGGCACGCTCAGTACCACTGCAGCAACGAATGCCAAGTAAGCGGATATGCCCGCGTTAGCACATCAGCTTCCAGCCCATCAGCCAGAAATGCGATCAGACACAGTCACTGATCAACAGCCACGAGCGTATCGGGAGATACGTCCGCTCAGCAGCTCGTCTCGGCAGCAAGTGTCGTTGAATATGGCGTCGTGTGCTCTTCTCGCGGCAAAATCAGCTTTCCTCTCCGCTCAATTTAATAACTGAATATTACCAAGAAAATCTGAATATTAATTAATTACTTAATAATATTCATTGTGGATGACTCTGTCATACCACAAACTAAACCAACTTAACCTCCGGCCACATCGGCCGCTACCTCTCGAGTCCTGCACCCGACCCGACTCGAACCATATCTGATATTAACAATTATTTTAATTACCATAATAAACTTTCAATCGGTCTTTAGCTTTTCGGGTTGGCAGTGTCATTTATCGTTCAGTAACTCTCACTCAAGTAAGGATAGTATTTTGATTTTCTCTCCACACGTTGTAGATTTGCTATAATACGTGATCATGTACGTACAGAAGCTCCATCGAATGGTACTGTTCTTGAATTTTCCCCGGCACAAAGTTATTCTGATTCAAAGCCGATCATTCTTTGATGTTCCATCCGCTTCTTAATGTGAACAGTAATTTTTATTATTATTATTATTATTATTATTTTGCGGCTATTGTAGTGATGGAATTTAGGGGTTGTTTTATTCATTCCTGACCTAATCAAAAACATGTTCTATCTTCACCGAAATTACTTTTGGCAGTTTATCAATCCTCTCCTAAGACGTATTGTATTGCCTGAGATACTACATATACCTTCCTTTGCTTCGAATCTACATAAATTTCCACTGAGCCTCGGTGGGTAGCAGTAATGCTCGGGCTGTCATTGGTAGGACACGAGATAAATCCCATCCGGCCATCCATATTCTGGTTTCCTTATGGTAAATACTGAGAGTTCTTGACTCACATATAATTACCGCATCCATATACGCAACAATTATCATGTCATTCTGCTGTGAACCATTGCTTAGAAATTCAGCGCGATCTAGATGTTATTTTGGCTTGGTGCGCTGAGTGGCAACTTACTCTAAATTGTAAAAAGTGCAAGACAATGAGCATAACTAACAAAAAGAATCCAATTGTTCAGAAATACGAGTTAAACAATACAGTTATTGATATGGTCGATTCTATGAAATATATGGGAGTAACAGTACAAAGGAACATGAAATGGGACATACACATTAATTCGTTAGTAGGTAGAGCAAATTCTAGGCTGCGAGTCATAGGTCGAGTCTTGAAAAATTGTAATGAACAAACAAAGGAGATAGCGTACAAATCTCTTGTGCGTCCACATTTGGACTATTTTTGTGCCATTTAGGATCCGTTTCGTAAGGGGTTGATCGAAAGTATAGAGAAAGTACAGAGAAGAGCCGCTCGATTCGTGACCGCTTGCTACAGTCCTTATGAAAGCGTCACAGAACTGATTAGTAGACTAGGTTGGGAGTCTCTGGTAGATAGACGACACACGTTTCGTTTAAACTTATTGGTAAACATGCGTACTCCCACTTTCACTTTTGAGTGTAGTGAAATACTAGTAGTATATAAAAGCGGGGTTGGTATTAAATAGGTCACGCGCCCCGCCCCCCTGCGGCCGCTCCCCCTATAATTAGGCACCTGGCCGACTGTGCGGCCTGTAATTATCTACCTGGCTGCCGGCACCGCTTACCGTCATTATCTTTTGTAGGTCACGCGCCACGCCGGCGCCACCGGCCTGTCATTATCTTTGTAGGTCACGCGCCCCGCCCCTGCAGCCACGCCGGCGCCGCTCTCACCGTAATTATCTTTGTAGGTCACGCGCCCCGCCCCTGCAGCCACGATGGCGCTGCTCACAGTCACTATCTTGGTGTGCAGACCGCTTTATAAACCACCCGCCTACCGCTTTCTCATCAGTTTGCAGCTATGCCTCGTCTAGTGTTGTTGTTCTCATCTGTATACCAACTCAACGCTGGGGACTCGAAACGTTTGACGATAGGGTTATCGTCCAAACACGAGTTTGAACCTGTTGTTGTTCTGGAAAAAGTGGGACACAATAAAATTGTTTTAACATACTACGAATGGAACGTCCTGATCCAGGAATTGGACGTAGTGTCCCAGTTATTCAACGCCGGCACCGACAGCATCTCACTTGGTGAGCACACCGTCTCCTGCCGAACGATTGCCGGGGTGAAGACTGTTTGTTTCCACCTTAATGACGATCCTGCCAGCGGTGTCTTCTTCGGCCAGTCTACTTGGAGGAACTTGGTCGACGCGCAGCCGGCCGTGACCAACGCCTTGACCATCAAGCAGAAGTGGGGCTACTTGGTGGCACGATATTATACTGAGTTTGTGGACATTCTAGCTAATAAAGTGCTATGAGACTTCAATATGGCTACAGTGCAAAAACTGATTGACATGCACATTAATAATGTTCGAGTAGCTCAAGTGACACCCAGTTCATCATTGGATTATGCGCAATTAAGACTTGAACTCATTGCATATAAAAATTTGTTAGTATCTGATGACGTAAATAATATTGTAATTAAGAATTATGAACCTGGATATGATGTTGTGGACCTTATTAACTACATGTATGTGAAATGTCTGAATAAAATAACATATATTATTTGATATTATTTCTTTTTATTTCACCCACCATTGGGCAATTAAAAATACATTTTCAGCTGCGCACATAGCATTACA
>JARYHS010012519.1:48675862-48705610 GCA_031002005.1 Vandiemenella viatica
GTAGTACCTTCATCTTTCATATTCTGGTTACAAGTATTGAATCATGAAAATATCTTCTATTATCGGTGCTAACACCATGTCATATTTGATATTTTTATTATTATTTATAGATCTCATAATTTGGTTTAATCAATATAGATTATTTTGATTAAATATTATAACAACTGTTAATTCGAGAATTGAATAGATAATAAAATAAAATTCTCATATTGTCTTAACCACCTGGGAGACAAGGAAAGGTAAGAATAGAAGTATTCAATCCGAAATTGATGGATATATGGAGACATATCTTCAAACTTATCAAACAGCTTTCAGTTCCCGAAAATCACATCTCTCTTATCGGAGTGGATATTCCGATTTTTACTAGATGGCTTTGTTGGTACAGTGTTATTGGGCAATTTTTTCGACACAATAATGTTAGGACTAAGTCACGAATGCCGCAGATCACGGATACTGAAATATCCCTGTGTAGCTCTGTAACACTCATTCGTGTACGGATTGAGGAGTCTATTAAAGAATCTTCAATCCGGTTAGAAAACTATTGGCTGAAACCTATTCTTATGTGTACTCTGTAATTAGATTAAAAATGTTAAAGGATATTGGCAGATAAAAAATTTAATTAGTGATTTGTTAGTTAATGTATTTAATTTGTGTAAGATGATCGCCTAGGAGAGAAAAGACTGCGAATAGAAACAGTTACTTTTGAAAGTAACGAAGACAGTCAGTGAAATGTCGGAAATGTTTTAGATCTAGTGATTTTCTTCTCCTTGCTCGATCCGTAACTGGAAATAATAGTTTGTGATACTAAACCTTCAAACATTCACCCAAACTAATACTGCGATACATATGTGCTTTAGTACTAAACATAATTATGTTTCCGAACTCACTTATCTTGAGTGAAGTGATGGAAAAATAGAAGCCAAAAATTATTTTATAGGTTTTTTACAGTTCTTGCGTTAAAATTTAAAAATATTGGATTTCTTTAATTTTCAGTGATAGTCAAATACAGATATAATAGATATGTAAATTTTGGTGAAATGAATTAATAAAGCACACAAGGCGTAAAAACATTATGACTGTAATAAAACGGCATTTTTCAACTTATGATGACGGAGAACTGTTTCACATAGTTCGAACATATACTTTAGATGTAAATGCAATAACTAGTATTAGTGAATGAAGATAAATTGAGACGAAGTGTTTATTTCAGAAATAGTTATTAGTTTTTTATATTAAAATTCTGTATTTTATCAACATTAATTAAAAAACTGAAATAAGAATGTTTGGAACGAAATTGAAACGTATTTGATCGCCAGGAGAAATAAACGACATAAATATAACGTGGTAAGTAAGAAATTGTGTATCACATCTACAGCTGAAAGAGTTTTATTTAAACCGTGAATTGATTGTAACAGGTGAAAATTCTACATATGATAAATATGCTTATAAAATGCACGAAGTCGTGGTTTTTAGCTTCTTGATGCAGCTAGTTATGCTACCAAATCACATATATTCAAGGGGTGTTGTCCTGGTTAACAGGTAAGAAAGGAAAACATTTCTCGCATTAATTTTGCTGAGATGTAATCATAATTTCTATCAAGTACTTGAGCCCCGTACTTCGCTTTGTACACACTGTCTAACAGTAGAAAGCTTCGAGGCGCCGAACGTCGGTGTCAGTCGCCGACGTCTCCCCCCCCCCCACTTTCTCTCCCCTCCACCTCTCTCCACCACAACCAGCACCACAAGAGGGGCAATGCGATCTCGCAGCCACAGTGAGCGAGCCGTGCTGTAATCGCATTACGGCCCCCAGTCTCATTACTGCAGGATGAGGATACTGCGCCAAGGTAAACCCTCCACCCGCGGCTGTTCATGTTTCACGGCCATCTTTCTGGGGGATTTTTCCGGCAGCTGTGGTTTGTCGGCAGCAACACTCGAGCAGATCTTTCACTTTGTAATACACCTTTCCATTACTTATACGCAGCCTGCTCAAGAAACATTGACCATTACTTCTAGAAATGTTAAATGAAGCCCAGTAGAAGTTCTGAGGCGGACAATTTTCTATTGCATATTTTATCAATATCTGTCGTTAATTTGGTGATAACCTCCATACAGGATTAAAGTGGGTGGTTTTGTTACTTAAAGCTATTAAAAATAATGAACATTTTTAAAAATAGTTATAAGAAGATATAACTTAAATGTTTTTTTTAATGTTATACGTCAATATGGTTACCCTCCAGCCCATTTGTAACAGCTTTGAATGTAACGAAGATATTGTAACTTCGAAAAAAAAATTAATAATGGTTAAACGATATTGTTATGTGAAAAAACTTGGAATGTGACAGCAAAAACTCTAAAACTTAATCAAACCTTATCTCATTCACGGTTGTGAAAACACTGTGCCACTCATAACATTTCTCCAAATTTGGTTTGGCTCATGACGGCGCTTCGTATCGAAATATTTTGAAAGCTTAATAATACGGTGAATCTACCCCATGGCAATCTTGTTCTGAGTCTTTTTATGTATGCGTTACTAAAAAATAATATTAAAAAACTGGAATTATTGATATTATTAAAAGTGATAGTAAATATTATGTAAAAATAAAGCCGCAACAAAATGATAGCAGTACGTCGAGTAAACTCACATAGCGTCCAGCTGCCAATATTCTAAAACAATAATTTAACCACAAGAAATAGTGTTTATGTCGGGACCACCTCATAATGTGGAATTTGTCTAGCAAAATAAATGACTTATGATCAGTGTTCCTAAAATATATATTTACGTCCTCTGCTCAATCGTAATTACACCTGGTGTAATTACACTAGAGTCCTTAGAGTTGCCAATTATCGTAGTTTATAACAGAAAATGTTTTCTAAATCCGCACAAGGAATTTCTTATTTATCTCCTTACTTGTGAAATTTCGAGCTATTTCTGACTATACTTGATGAATCTTAAATTACGATATCGTATTTGTTTTAGAAATCGATATTTTTACACAAAAGTGATAGTCTCTAGTAGAAACACCATATTTCAAGTTATAAATTTATGGCAGAACAATTATTGGTCAGGCATCTTCGTAACGGCATATAATGCTATGCTGCCAGCGTTATGGTTTATAAACCACATATATATAATATTAGAGAATAATATCGAAAAACAGTATACGATTCTCTGGGTAATTATAGTTGATCTGCAACAATGTTTACCTGTGATTTCATTTCATCTGGCAGTAATGTCTATTAATGTAATGAATGAGCTGCTTATACCAGAAAGAACAAGAAATGTAGTCAAATGAGATATCTTTCTTGGCTACATGTTGTATTTTTGTTTTAACTATTATTTTTTTTTCTTGTAATAATTTCAAGAATGTACAGTGTTGTTATTATTCATTTACAGCAGTACAGAGATAGAACACTAATCGTGCTAAGATTTATATCGGATATCTGACATGTATTGAGATTTATAAATTACGTCAAGTCGTTTAAACAACTTCTGACATAATGACATTGTGTCTGGCAACGTATTCCGCCAATTTTTATGATCTTACTGATCGAAGTACTGCCAGTGATAAATTAACGGAATATACGAACGATTTGATCGTTTAAGAATTTTAAAAAAATCAGTTTATGTCTTTACAAAAAAAATGGTTGAATTATTTATTTGATGCAAATTCTGTACATGCATCGATAGTTCTATCACGCTGGGAATTTCTGATTCATAGCACCGAGAAAACGACAAAAAAGTGTTCAGAATCAGTTAACATTCTATCTTCGACAGTTGTTTAAGCTAAGGGGGACAGTTGCCTGGTCTGGTGGTTATCAGTTCATCTGAGATTGATGTAATGCATGTGACGTTACTACTGCGGGTCGCCTGTTAGCTATAGGCACATATAGCGTGAGCTATTCCTGTCCTAAATTCCCCAGGACCCTTCACCGCCAAACTGTCAGACCTTGTGAGACGCAGTGAATTATTTGAATAGCAGTCGCTATGCTTGTCACTCAGTCAGCACCTCTGGCTTTACAGTGCAGGTTTAGTAACATCAACTGCTAGAATTTATGCCATTCAAACTTGGTTGCTGTAACTTGGCTTCTGATAACATTGTCAAGTAACGTAATTATGTAGTCATATTAACAGTAAAGAGCTGAGTGAGATCAGAATTCACTATGCCAATTAAATATTGAACCGAAAGTCAAACACAAGATATCAAGTGTCAATAATTAGTTTTTTTTAGTTTGATGCACAAATTCTTTCAATTTTGGATAGGTTTTATTTGTATGAAACATAATTGTGATTGTTACGAGCATGAATGAGATTCGACTAAAGGTGATTGAGGGATAATTCACATTCGTGAAGCCGATGCTCGAATCCCCGTCCAGCCATCACAAAAAATCACTCCAAGCAAATTCCAGGATAGTTTCTTCAAAAATTCCATGGCCGAGCTCCTTCCAGTTTTTTTGCCCCATTCCTGTCCCTAAGGCTGACGTGGCGAAAAGCCATAAGTAAAAATAATTTTAATTTCTACGTATATTCATTAATAGAGTACTTAATTGTCGTTGCCTGATGATTTACGGAAAAGATCAGTGATACTGGAGCTGTTATTAAGACACAAATCACATAAATTTTCTTGAAATCAACAGGACTGAAAATTTGGCAATTATAATTTGACTTATAAGCACATAACTGTTTACTGTTTACTATCATAAATTATAGTAATGAGTACCAACTTATTACGGAATTCTGACGCTGATTGAATACAGTTGATCTTTAGCTTTGATCCATGGGCCGATAATGTAAAATAATGCCAGTAAATTATTACAGAATAGTTGTAGAAGAAGAGGACTTGCATGATGGGTTAAGGAGCTAAAGAACACGCCCTAAAACATAACCATTTTAATTTCTCACCACTTAACTATATCATTACTAATCGCGTCGTGCTGTTTACAGAAATTTGCTGACGCTGATACTTAAATGTCACTATAATAAATTCCGTTCTAATTTTCATTATAGAAAAATTCTTCCTATATAGTTTTAAAAATTTCTGATCAAAAGAATTAGAATGCTTAAAACGTATCATTCGCAGTAGACGAACACTTAAACCTTATCAAATAATGAGTGAATAATTAAAATTTACTTGTAGCTAAAGGCCATAATGTACTTGAAAATTATAAAATTGTGCAGTAAAACGTATACAGCGATATCAAACGTGTTTCAATGAAATGAACTAGTAACCAGTAATAAATTGATGTTGTTAATAGTGTACGAATTATTTCTTGAATTGAAAGATATTTTCTATGAAAAAAGTATGCTCAAAGAGGCAGCCTCTTTCTGAAATTGTTATGAATGTTAATGCTGAACTGAGATGTCAAATTATTCTAGAAATATAGTAGTATAAAAAAATCGTAAATTTCAGTGGAATCTATAAATACGTCATTTCAATGGAATCTTATAGTTATTTAGCCATCCTCGATACAGTATTCACATTACTGTGAATTTTTTCGCTATAACGACTTAAAGTAAACATAAATATTTGACAAAGTTGGTTAAACAATTAAAAAAGCTACAAGTAGGGTAGGCTTCAACATTTAAAGATTTTTTGCAATACAATCTCGTCTTCAGTAAGTGAAAAATAAAATGGAACTTGTAACGTAACCATGAACGTTACGGTTATATTTGGAGTGGATAGTGTAATCTGAGAGGTATGTAAGGTCTTTGGCGGTGGGCGAGCGCCGAGCGCGGTGAGTCGGGAGTCGGTGATTGTCAGTGGTAACGTACGGAACAGCCGGCGGGAACGGAAGGTCTACGGCAGTGTGTTTATCCCGTGAATACATCGTACGGCCGCTTGGCGTGTGTTCCGTGCTAAAGAACATTGAGGGATGTGTGCTAAAGTATATGTTGGACTATGAAGGTTCTCCCGAGAGACCTGATTCAATATAAACTGTGTTTAGTAAACTACTACAGAATCGGACTATGGCGATTGTTTGTTAATTAGTTTCGAGAATTGTGCTCATTGCTTATTCATCTTTTGACTGTACTTGAATCTGCTATTTTCGGTGACGAAGAAACATTAGTATTATTGTCTGGTGGCATGCTTGTGGACTGTGTAGTCTCAGAGGAATAAATCTACCAAAACTAGTACGCATATGTATTTCTTTTTTCTTCTGTGACTTTAATTAACCAATTAGCATAGCCGAAAGACTGGCGACCGCACGGCAAAACGAACCTTTAATTAAAAGAGTAATTAGTGGTGGAAGAAAGCTTAAGAAAAATCGTGTTAGGAAGTGTAGCTGCTCAATTGCTTCGACGAACTTTTAACTCTACAAACACGAATAGCGTGAGTAGCCGTTACATGGCTCAACGTGACAGGACAAGTTGCAGTTAAAATTGTTAAGGACGGACAGTGATTAATATAAAAAAGTGCTGGAAATAATAAGCAGTGAGTAGCGCGGGAAGACAACAATCGGCGACAGTACGGTTACTTCGAGGCGGCGAGTGCACGACAATGTAATAAACGAGAGGACCCGAGCTTTCACGAGCGGAACCGAGCGACGCAGTCTGACTAGAAGCCTCGCCCGAGAAACAACAACAACTCGACACCGGGGCAACGCGGTACATCGGATCGAGGCGACAGCGGAACATTGCGGGCACGCAGAAGCGGCGCGGCGTCATTGCGGTCGACAGCGGCGCGGTCAGCAACTGAGATTCTTCGAAAGGAAAGTGCGAACAAATTTTTAATTAAAGAAAGACACAAACTGACATTAAAATAATAATTAAAAAAAAAATACTGTTTCGATTGGAATCACATTTCCGCGGTAGTAATTATTTCTTTTGCATTAATGAATCTTCAAATGAGCTACTGACTATGCGGATTGCAAATTTTATGCATGCAAGCATAATTTTATTCTGATTTGGGTCAAGTTGTGTCAGTTTCTGTTAACGAATTAATTTGTAGATTTTTTTGTTGATTTTCCAAAGAAGGCATACGTTGAGTAGAATTAATAAATGTCTTCCATACAATTTCCTGTAGGTTTTGTCTGGGAGGTTTCTGATATTATATTTTATTTTCTCCACGGCTGCGAGTGTTAAAGTTTATGTTACCATTTTGTGAAGATAGGGGCATTATTTTACATTGAGCTTATACGAAGTGGATCATGCAATATTCAATTCCACTTGGAAAGATTTCTTTGTGCAATATTTTCTTTCAGATCCAGCAAACTTGCGTTTTCACCCAACGTTGTTTTATTCATGTGCAGTTCCTGCTAATCTGTGTTCTGGTTCAATGCTTTGTAGTTAGGAAACTGTTTGTTTTACATGAACTGTAGCCTGGATTTTATGGTTTTTCAGTGTTCTCAGATTGATTAGAAGTTGGGAAAGATGGTCTCTGCGTTTGACTGTCCACAGTTTGAGGGCGTGGAAAGATTCTTAAGTAGCCTAGACTTTCTTAGTGTTCACATCAAAGTGGAGGATAAGGATAAATACACGGCTATAATAAATGTTGTTAAGAGGGTGGTAGCAAGCTTTAAGGAGGAATGCAAAGTACATGTACAGCACAGTAAAGAGTTCAGGGATCCTGAAATTCTAAAAAATATAGATTGGTATATAATTTCAGTATGGTCAAAGCTTGAAGAAGTTCGAGAAAACTTGGGTAGTTTTTGTGATAAAATATCCATGGTTTCAGTAGATTCTGCTATTGATTATATCAAGGGGGCTATACCCGATGTTGGTTACAGAGTAAAATACCTTGAATATAAGTTTAGTTGGGTGCGAAGGGTGAAATTTGAAGAAGATGTTTGTAGCCATATTGGAGGATTATTCAATGTTGATTGTGAAGTAGATTCAAAGTCATCTGAGCCTGTTGAGGAGCAGGTTGTGGATGATGAGTGTGTGTGGAGTGTAGAGTATGATGAAAATTTGGAAGAGGATTTGTCAATGGGGAGTAAGGATTCTAGTAGTCTCATGGTAACTGCAACGGGTAAGGGGAAAGTAGTTAGTCTATCGCAGGAGGAGGTCAAGCAATGTAGGGAAATGTTCAGCGCCTTGGAAGAAGATAGTGTAAACGTGGACCAGAATTCATATAAGCAAGGTGATTTGGTTTTATTGGAAACGAATTCCGAACTTTATAGTACTAATGGAGACATTCAAAAGTACCAGTTTTCGTTGAGGGACCTTTTAGAATAGTATGTGAGCATGAAGTTTCTTGTTGCGTATTAGCGTTCCCTGTGAGCGGCAAAATTAAAGGTGTACCCAGAGGATTCCTTAATGCCATTCGAACCAGAAATGATAGAAGATTCGATGACAGATTGTGAAGAAGTGATAGAAGATTTCGATCAAGAGAACGTCGGGAAGGAAAAAGAAATTATTGATAATCAAACCTGTATATCGGCGAAAGAAGAGAGCTCAATTTCACGGGTTGTTATGGACTATGATAAGAAGAAAGAAGAGGAAGAACTAAGCGACGAAGAATCACATGAAGAAGTTTGGCGAGAAGAAAATTCAGAAGAACCTGTGACAAAACATAAAATTACTAGGGAAGAAACAGAAGAATCAAAGGCTAAAGAATCGGGTAACAGTCTGAAAACATTTGGTGACAGTCTCGACACATTTAGAGTGGAGATGAAACGGGCGTTTGCGGAATTTGAGTATCACATGAGATGCTGGTTCGAACAAGAAAAAGCAAAGATAGTTTCAGAAGAAACTTATAGATCAAATGGAAGAGAAACTGTGAATAAAAACAATGTTTGTGAGCCACAAGAGCAGGAGGAGACTTGTGTAACTGACGACAAGAATGTTGAGAAAGATACTGTAGCAAAAGAAGAAATAATGTCAGTAGAAGAAGATGGAAGACAGCGAGAAGCAGTCCTTGAGATGAAAGAAACATTTCAGGAGACAGAAGCAGTGAAGCATGAAACTTTGCCGGAAGGGAACCTCGCAGTGAAACATGGTATGATGATGGATGAGTACTATTCGTCATTTAAAGCCATACAACAGAAGGTGATTAATGGGAATAAAGAGATTATGCAGAAGAGAGGAAACTATGTGAAGCCTGAAGAATGGTATTTGCTGAGAAGATATGTGGAAACAAGTGGAGGAAGAAGAATGAAGGAGGAGTGGAAGAGGTGCAGGAAGAAGTTACGGTTATATGATGAAGCAAAGAATGTAAATAAGAAGAAAGAGGGAAGAAGAGAAGAGTGTTGGAAGAAGCGAAAGAAGAAGCGGGGTTTAAAGCTGTTTGGTGAAGGAAGGAATGTTGTAAAGAAAAAGAAGTAGGTACATTAGGTAGAGGGGGTGAGGTACAGTCTTCAGTTGCCACACTGCGCATGATGGAAACATCCATGCATAAATACCTTAGCGTTATGATAGGTTTAGGTTTTTAGGTTTTTTTGTCTTCACAATTATTTTACTATGGTATTTTACAGTTGTTGTATCAAATGTCTGTTGCGGTTGTGCGCAGATTAGCGACCCGCACACTGTTTGTTTTGGTTAGGGTATCACCGTTTTTGTCACAGCCGAAGGAGTTGGTTATTGTGACTTACCTTTTCCTTACATTAAAGTGTTAAGACGATTTAAATGTGGCGCAGCGTAATGTCAGTTTGCGTCTTTCCGCGTGTGGAGTGATCAGTGTTGGTGTACAACAGTCAGTGAATGAGGCACCTGCCTGAGCAGGGCACACTGTCAGTGCACTGTCGAAGTAAACAAGGCTCGATTCAGTGCATGTGTCATACATCAGAAAAAAGAGAGGAAAAAATTGTTGTCAAAATATATTGTAACTCAATTTGTAATTTCTTGGTTATATGTCATGGATCTAAGCAAGGACATATGGACATTGAAAGGTTTGATGATTTGTTTCATGCTGTTTCAGACTGTGTGTGTTATTCTTAATGTGTATGTAATTATGTTAGTTTAAGGATAAGCAAGCAGCCACCCAGACTTCCCTTTATGTTTGGTAAACATTTAATCTTGTATTTTTTTTTGTAAAATGTTTCTATGTATATGTGAACAAGTGTGGTTTGTGATGACAAAAGTCGGTGCTTTGTCAATGCCGACTTTTGCCACATTGTAACGGTGGGGGTGTAACGTAACCATGAACGTTACGGTTATATTTGGAGTGGATAGTGTAATCTGAGAGGTATGTAAGGTCTTTGGCGGTGGGCGAGCGCCGAGCGCGGTGAGTCGGGAGTCGGTGATTGTCAGTGGTAACGTACGGAACAGCCGGCGGGAACGGAAGGTCTACGGCAGTGTGTTTATCCCGTGAATACATCGTACGGCCGCTTGGCGTGTGTTCCGTGCTAAAGAACATTGAGGGATGTGTGCTAAAGTATATGTTGGACTATGAAGGTTCTCCCGAGAGACCTGATTCAATATAAACTGTGTTTAGTAAACTACTACAGAATCGGACTATGGCGATTGTTTGTTAATTAGTTTCGAGAATTGTGCTCATTGCTTATTCATCTTTTGACTGTACTTGAATCTGCTATTTTCGGTGACGAAGAAACATTAGTATTATTGTCTGGTGGCATGCTTGTGGACTGTGTAGTCTCAGAGGAATAAATCTACCAAAACTAGTACGCATATGTATTTCTTTTTTCTTCTGTGACTTTAATTAACCAATTAGCATAGCCGAAAGACTGGCGACCGCACGGCAAAACGAACCTTTAATTAAAAGAGTAATTAGTGGTGGAAGAAAGCTTAAGAAAAATAGTGTTAGGAAGTGTAGCTGCTCAATTGCTTCGACGAACTTTTAACTCTACAAACACGAATAGCGTCGAGTAGCCGTTACAAACTCCACAGCGTTCTAAGAATAATTAAGGCAAACACATAAGATGCTGTTGATCATATTTAGAATGTATTATTCTTAACGATGTCTGTCATGTGTTAAATTCTGCACAAATCGTTCGAGAACTTACATCTACATAGATAAATCAAACATAGAAACAGTTACACAAACAGACAATATGCGAACAATAATTTCCAAATTGGGTGTGACAATCTTGTGAAGATTTCTCATAAATCGACACAACACTTAATCGTAGTGTAAGTAGAAAATAAATATTAGAGTTTATTAAGGACCTGAGTCCAAGACGAAAAACATAATCTTTGTCTAAAAAAAAAAAAAAAAAAAAAAAAAAAAAAAAAATCTTGTTGAATCATCGTCTTGGCAATTGACAGTTATTGCAAGGAGATGTTTCCATCCTGCACAGAAAATCTTTATTCAAGTGAGCAGTTGCATCATAATTTTTTTTAAAATAAATAAAACTGTATATGAAGATTATTTAGCTAAAATATTTTACTGCATACACGTCGACTGACGAGTAAACAATTTTTAGAGAGAATTCACTGTAATCTCTGAAATTAAAATTTATTATGGTGGTAGGGCTCTTGGGGAAAATAAAGACTAATAAATGATATCACGAAAAAAGTATGCCTTGAAGGAGGACCCAAGACGACTTTTAAGTTAGAAAGATGGTGCTTGTGGTGCAAAACGTATTTGGGAAGGCGTGTGGGTGGTAAGGGAAGCACAATGACATTTCAGAGCAACTGTGTGGGCTGAGATGGTCCACTGGGAACAGCGATAAGTATGTTAATGCAGAGACCATGCTGCCAACAGAGATCATATCTCCTGAGCGAGGACTTTCAGCATCACAAAACCACAGAATCGTGTGGTAGATCTAAAGAACTTTCAGTGTAGCACTAGAACACAAATGGTTCCTCAGACAAGTGTAACAACATATCTTCTTCTTTAATGGTAACCTGAAATGAAACCAGAATGAAAAATAATGAAATTATAAGATGACTTCATGCTTATGATGATATATCCAGTATGTTGTAGAAATCCACAATAATCAAACCGATCCATTGATACAGTGGCGGAATAGTCACTTTATTTTCCTTACGTATCCAGTGTTTTTGAATATTTGCATATGAAATTAATAAATGTGCGTTAATGATGGTATACAGTTTTCGTTTTGCGTGATGTTGGAAGTGATGAATAGGTGAAAAACAGTACCGGTGTATTCGTGCCTGTTCTTCTAAAAGGTAGAAGATGCTCCGCCAAATTGATCTGCACCATTCAACGTACGAATTAACAGAGTCATATGCTCTGTTGCGTGGTGATGTTTGTGATTTAATTAATACTTCTGATGCAAATATATTCGTTAAGAATTGTAGACCACTAACTCTCCTATCTAGCTGGTCAAGTAAGAAATGGTCAAAATTTAACCCACCACTGGGGTTCTTCAGAACAAACTATGTGAAGACTTCAGCGTACAGTAACCTTGAGGATTATTAGTTTTTGTATCAACCATTAAAGATTGTGGCGATCAAGAGAGAACAATAAAACTTTCGGCTTCAACGATCCAAAAATTGACCAGCTCCATAGCCCTAATAAAAGAGCCTCCTAATTTCAAGTACTCGTTTAAAATGTTGTAGCAAATACACAATTTAAAGTAATAATAAAAAATCCTCAGTGTGTGAGGAACATACTGGTTAGTCATCGTCCATTTTGTCATCTCGAAGTGTAAATGTATACTGTTATTATCTTAACCTTCTCCAGTTTCCAAATTTAAAGAAGAAAGTTCTTTCGCTAATTTCAATTGGGACTTAAATATTTTTTCTTGTGAATAGCATTTTATTTCTTGTGTTCGGATATTGACTAAAGAAGTTAACGGGCAAATTTTATATCTCTCTGTGCAATTGAGAATTAGCATTTTTAATCTTTTCGGATGTTATCTTCTTTCCTCGTATGATAGTTACGCGTATCAGCACTGAGACAGAAGTATTCAGGGTTTTCTACATCAAACAACATTAGGAAACATTGTGCTACCACTACAGGTGTACCTATCAATCAGAATACTTTCATAACATCCTGTAGATAATTTTTGAAACAGCTTTTCTAGTAACATAAATATCTTTTGACTATTTGAAGAACTCCGGAATAAGTTGCCATAATTGAAAAGGAAATGAATAGAACTGTAAATTTGTGTTTCAGTTTCAGCTGTTGAAATTAATGTTTCCAATAAAAAAGTTTTTTTTTTTTTTTTTTTTTTTTTTTTTTTTTTTTTTTTTTTTTTTTTTTTTTTTTTTTGCAATCCATTATCTACCTTGTTACCGAACTGAAATTTAGAAATTAAGTACCATTTTAAAGATTAAGGATTCGTTTTGATCATGTAACACTTTAAGAAAATAATCTTTTCAAATTGACCATTAAAGGGCGAAAAGTATCAATATTTTCACAACGCGTTTTTTGTGTCCCTAGCTATTTATCTCCCTGAATACCTAACCGAAATCGATAAATGAAGTATCATTTTAGAGTTTAAGGTCACCGCTTTGGTAACATCATATATCAAGGCATGAATTAAAGGAGAAAAGTATTAATGTTGCTACAACGCGTTTTTGTGTAACGAGCCATTTATCTCCCTTGATATCTAACAGCTGCAGATAAATGAGGTACCATTTTACAGATTAAGGTCACCGCTGTGATCATATCATATCATATTTTAAGAAAGCATTTTTTTTCAGAATTCGACCCTTTAGGTTTTTTTTTTTTAGGAGCTACTTATTTCCCCTGATATCTAACCGAAATCGAGAAATGAATCATTGAATATATTAAGGTCTCCGCTCAGGCAACGATATAAATTAGCAATGAAATTTATCAAAATTTGATCCTTAAAGGGCAAAAGTAATAACTGTGAATGTCGCGCGTATTAGACAGTTCAGAGTCAAGCTGCTAGATAGCAGTAGCACATATCACAGAAGTATTAATAAAGTCCTTCACTGGCGTCCACATTTGTTACGTACAGTACCTGTTACACTTAACAAATAAACAATTGAAACAAATGAGGCGGTTCTTCTTTCATCTTGTTACAAACCTTACCTTTCCTTTCATCATATTCACGAAATTTTCGTACGGGTCAATTAGTTTTATTCTTTTACTATCTGTTGTCCAAAACCCCGTTTCCCTGGACTATTAATGTACGGAAAAAAATGTAGGCCTAGCTTAATTCCTCCGAATAATTTTTCTCAGTTCTCTCATGGGCTTTGTCATAGAACATCATAGAACCTGCTTACATCTTGCTCACAGGTATACAATGTCAATACAAGAAACAGAAAGAACTTGCACAAAACACAAACATCTCTGTCATTAGTGCAAAGAGAAGTTAATTATTCTGGGATACATCTATCTGTTTAATAAACTTCCCAAGAGTATAAAACAGTTTGCAGATAATAAAGATATATTTAAAGAAAAACTAAGAGATTATCTCATTGGCAACTCCTTCTACTCCATTCAAGAATTTGAATAAAATAATTAATTGTATTCAATATAACATTTTGCAAAACTCACTTGTAAAAATTAATATTTATTTTTATCCTCTTTATTTGTCTTTGTAACGTATAATTGTTTTCACAATGATTATGATTCATATTGTAGGTATGTGTATTAACCATTGTTTCACATCCCAGAGGTGCTTCCTCAGCAGGGATCAAGATTGATAAATAAACAAATAAATAAATAAAAATAATATGATGTCTTTCGTACGCTGGAATCAGATAAACATTTGGACTGCAAGAAGTGTCGTACCTTTCATTGGCTGTTAGTTTGTGGACACTTTTAAATTTATTTCTCATATTTTGAACGTCACATCAATATATAGAGCATACTTTACTCTGCTCCTTGATCATGGGCTTGCACAAAAAATAAAAATTCTGACTATACTTTCTCCGGAACGAAAAATGAATACTAATTTCTTAGCACTTTTATCTTAATATATCGGAGTTTCGACTTCACATCAAAATGAAGCATACACTATTTTGCTGCTGAGAACACGAGCTGTACATTATTAAAAACACCATCAAAATCTGACCATTAGTTTTTCTTAAATCAGGTTCAACGACAAGTTCATATTAATTTGGGGACATTTTGATCTTAAATTTCTGATCTTTTCAACATCTCTTCAGCGAGCGTGGTGGATGAGCGGCAACGGTCTGGCTTCGTATTCGGGAGAACGCGGTTTCGAATCTCCGTCCACCGATCCCAGATTCCTTAAATCTCGTGCATGCCAGGAAGGTTCCTCCAAAAAGATCATGGCCGAATTCTTCCCCGTCCTTTCTCACCTCTAATTACCTTGGCGTAAAGCTATCAACATAAGAGAGTCTAATCAGAATGAGACATACCTCACTTTATCACCAAGATCAGGGGCTACAAATTGTACAAAACCCTATCAAATTCCACCAATAGATTTTACGTGAATCCAGCTCATCCAAACAAAGAGACAGATGCATTTAAAAAAAGTTATTTCCTTTTCTATAAGTCATTAACAATCACCCAAACATATTTTTCCAAATATGTCGTAAATTTGTAGACTTCCTAATAGTTACAGTTTTGTATGTGTGTATGTTGGTTTGGGGCAACTGGGGCCGCGATAGCCCTTTATTTTGGCTTGAATTTTATGTGGATGTGTACACATCAGTGTTACAACTAGGTTTGCTAACCTCAGAGGGGACCTACAGTTTAACGTGGAATCCGAACCACCGAAGCGTTCTGGCGTAGTTCATATTATACAGAGGTGAAGGTCGGTTTAAGGGATTGTGAAAATCCCCGCCGAGACAGGAAGTCGAACCGGGGTCCTTTCAATCCCCATATATCTTCATATCCCCATATATCTTCATATGCCTTAACCGCTGAAACACCAGGCCACTGTGGTTACAGTTTTATTATTTTTATAAAAAATACCCAGTAATTTCAACCATATTTCCCATAACATACATCTTTGCTATCCTTTGTTTTGCTGTTTAGGATCGACTGATTTAATTAGTTTCCTAGAACAGTGAAAGAAGTTATCCCCTCGGTCTCCGAGAGTGACGGCTGTTTTGTGGATCTTGTCGTGTTTAATTTCCGTTCGTCAGAGAGTGGCCAAATAGAGGCGACTGAAGTGGTCTGCCAGGGGGAGGGAGTGGGTCGTATGATCCGGGCCGGACGTCCGAATTTCCGGTGCGACGAACATCTAACTGTCCTCTCTGCAGAGAAGCGCTATGCGGACTTCAGAACTCTTTCGGGAGGTACAGGATCAAACGAATGCTTAATATAAGACATCACCAGCATTAGAAGAAGATGATATCTCTTGGAGGAATGAAGAGGGAACGCCTACAGTTTTACATAACAAGAAGATGCAAGTTGTCGCAGATAAATGAATTAGTCACCTTATTGCACCTGTAATGTGATCCAAAGTTACTAAAGATTCTAAAATTTCATTATATAGAAATTACACAAGAAATACTACAAAAAGAAATTAATTCTGAATGAATTTTTCCGATTTCAGAAATAACTCTTTTACTATTTTTCATTATATGTTCAACAGTTTCAGTAACTCCATATTTTATAGAGTAGACATTAATAAGGCATAAAACCCTAATTAATAAGAAATTGAGAAGCCTTGAGAGTTCTCTTGAGTTTCTCATGAAAATTTCACATTGTCCAAGTGATTTGAAAAATTGTCCCTGGTTCGAACCAATATTTTACGCAGAAAATTTTATGGAGTCTTACAATTACATTGATCTCTAGCCAAACTAATTTATTGTATGTAATGTTCAACATAAAATCTCCGTTTTTCCTATTCAATATAAAATGCAGGTCATCTTTACGTCAGAGGTGGACGGGTTACACATTGAAACTCGGACAAAAAGGGTTTCGAACTAATTTAGTGACCCCAATAATAAGCCAAAATTTGTAATACGACTGGAGTTTATCTTTGCAATAAAATATCTGTTGTTACGAAATAAGTATTCTAGTGCTGGTAAAATCATTTACGTGCTCATTAATACGCTTTTCCTTCCCTCAGTCACAAGCAAAATTTAAATAACATAGAGCGATAACTTCAAAATCTCACAAATAATTTTTCTTTTATTTTACGAACGGTATACCGCATTATAGCTAGAGACATAAACGCGCTGTGCGAATGCCAAGTGGTTTAGCTGTTGCGTCTTATAATAGTACTTTTGTTTCAGTGATAATAGAAAAATATCTCCTCAAACATTTTACGAAAAACGCTATCAGTTGTGCGAACGACTTATGTAAAATATATTTCTTTTCGCTCTACATTAAATGTTACGTAGGTGATATATTTTTCTGAATTATATTACCTGGAAATACACGAAAAGCGTAAATTAGACCTCTAACAGATTTGGATTTTAATAAAATTTCAATAAACACTCCTGTTGTCTTATCTGGAGATGTGTGAGACCTATAAAACGCGATCGAATTCATGACGAACAAAACTATATACCATAAAATCCTGCAGGTGTGTTTGACCTTGGCGACAGGCCCTGCAAATCTTGTGAACTACACTACCGCTACTATCAAATATAAGATTGTATAGTGATTGAATACTATCAGTTTAACGTTAAATCTTACCCACGGAATTTTCCGGTATGATTTATGACAATAAATCAAAGCATCACTTCTCTTAGGTATAACCGACTGCATCGAGATTTGATCCAAGAGCTTTGTATTTTCACGGCTTGCGCCTTAGATAACTACTGATCTATCAGACCAATGATTTAAATAAAAAAATCTTAATGTTTTGACTGAATACTTATATTATGGACCACAAGATTAGATTTATTAATTTCTAAAAAAATAAAAAGAAAACAGTGTCATCAACATGTCTTGACCAAACAAACCCTTTCGCGTCCAGAAATCCTTAGTTAGTCTGGTCAAGTGTGACGAAACCACGAACACTACGTATATTTTTAAGTTGATAATGTGATCTCAGATATGTATATAATGTCTTTAGTGTTGGGCGATCGTATAGCGCGCAGGGATACAGTCGAGTGAAGTGCTTTACAGTCGGCGAGAGCTAGCGTGTCGTGGTCGCGGGTGTATGTTCCGTGTATGCGCTGCAATAACCCGCGATCACGGTATCACCGATATTCCGATGGACATAATGCTATGTGAAAAGTGGAGATCATACTCTATGGCGCATACGAAAAACATTTTATCCCTCTGCGGTTTTTTATATTTATTTATGCCTGTGATTTGCTACAAACAACATACATCATCCTATGAAATTTCATCACTGTTGATCGAAAGAAGGCTGAATTGCCAGGCTGGGATATACAGTTAGACATGGTTTTAACTTTTGACCTTTTGCATTTGGAACCATAAAAAAGAAGAATTTTCGAAGTATTTAGGCTTAATTATTTCCTGGTAATATGGAAGGATGGCATTTCAAGCAGAAGTGTAAACAAAAGAAAGCGGTGAATGTAAATTTCTTGGAATACGTCGTTTGACTTGTTTCCATACTGTTTCTTCGAATAACACCTTGTTACTCTCCCTTTATTATGAAGTGTTAACGGAATTTTACCAACAAAAGGAGGAGGAAGATGATATTTTTTTCACAATATCAACATTCATGCTATATCAGCAATAGATTCTAGAAATAGGTACAAAGATACTCATTAACCTGCATTTATTATTGATGATAAAAAAATGAAACTAACTTGACCCACAACACGAAGGTTCGTTGGATGCTCCGACAGGATGAATACTAAGCCATTGTGTCAGAAGTAGGACGGAATCCTTGCCTATGGAACTTTGTGAAATCACGGAACGTCCTGGCGTAGCTCATATGATCAAACATAGTGTAAGACAACTGTTTGGTTAATGCGGAATAAGTGATGATATGAAATATAGTTCTTGATTACTTCAAGATCGAACTTCGTGCTTACTAAAGTTCTCAAATTATTAATACACAGCACTAGAAGCCGGTTAATTGAATTTTAATTCGTTCGTAGTCACCGTAGATCGCCAGGTAGCGTCCTCAACCAGCCCAACATAAGAGGTGGACAATTAACTAAGAAAAGTCTTCAAGTATAAGATAATGAAATTAAGTTCTCCACACATTTATTGAAATAACGTACAACATCGAACCGGTTGGCCACTACCAAAATTTAGATGTTAAAGCTATTGAGACTTCGTCAACCGTAGATTGCTAGATTCTTTCAACAAAAGGAAATTGATAATCAAAATCTGTTTTACACCAAACTACTTCAGACGTCACATTCACGGTTCTGCTATATTCTTACACTGTTCAACTTTCTGTAAAGCACACATTGTTCTGGCTCAATAAATTCAGTCTTCTTCACGATGCTTACTACAGCGTCTAGCACAATACACGATGCGAGCCGTCCGCTACCATAGTTCGGCTACGACTGACTTGAAACAATGTACTCATGCGTTTATTTAGGCGCTACTTGCGGGTCGGCGGAATGCTTCTGTTATCAATAGCCTTGAAAAAATCCTGGCTCAGCAGTTTCTAAAATGGTCAACCAGCGGTTCTGAACCCAGTAACGAAGGCGTACTCATTTCATAACCTGATTGAATTGACTGTGTATTAAATTGTTTCAGCCAAGAACTAATTTTATCTGTTAATTACAATCGGTGTTACCTATCTTTTCTAATTATTTTAAAATAAGAAAATATGTATAATTACATTAACCATGAATACTCTCATTTTATTTGGCCGCAGGTGTGGTATATATGATCGGTGGTGAAAATTATTTGTGGAGGAAAAGCTGCGTTTCCTTTAATACTTCGGATTAATTTCTATTTACAGGACGCAACTGCTCTTCATACATTGTGATATTTGATATGATTACTGCATGAGTAGTATGAAGAGACATTTAAAAATATATGGCATCTCTGTGCCAAGCTAATGTAAATTTATGCAGATAGCAGAGACGAGGACTTCAAACCAAGCTCAGCAAAGTTATTTGTAAACATTCGAAGTGATGGTTATGTGAGTGGAATATATGCGTGTGTGTTTCATTTGTTTAGTACTAAATAAACTTAAGAAATATTCGACTAGTTGCCACATAGTTGAGTTAGGTACAAAATTAGACGATTCTTTAAAAAAAAGAAGATAAAGTTTTTGGAACATTAAAATTGTAGTGATTTTGTATAATACTAATTCGTTATATCCTGAATGTGGGTGCATGGTAATTGTTTATATTTTCAACAATAGTTTATATTCTCTCAAAAGTGGTCGCGTCCCTTCTGTCAAGGCTGCTAAAAACCGCGTAAAATGCTTCATTTTGTAATCATAATGTCATTAGTCTTCTAAATGACGAACAAATGTCGAAATCCTTATTTCCACTAAAGTGTTTTATTCACACCGTTAGAGAATTAGTGGCGCGGGCCGCAGAAAGGGAAATTATGCCGGGCATTAATTTGGCGCCACACAGCCGTGATTTATGTGAGAGCATAATATTTAGCTGCGGTGTGGACGGGTCGATAGGGGAGAGAGTCTGCTGAATTGTCTGCGCCAGACTCCCAGCTCGCGGGTACAGAATGACGGTTCTCTCTCTCGCAGTCAGGAATGGACCACGTCTACCCTACATTCCTGTTATCGTCTAGGCTAGTTATTTTCTCGCTATAGCCATTGTTGAATCCTGTGGACAGTTTCGATATGGGTAGACTTTAACTGCCGGCCTTAAGAAATATACAAACGTGAATCGAAGATTAATTTTGATTTAAAATGTTATTATACCGTGGTATTGTAGCACCGAATTTTTTTTTAATGCGTAGGGTATTTGTTGTTGTTGTTGTTTTTTTTTTTCCTTCAAGGCAATGATGCAGGTAACTGTCTAGGCCTGTTTTAAGTGTTTATAACGTCGACGAAAATCCAGACGCTAATCTTGTTTTACACTAGGTTAGTGATTCACTTCTTGAATGCGGAAAATACTATATGGGCGGAAATTTATCGCCAAATTTGCGATGTTTCTGGAAAAGAAAATTCGATAGTATGAAAACGAGAGCGAATTTTGGCTCCTGGGAAAAATTTGATGACCCACCGTACAGCACAAACGTTGCACCAAATAATTAGTACTTTTACCAGCATCTGAAATCTTTTCTTGAGATCCAGAAATTCTGTGACGATATCGTGGCCAAAGAAGCTCGTTAATGAGTGATTCAAATCGTAGGCTGTATTTTTCTGCACACAATGCTACAGAACGCTACGTGCCCTGCTACAAAATTTACTAAAATTATTTACAGAAATTGTTATAGATGAGCAATTCAAACAGCAATACAAATTTTTATAGGGATATTCTTTGATTCCTTTAGCTTCGTAATTACTTCATCATCATGATCATCATTATCATTTGGCGTTTCCGCTTTTTGTGGGTCATCCCGTACATTATTTCTATGCAGATTTAAGTGTATTTTTCAGTACCTCCACCGAAAACATGTCTCTTACTGGATTTCTTACCAATAAATGGAAACTTCAGTGTTTTATGTTTAACATCAAGAGCCAATTTATTTATGGTTGTAGTTCTCTCATACAATCCGCATACCAATAATGATTCTTCGTGCAATACCTATGACACATCGGCTACCTATGCTTTGTACTTACCTACTAGTCTCTTAATCTGCCTTCTGGCTTCAAATGATTACCAACGCAGCCTATTTAACATATCATTTACATGTACTACAGTAATTTGTACAGTAAAATATAGCGGTTGTCCATTGCAGCCACTCGTCTGGGTTCTCTAGCATTCCACCGTGCTAAAGTAAGTACTCACTAATACACAACCTGTAATAAGGCAAGCGGTGAGGAGAAAAGGAAAGGATTTCGGAGTTAGTGGGCTAGGGTCAAAGTCTCCTTCTCGAAGAGCCCTGCAGAAGACTGTGGTTCAAATACGAGTAATAACCGTAATAGATTAAGAGGAAATCATGCTCGTACTATTTTTATGAGGGTCTTAGGCCTTGTCGATGCCGAGGACTTTAAAGGCGGGAAAGGACAAGGCAGAAGGAACCATCCCGGCATTCACCTGAAGTGATTTCGGGAAACGATATAATACTGAAACAAGAGGGGGATTCGAACCTACGTCCTCCTGAATGCGAGACCAGAGCGTTATCACTCACCCACTACCCTCTGCCGTACTGTTACAAAATTTACACGTTTACAATATGTACAAGTGCTTACAAAGGTGTATGCCGATATTTAATATAACTTAGGATACAAATAATAAGTGATGGGTGAACAAGACTATAAGGCGACTAGCCAGGTATCAAGATCATCTACTTCGAAATCGAGCGAGCATGGGCGCCTTGAAACCCTAATTATATCAGACTATTAAAAAGTGAACGACATCCAAACGTTTTGAGGGATAGCCGAACATCGTCCAGATTACACATAGTAATCCCACCTGCTGATAGGCTATGTACATCTTCATGATGTCTGCTTCCGTCCACCAGCGGCAAAACCACTGTCGGTCTTCGCTAATGGTTGTTGGTTGAGGCTGATGATGATATTAAAAACCAATTGAGACCCTTCCAGAAGTTTTTGCTCAAGTTTTCCCACTCTATTCCAGTTTGGTGGCATGGACTAAACCCAATAACTGGCTTCTTCGATTACGTCACTATGTCAGGGTGCAATATTTCAACGCTTGGCAACCTCTAGCCTTATGTCAGTGCTCTACTTAGGGACAGTTCCTTGCCTCCCTGGCATTACTCAGTTTTACACGCTCGTTGTTCTGTAATTGGAATTAAGAAATCGTGTTTCTCAACGAACCGATGCCTTCGGTAGCTACAACCAGATGTCCTTTCAGTCTGGAGTTCTCCAATCCAGGAGGGAGATACAACAGTTCTGTTCTACAAAGTTTTTTAATGTCATCTAGACCAAGGCTGCCGAACCAGTTTTGGAGATGGGCCACAATTTCGATTATAAGTTTGCCTATGGGCCACATAATACTTACCTACAGTCATAATAGCCTGGTGTTTGGCAGCCTTAATCTAGGCGAACGCTGAAATTGGAGTCGCCCAAACACTGTCAAGGCTCGCTCGGTTTATTTCTGCCAGTGCGACCTCTGCGGCCAAATGCCGAAAATGCAATACAGAGGCCGAACCTGGATGTTAGTTCGAGCCTGATAGCAGGCTTGGTCTGTTATTCACGTGCTGCTTAGTGACGAAGTGACGCTGATACTCGACCGGTACAATTGAAATATCTAGGAACTGCATCGCAGTCTTAAAATCTCTAAATCGAACAACAATATAACTGAAAAATTAGAGTGTAGAGTATACGTCTTCTTATGTTTATTTTCTACGTGCAGTTGTTTCATTTTATAAGATTGCATACGTTTACTATCAGAAAATTCGGATACTTTAAGAACTCTATGTTAATTAAAAAGTAAAAATCTGCAGATTGCACCACAGTTCAACATTTCTGTGGCAGTGTTTCAGTATTACATAAAAGTGGAATAATCTTTATCCTGAGGTTGTGAATGATATTTCTGAAGTTCCAGAGAATTTTAGACCTCTTTCACTTCTAAGCACTCCTTACAAGTTATTTGAAAGGATGATCTACAATAGAATCACTCCAATTATTTTCGCAAACCTCTTAGTTGAACAGGCAGGTTTTAGACATGCAAGAAAATGCGAGGATCAGGTCCTGGCCTTGGCAACTCACATAGAAGCAGGATTCGAGAGACGATTGAAGACTGGTGCTGTTTTTGTTGACCTTGCCGCAGCCTACGATACAGTGTGGCGAGAGGGCGTGGTATACAAACTGTTGAACATTTCAAAGTGCAAAAAAATCATTTGTCTGATCAATACCATCAATAACCGATCTTTCCAGGATGTCTCAGACAGTAAGATAAGCAAAGTAAGAAGAGTAAATAATGGTCTGCCTCAAGGCTCAGTTCTTGCCCCACTTCTTTTTAATGTATATATTTCTGACATTCCTCACACAGAATCCAGACAGTTTTCTTACGCTGACGATTAGGCAGTATTACAACACTCTGATAAAGTTCAGAAAATTGAAAAGAGTTTAACAGCAGACCTCAAAACCCTGAACAACTATTTTAGGAAATGGCGTCTCGTACCCAGTTCCAGCAAGACGGAAACTAGCGTCTTCCGTCTGAACAATCGGGCGGCCAATCTCTCACTTGTCGTTCTTCTTGGTGGCACTCCCCTCCGACACAACCCCTTCCCCAAGTATTTGGGAGTCGTAATGGATCACACCTTGTCGTACAATAAACATTTAAACGACCTTGCAGCAAAACTAAGAACCAGAAATAATATTCTGCAGAAGTTAACTGGCACCTCCTGTTGAACATCCGCTTCCACACTTCACACATCAGCACTGAGCCTAGTGTATTCTGCAGCTGAGTACTGCTCATCTGTCTGGATAAATAGCAACCACGTCAAAAAGATCGACACAGTTTTGAACCAGACAACGCAGATAATTAGCGGATGTATCAAGACCACTTCACTTTACTGGCTACCCGTTTTGTGTAACATTGAAGAGCCTACAATAAGACGACACAATCGCCTAATTGCCCAATATAATAAGATCTGTCATAACTTGGATCTTCCCATCCATGACGACGTGGATAATCAGTTTCAGAGTCTTAAATCAAGAAATCCAAGCGTAAAAACTGCAAAACAGGTTATATCTGATAATTTTAATGGGAGAAAAGCTTGGAAATTTGAGTGAATAGCCTCAGCCCCACCAGAATGGCACTCCCTGTTTGACAGTCAACAGGCACTAAAGGGACTCGACCTTCCTCGCAAGACCTGGGCAGCTCTTAACAGAGTAAGGACTGGCCATGGCAGATCTGCTTCAACTTTGTACACATGGGGAATGAGAGATTCACCGAGATGCGACTGTGGTGAAGAAAAACAAACCATCCGTCACGTGACATTTGATTGCCCACTTCGAGCCTTCAGGGGATCACCGATAGATTTTATTAATATATCAAATGAAGCTCTAGATTGGCTACACCATGTTAATTTTGAATTTTAATTATAATTTAATGTTAAATTGTATTATTTTTGTGCAATGGCCATAAACTAATAATTAAATAAATAAACGTAAAAAAATGTTGGTAGTAGTCATTGATATGCTGTAGATTCGAGAATGTCCCTGTCATACAATCTGTGATGTACCATCCTTCTTGTGTGCCACATGCGATGAACACTATGCGCTGTTCTTGCTCTGCCGAACCTTCGTAAGTCCGCTCATTTGTCCGCCAAGCCTTCGTTTGTCCGCGAGCTTTCGTTTGTCCGCCGAGTCCTCGTTTGTCCGCCGAGCCTTCCTTTGTACACCGAGCCTGGGAAAGCTCCGGCAGTCACAGCTCGCCCGAGCAGAAAAGACGTCAGCTGGCAGTTTACTGAGTTGTTTTTTTTTTTGTGCCAGATCTTTATGTTTTACTATTTTATATTTTACCATTTTACATATTTTACAGTGAAAAACTGTCAAATTCATCTCTACAGATACTTTCTTACTGCCAAAGAGTCTCTATTACAATCAGAGATCTTCACTCAGCTTGCATCCATTATAACCGCGCCAAAACTTAACAAAGGAAGAACGGAACTGCGAATTCAACCAAAAGCTTTGACCATGTTATAATGAGGTTTTAGTAGAAGTTTGCTTCAAAGCCGCGATTTCCGAAACAGTTATGCATTTTACTTTGTCTCCGTCATATTTCATGACACAGTTCATGGTGCTCCATATTTGTAGTGCTGTAATGTTATACGAGAGCATACAAATATGGGCCATAATATTTATCAATGTGGTTTCCAGTTTTCAATCTCCATCTGTCGATTCTGAGGGTATTTTCAAATTTTTCGAGTGTGTGATTCTGCTCCATTGTTATATAAGTTACAAAATGTGTAATCATCCAGACAACAGCTTGTGTTTTGACGGTTGGGAACAGTTTGAAATCACATCTGAGAAGTCTTGTGTCCGTTAAGGTATGTAAATCCCCACTGGATATTTTGTTTAATTTTGCACGCACCCATTTCCATATGGATCTTGAGACAGTGCAGGATGAGAAGAGATGGTCTCTAACATCAGTCTGATTACAAATATTACACCGCTCATTTTCTGTGATTCCCAGTTCATAGAGTTTCCTTTTATAAGGATATAAATCATTGACCAGTTTGTATATGTTTGCTTTTTGATCAGTGGATAGAACGGGTAGGCTAATATTTTTCCAAACAGTTTTCAAGTGTAGGTTAATTTTTGCTTCAATTGCCGGTTTCTTTTGAACTGAGTTAGCGGAACAGTGCGACAATGAGAAAAAAGTGAGGAAGTATGACTTTGATACCTTTCGTTACAAACTTCAATTGTTTTTATCATCAGAAAATTCCGCAAATCTTTAACGTATTAGCGTTTCCCCAACATTTCCCCGTCCATAGAAAACCTTTATTTTTTATATCGGTGTACCTAATACCGGCACTTTCAAATCATTTTTCTTCGTTTCATGCTGAGCTTCCCAAGATCCTATCTACGTCCTTCTATGGTTGCTAACTATCCTCTCTCAATATATTTCTATGGAGTCACGTTATAAAGCTTGAATTCATCTATGGACAATTTAGCTTCTGATTGTGAAGGAATAACAGACCTATTCATTGGCATAATGTATATCGATGAAGGCGTCCTCGAGATCAACCAATATATGTTCCGGTAAACGTTGAGACACTGGCAAATTGTTGTATGGAACAATTTTTATTTTCCATAATTGTAAGTTATTTATCACGCCGTAATTCTGTATATCTTTCGCCGGTTTTATTTTGTGATGAAATTTCACCGAAGGATCTGTTTTTCTGAGCAAGGAAAGTTCCTTCCTTAAACCTCTGTTCCATGTGGAGTCTGGCTGTCTGTGACTTTAATTAAATACTGTGTTTATTTTGTGTTACCTTTGCTGTGGTGCACGTAGTCCAGAATAGCACTCTATAGCACAAAATTTAATTATATGCAACAAATAAAAATAATTAGATTCAGGAGCTGACTGTTTTACCTCTGAGAGGAATTCATTATTTTAAAAATCGAATAATTAAAAAAATATGAGCGCATACACCATTGAAATGAATATTTTTAACTTAGTGAAGCTTGGAATAATGCCGCTTCGTGTTTTTAATATTTACCTTGATGATCTAAAACAAAGCTTTTATTTGCCGCTCATTTCGTCTTTGTCGTTGGTTAACGTAATCTGATTACCCTACATTGCAAATTGGTCCTACAGTTTAACCTATAATGTGAACTAGCTGGTACCCACGACTTCGTTCGTGATTGTAAAGAATTCATATTGACAGCTATAGACATCTAACCACCATAGTGCACGATGGGAGACTCGATACTATTACCACACACAAATACCAGTCTTCTGCGCTATGTAGTTCCGGCAGCAAAGTAAAATTTACGGATACACACAAGTCTTTGGATGAAATACGAAAACATTCATGATCGACCAATTTCAAACACCATATCTCACACACTCCCACAGTTACCGAATTTCGGCCAACGTTGTGATCGATGGGAGACTCTGTGTTACTACCCCACACAAACGCCAGTGATCTGCGATAGATAGTTTTCACTTAAAAGTGATACACCGTGACACATGCGTCTTTGGCAGAAAATATGAAATTGGCCGCAGGTCGACCTTTTCATCCCCCATATCTATCACTACCCCATAGCTACAGACATCTAACAACCATAGTGCACGACAACAGACACGATTCTACTACCACACATAAACACCAATGCTCTATGCTATGTAGTCGTGGCAGAAAAGTGAAATCTGCGGAGGACACATGCCTTTCGTCGAAATACGAAAATATCCTTGGTCGGCCACTTACAACCACCATATCTACCACAGTAACCACAGTTTCTGAAATTCGGCCGCTGTTGTGATCGAAAGGTGACTCTGTGCTACTACTACACACAAACGCCAGTTATCTGTGATCTATAGTTTTCGCTGAAAAGTGATACACCATGACACTTTTGTCTTTGGCAGAAGTATGAAACTGCCACAGGTCGACCACTTTCAACCCCCATTTCTCCCACACCCCCATAGCTACCGACATCTAACAACCATAGTGCACTACATGAGATACGATTCTACTACCAAACACAAACACCAATGCTCTATGCTATGTAGTTGTGGCAGGAAAAGTGACATATGCGGAGACAGTCGAAATACGAAAATATCCTTGGTCGGCCACTTACAAACCACCATATCTACCACAGTACCACAGTTTCTGAAATTCGGCCGCTGTTGTGGATCGAAAGGTGACTCTGTGCTACTACTACACACAAACGCCAGTTATCTGTGATACTATAGTTTTCGCTGAAAAGTGATACACCATGACACTTTTGTCTTTGGCAGAAGTATGAAATTGCCACAGGTCGACCACTTTCAACCCCCATTTCTCCCACACCCCCATAGCTACCGACATCTAACAACCATAGTGCACTACATGAGATACGATTCTACTACCAAACACAAACACCAATGCTCTATGCTATGTAGTTGTGGCAGAAAAAGTGACATATGCGGAGACAGTCGAAATACGAAAATATCCTTGGTCGGCCACTTACAACCACCATATCTACCACAGTACCACAGTTTCTGAAATTCGGCCGCTGTTGTGATCGAAAGGTGACTCTGTGCTACTACTACACACAAACGCCAGTTATCTGTGATCTATAGTTTTCGCTGAAAAGTGATACACCATGACACTTTTGTCTTTGGCAGAAGTATGAAACTGCCACAGGTCGACCACTTTCAACCCCCATTTCTCCCACACCCCCATAGCTACCGACATCTAACAACCATAGTGCACTACATGAGATACGATTCTACTACCAAACACAAACACCAATGCTCTATGCTATGTAGTTGTGGCAGAAAAGTGACATATGCGGAGACAGTCGAAATACGAAAATATCCTTGGTCGGCCACTTACAACCACCATATCTACCACAGTACCACAGTTCTGAAATTCGGCCGCTGTTGTGATCGAAAGGTGACTCTGTGCTACTACTACACACAAACGCCAGTTATCTGTGATCTATAGTTTTCGCTGAAAAGTGATACACCATGACACTTTTGTCTTTGGCAGAAGTATGAAACTGCCACAGAGTCGACCACTTTCAACCCCCATTATCTCCCACACCCCCATAGCTACCGACATCTAGCAACCATAGTGCACTACATGAGATACGATTCTACTACCAAACACAAACACCAATGCTCTATGCTATGTAGTTGTGGCAGAAAAGTGACATATGCGGAGACAGTCGAAATACGAAAATATCCTTGGTCGGCCACTTACAACCACCATATCTACCACAGTACCACAGTTTCTGAAATTCGGCCGCTGTTGTGATCGAAAGGTGACTCTGTGCTACTACTACACACAAACGCCAGTTATCTGTGCTCTATAGTTTTCGCTGAAAAGTGATACACCATGACACTTTTGTCTTTGGCAGAAGTATGAAACTGCCACAGGTCGACCACTTTCAACCCCCATATCTCCCACACCCCCATAGCTACCGACATCTAACAACCATAGTGCACGACAGGAAAGACGATTCTACTTACCACACACAACACCAAAGGTCTATGTTATGTAGTTGTGGCAGGAAAGAGAAGTATACGGAGATACGAATTTTTGGTCGAAATATGAAAACGCCCTCACTTGACCAACTTTAATCATTATATCTCCCACATCCCCACAGCTATCGGCATTCGGCCAACGTTGTGCACGACAGGAAACTCCATGCTACTTCCACCCACAAACATCAGTGATCTGTGCTAGGTAGTGGTGGCTGAAAAGTGAAATATAGGAAAAAACACGTCTATTTTTATATATATATAAGATTACGAAGCGTTCAATTTATACATTGTTAGTATGATTCAAAAGGACGATACCTTCGATCTAGTGAACTTAGTCTTGTATCCAGGACGGTCCA